>JAJMGC010000006.1:0-499410 GCA_030574995.1 Suhomyces maxii
ATTTATCGTCCACCAAAGAAGCGTGGCCGTAAGCCACTTCTTACTGTAGTCCATAAGGAATATTTGAAGAAATTGATTGAAGATGATGCCACAGTAACTTTGGATTTTATGTTGGAAGCCCTTACAAGAAATTTTGAAGATATTAAGGCTAGCAGTTCTACGATCTACAAATTTGTAACTAAAGAATGTAAGTTTAGTCTCAAGAGAATTTCGAAGTGGGCTCTTAGACGGAATCTGGAAGAACTTAAGAAACAGAGACAAGAATGGGCTAAAGAATATAAAGACAAACTCGATTTCAAGAACAATTGTGTGTTTATTGATGAAGCTGGCTTTAATATTAGTATGAGAAGAGAATATGGCTGGTCAGCTGTTGGTGAAAAGGCAGTCATATCTGTTCCTGTTACCAATGGTGCCAATGTATCATTCCTCGGTGCAATTTCTTCCAAAGGATGCATTGATTTGAAGGTAAGAAGTCCAGTCAAACTTTCAGAAAATAAGAAAAGAAAATTGGATTCTGAAAAATCCCTGGTCATCCCTAAAGGTACTACAGCAGATCATTTCTACCTATTTATCAAAAGTGTGATTAAGGAAATTGAGACAAATCGTGAACTCAAGAATTTGAAATATTTAATCGTCGATAATGCTTCAATTCACAAAAGGCGTGACCTACAATTGTTGGTCGCCCTGAGAGGATTGGAACTTGTGTTTTTACCTCCATATTCCCCCGCCTTGAATGCAATTGAGGAATTTTGGTCAGTTTGTAAATCTAAAGTTAAAAGGTCAAACTTAAGTAGGAAGGAACAATTAACACCTAGAGTGAGAGAAGCTACCAATAACATCTCAACCGAGAGTTACGAGGGGTTCTGTAGACATGCTAGTGAATATTTCAACTTGTGTATGGAAATGGTATTATTCTAGGGTCGTGAATTAATGGTGGAAATCGGGTATAGTATAGGCTACAGAACTATTTGTAGACCAGGGACAAGGTTTACTATTAAATGCTACCAAACCCCAAAATAAAAGTGAAATGATTACTTTGACAAATTGGACTAATTTGTCGAAATCAAGACTGGTCCAATTAGTTAGTCAGCTGGGGTAGGGTATAGGGGTATGAATTTTTCTAGTTGATAGTTTGAATGATAGAAGTCGTATTATGAATATATTCGGTCACTGGTATGAATCATTTATTTCCGAGGGTACGAATATATCCGACTCGAGGTATGAAGTATAATAAAAAAGACTGTACTGGTGTAAAAAAATCACGTGCCACTTCTATACCAATTCCACCAGATCAATATCGTATTTCCTCTGATAAACTTGTTTATTTGACTATGGATTTACCGGCTGAGGATCTGGTCCAATCTAAAGGCTTTTGAATTATTTTGTTTCGTTTCTTTTTTCGTATTCTTTTTTTTTAGTTTTTTTTTTTTTGGCTTAACATCACTTGATAAGATATGGCTAATCCTTTTAACATCTCCTCGTACATCATCACCACTGTTTCTATTACTACAAGAGATCACATGGTCGTTTGGGCCGCCTACCCGTTTCCGTATTTAATCTCGTACTTTCATCAAGTCTTGAATCGTTTATTGTAGAATTGACTAGTAATCTACCACATTGAAATCCATGAGACGGAAAACCATGACAAGTCTCATGCGGTCAGTCTGATTCCCTTGTCGTTATCTTGTTGCAAATTGTACTATTTTACTTTACACCTATTTTCTCTAATAGTCATCACCCTTTGTCACAACTTCCTTCTTGTGTGGATGCAATAAGATGGTGTGTTCGTATTGAGCAGTGTAACTACCCTTGATATCCACAATTGGTGGATAATCTTCAACTATACCAGCTCTAACCAATTGGTTTAATGCCAATAAGTACTTATCTTCACCAGTTCTTTCCAAGTATCTACGACACCATGGTAAAGTACCAAAATTTTCCTTAATATTGAATAACAATTGTTCGGCTCTTTCAGTTGGTGCTTTGATATTTTCAACACCCTTGTTAAGAGCATAATGAGATGTTTCACCTTCTGGGAGAACGTAACCATTACCAGTGGAACCGAAAGTTTCTATAGCAAAGGTTTCACCTTCTTCCATCTTGGTCATGTCACCATTGGCAACAATTGGAACAGTCTTACCAGAGTGAATGATGTAGTCTCCAATATTGTGACCATTTAAGTTCTTGATACACTTGATTGGATAAATCTTACCATTTTCTTCCATTTCGTAGGATTCCATGACTTCTTGGACAGCAGCACCAATATCGTTCAAACGAACATCAATACCAGCTTCTTTAATACCAGTGTAAGTAGCTTCTTTAACAGCCTTCATAATAGTATCATACTTTCCAGTTTCATTAAAAGTCATGGTAAATGCAGAGTCACAGATACGTCCATTGACGTGGACACCAATATCCACCTTCATAATATCATCCTTACCTAAAGTAAGTTTATCACCAGTATTAGGGGTGTAGTGAGCTGCAACATGATTAAGAGATAACCCAGTTGGGAAACCAATACCAGCTTTCAATGTATGGTCAGCAGCAGCATAGGCACGGACAGAATCTTCAATGATATTTGCGATTTCGGTCATGGCCATACCGGGTTTGATGGAAGATTGAGCCTTTCTTCTTACTCTACGATGGATTTCAGCACCTTTACGGAAATCTTCCCATTTGTTGTTCAGTTGACGGTCCAAGTAACGTAATTCTTCGGAGGTGGTTCTGTGACTGTTGACTTCAAGTGGATATTCAAGCCATTGTCCCTCTGGGAAAACTCCATCTGGATACAGGGAATCGATACTGGTGATCTTCTTTTTCTTCTTGTTCTTCTTCTTCTTCTTCTTATCGGCGTCACCGGCTTCGTTGCTTTCGGTGGAGGCTTCGGTGGTTTCTGGAGCTTCTTGTTCGGCCTTGGCCTCCTTGGCGATATCGAGCTTCTCGACTTCTGGGAGTGTTGATGCTGTTCCAGTCATTGATGATGAATAGGTTAGAGAGCAAGACTTAGGAACCAAAAAAAGGTCAAGAGCCACTTTGGTTCACGTGAGACGATGGAAAGAGATGCAAAGAAGGCAAGGAAGGGACAAGAGAAGAAAGAAACCCCGGAGAAAATGAGAACGAAAAAAAGATCAAAATCTTCAAAGGAGCAAAGGTGGAGCCAGTTGGAAATCGGAAGTCTGAATCTTTTTGATTCGGGGTTTTGACGTCTGGGGATTGACGTTTTTTGCGATGGTTCAGTATAGTAATTTTTGGTGAGTGGATGAGTTACATGGGAGAGCCACTAAATTATGCTGTTTCAAGGGAAGGATAATGTGAGTGTAGTGAAATATCCACGGCTGAACGACCACTAATTCAAGACCTTTCGCGGCTAACTTCTGTATTTATTGGTGTCAATTGGTGCTGGTGTATTATTACAGAGCTTTTATTAGGAGGTGATAATAGGCTGCGAATTCAGGTGAGAGCGATTGGGAGCATATCAGTGAGAGTTATAATTGTGAGTATTGCAAAAACCCAATATACTGATTGGCGTTATTATTCAGCAGTATGTAGTTATTGTGACTGTCCCTGTCACACTATTGAAGTTTGTCAATTAATGAACTTAATTCGGTAGTGAAAACTGGGCTTTTCAAATTTTTCAAGTTCAAACTAAATTGCGTCAAATAGAGCTTTCTGCTACCCAATTTCCAGATTGACATATTGAATTGATTTATTCAAGTAAATTTGTTGTCTTACCGTGACTCTAGTTTAGTCATATCAATAGCCAGGCATTTAGAGCCTTTACTTACAATTTCTCCATTACTGTCACAAGACCATTAACCATTACCATTATTTATTGCCATTGAATTCATCTTGGTATATTCAGTTCATTTACTGTATATTTCATGTTCCCTTCCATTTTTCTCGGGTATTGATAATTTTGCAACTATTTACATTATAACTATTTGTTGTCTACAATGTTCAGTTCTACTATTATCCTTTGATACTTTCCATTATTAAATTATATAGTACATGCCATCGTCTAGAATACAAGAAGCCCATACTGCAACTGTTGTGGATGATTTATCACAACTCTCAACTCTCAAACTTCCTGTTGGGAGTTGAGCCGGGAATCCACTGTTAACCGAACTCAGAACGAATTAAACAAGCTGGTGGGGTCATATGAAGTCTTATCCTTGAATTTCTTTTCTTAATTTTCTTCCTTGAAGATATAAATAAAAAAAAAAAAACTGTTAAAGAAAGAAACTAAAATTTTATTTTTGTTTCAGGTTGATCATTCTTTTGATCCATTGCCATAAAGCACTTTGTTAAAGTTTAATACTTTTCCATCCACTTTTGGCTTACCTTGATCAGTATTATTGATCAAGTTATTAAAATCAGGAGTTCTTAGCAAATTCTTATTGAGTGCATTATGAATGTTGGCACCACCTGGCGAAGGAGTAAAGAAATTCACATAGTCATTCATATTAAATCCAGTAGGGGTAAGGGTTAATCCAGAAGAAGGTAAACCGGAATTACCATTAATTAAATTATTAAATAAATTCATAGAAGGGGTAAGTCTGTTTTGTGGAGTTCTGGTGGTATTAGTGACATGTCTCTTTGGAGTAACTGGAGGAGGAGCAATAAAATTAGATGATGGTTTTATTAAAGAAGAACCGGCAGTAGTTGGTGCAGTGGTATTAATTCTTGGAGTATTAGAAAAGAATGGTTTGGCGGGTGAAGGAGAGGTGGCCAAATACATCAATAAATCGGCACCTTCCTCATCATTGTAAGCACCTCCAGCACCATTATTATTACCTCTTGACTGAGTCGGGGTCTTGAGTAAACCATTAGGAGTCGTCACCACACTAAGTTCACGCTTTGGTAAAGTTGGAGTGGTTTGTTCATTCTTCTTTTCTGCCGTTTTAGAAGCAGTCAATTCTAGAGAAGGCTTTAAGGATGTATACTGTTTAGAAGGGGTATTTGGACGAGAGATTTCTTCCAAAGTCATTTGAGGTTCCTTTTCTGGGGAGCTTTTTCTTTTCTTGGTTGGAGACTCAAAGTTTTCCTCCTCGGTATCATCATTAGCAATATTCTTTAGAGGAGATGAAGAAAGATATATGGCAGCAGGAGTACGGATATGGGTAGGACTCTTACCATTTGGAGAGTACAAGTTGGTTGGAGACAGGGAAAGAATACCAGCACCCACCGGTGACGAACCTAGCTGCTTTTTGACCACGTAACTCTTTAAAGGACTGGATTTTGGTAAATGGGACCCGCTGGTACTATTGACAATCTTCTGAGGCGAAAATGACTGTTTGGCAGTTATTGATGCTTTGGAGAGTTTTTTCTTGAGTTGTTTGGCGATTTTCTCGAGTTCTTCCTTTTTCAAGGGAGTCTTGAGCTTCACGGGGGCTCCAGTATTTCCAAACTCATCGTGGGCTTGTGTTATTGTGGTGGAGATGTTCTCGTTCATGGTTTGGTTCAAATAATAGGAGAAAAGTGATTACCAGTGAGAGATTAACCAGTGATGGGGGGAAGTGTAGGAAAAAGATATCGTTTGATAAGGACGTGGATGGAAGGGTATCTTTTGTGGTGGAGGAGGGGAGGACAGGAGGGTAAAGTGGTGGTTGCGATTGATGTTCGGGTTTATCGAGTCGTTTTAAGAAAGAATCCAGTTTTGTTGAAGCTTCTCACAGGAGATGGAAAGAAACCGGTTTTAGTGGACAGGGAAAATGTTTTCTTAGGGAAAGAATAGGGACTCTTTTGGTGAACACAGAGAAAAAAAAATCAATAGTTGTGTAGATGGTGGTGAAATATGGGTGGTAGGATCGAATATGTTTCGGAAGCTGGTTTCTATATAGTTTTGATGGTAGCAAGAGCAACTGGGGGTAGTTTAGTTCTTTTTGATTAGCAGAGGTAATCTTTCTTTCAATACGCGTATGTAATTTACCCCAAATAGGAAGCAGAAGTGGCAGGGGCCGCACTGTAAGTGAGGGAAGAATAGGGATGTGCCGGATAGCTGCACCAGAACCAGATTCGAGACAAAGTGGTGGTTAAGAAGCTTTGGGTGCGGAAGGAGACTAGAGAATGTAAGGGATGGAGCACGTCAAGCTATCGAATAACCTTCAGGTATAGAAAGCAACGTAAAGGTCGAACCAGTTGCTTCAGAGTGAAATTTGGGGTTGGTTTGTTGGTGTGGAAAGAAAGAAAAAAAATGTCACCTCGCCAAAGTCCTGATATTTTTCTTCTACTGCTGCTGGTTAGATCATCTTGGAGATCTTAAAGGCGTACAGGCGGGCAGATATTTGAGGTATGGTGCTAGACGAACTGATCAAGTATCTGGAATGTGTGGGGGAAATTAATAGCTATGACATCCCCCCTCATATTAATACTCACGAGTAATTTACATGTACGTACGACCCAATTGGACGTTTGCGGTGGTGCTGTTTGTGAATTGGCCTGGTTCGTCTAGTTCTTTTTTGTTCGTTTACACATTTTATGTACTTGGTGGTTGGGATACTTCTCAACTGCATGATTTTAGCTGGAAAGGTGAAAAAATACTATCAATTGGGTAAGAAACACCATATAGAAGTGCGTGGTGGCTCATAAAGAGGTAAGAAATCACTAGTGACCTACAGATTTTTTTTTTGTGGTTATAAAACACCAATAACTAGTCAGCTACGTACCGGCCGGCTGGATACAGATCACATTTCCTCTATTAGTGTCGAGAAAAAAAAAACGGTAAGTGAATAAAACCCGATTGTCACTGGAATATCTTCATTCAGTTGACAGATGTCTGGTGTTAAATAATATTTATATCTGTACATAATTTAGTGAAAAAGGAGTTAAATAACAACAAGTAACAGTGTGGTCCCTAGTTAGGGGGTTATTCATATTTATGGCATTCTTAGGCATAATAACATTTTATTGATCATGCCATAAATATAATTAAAGAAGAGGATCATACAAGTACACATGTTGGACTTTCAGAATTGCCTTTTTTGCTGGATCCAGTTTCGAGGGTTTTTAATTACCAAAAGTAACTCAAGGGTTTAGAATCATTTTATTCTACAATACAAAATTGTAGGATAGTTTTTCATGATGCAACTGGGCCTTGTAAATTCAATATTCGTAATAACCATATTATTTTCCAGCAATTCTGGTCCGTACTATCTTATTTTCGATTGAAATCCTCAATTCACTCTTATTTATCCACAATATGATTTGATGAAGTGCAAGTTATTCGCGATTCTGTCCAGCAAAACTCAGTGCTCTGACAATACCATAAAACAAACGGTTGTGTATCCATGAA
This sequence comes from Suhomyces maxii, assembly GCA_030574995.1. Taxonomy (NCBI): domain Eukaryota; kingdom Fungi; phylum Ascomycota; class Pichiomycetes; order Serinales; family Debaryomycetaceae; genus Suhomyces; species Suhomyces maxii. Next base: position 7,292 of record JAJMGC010000006.1, read on the forward strand.
ACATTAATTCCATTTAATTCTAGCCTTAGATCCAAATTCCATTTGTTCCATTTCGGGTTGGGTGCGTGTTAAACTGAGACTCCGATGGCATTGTGGTGTTTCTTGGAATGTGTGAAAGTTAGTAAAAAGCTTGTAATTGCATGGAAGTTGCAATTTGTACGCTTTTGGCAAAACTACAATTTACGGTAGAAATAGTACCATGAATTGAATGAAGTTTGGTAGAAGCCTTGGGAGCATATGTTACTTTTATAGTTGCTATGTTTGAGCTCGTTCGTCTCCAGAATTGTGTATTCTTGACTCACTTTTTTGTTTACTTGTATCTCCAGCTCGTAAATTAAACTTGATCCCAATCATCCAAAATTAGCCCATAATCCCGACCAGATCCAGCTCTGTTATTCCACAGCTTGTAGCACTTTTTATTTGGCCTTTTCGAACCATTGTAATTATAGGTACTCAGGCTGGTCCATTTACTCCAGAGCTGTTGATTCCGTTTAAGTGGTTGTGCAAGCTATTTCCGAGACATGTTTTATAATAAGAGAACGCATTTATCACACTGGACAATTTGTCTTATCTACACCACCAATCACAAGCTTTAGACTGGCTATCGTTTGGCTGGAGATATTGAAATTAACCACTACATTTCTGGGCTATTAGTGGATATTGTTCTAGATATCTCTGTAAACTCGCTTTCTATATTATCTCTTATAGTCTCGCTAATTGGTGGAAAGCCCTGGTATTGGCAATTACCTCACGGTGGCTACAAGTGGAGAGCCCTATAGAATGCCTAAAGAAGTTGAGCTGAGTGAGCTGCTTAATCCATCATTAGTCATTAGTTCCTTTGGTCGGAGTTGTCCGAATATAACCCTGGACCTTATCTTGGCAGATCGCTAAATTGATTCTCTCGCTAAATTAGTGAGACTCGGCCCTAATCGAACTCAGGCCCAGTATCAGTCCCTGAAACCGGGTGTATGGCCAATTGAATCCCACTAAACACCCGTAGCTAATCGCTCGAGCTTTGTTTATTTTCCCGTACCTTCTTAACCCACCCCGCTATTACCCTTTATCTATTAACCTTCCCTATCGCTTCTCTGGTCGCACGAGTGGCACCGCACCGTACAATAGTATCGCTACTATTTCACCTCGCTAAACTTACGAACTCTCACCAACTGCATCTCTCCCCCATTCGCCATGTATATCATCATTGGTGTAGCGGTCTTAGTGTACTTCGTGTACAAGCTCTTCACTTCGGTGCTACCAGGTTTCCTCCTTATTCCAACTGGCAATTGGCAGAAGAAGATCAAGGATGTCATTGATTACCCTACCCCGATCTACCTCCAAGTAGGACACCGTCGTTCAGCCTACAGAAGAAGACTCGTGTTGGCCAGTAGCGTGCCACACTTCTATACCAACTACGTCAACAACAAGATCAAGATATGTCCTCAGGACTGGAACGAAGGCTTTCTCCAAGAAATGCGCCGCCGTGGTGCTGATGATCCCAAGAGACGGATTCTCTATGGATTCTTCCATCCTTACGCCAACAACGGAGGTGGTGGTGAAAGAGTGTTATGGCAAGCTGTCAAGGCTACTTTACAAGCTGGAAGCCGTAACTACGCTGTCATTTATACTACCAATCTCGATTCGGAACCGGCTACCATTTTGAAGAAGGCTAAAGAGAAGTTCCAGATTGAGGACCTCGAAACCCTGCGTGTATTGTTTATCTACTTAAGAAAGTATGGTCATTTGATCGATGGAAATTACTGGAAACATTTTACCATGGTGGGTCAATTGTGGGGCTCCTTCTTGTTGGCATTGGAAGCCACTTACGAATTGAGTCCGGATGTATGGATTGATACTATGGGCTTACCAGGCTCGTACTTGGTGGCCAATTTGGTGCTTAAGATCCCAATTATGGCTTATGTTCATTATCCAATTATTCAAGAGGAAATGTTTGGTAAATTAAAGTTTAAGGACTTTAGGCAAATCACTCAGGTCAAGAATTCTCGTGATGTGAAGGAATATGGTAAATTGGTTTACTGGTCAGCATTGTACTACTTCTACCGGTACTTGGGTAGTTTAATTGATGTAACTTTGACCAACGGTACCTGGACTTTCAACCATCTTAAACATATTTTTGTTACCGAACCAGGCAAAATGTCTGTGCTTTACCCTCCATGTGGTACTGAAAACCTTCCACTTAGTCCTCCAGAAGCTCCTAAGGAAAATAAAATGTTGTATATTGCCCAATTTAGACCTGAAAAACGTCATGAATTAATTGTGGATGAATATGCCAAATTTTTGAACAAATTCAAGCAATCTCAGGGTAAACTCAAGGACCTTCCTACCCTTGTATTTTTGGGTAGTTGTCGCACTTCTGAAGACACCCATACTCTTCTTAGTGTGAGAGCCCATGTTGAAAAATTGAAGTTGGAAGAGTATGTGGAATTTGCAGTGGACGTTTCTTATCAAGAAGTGGTGGAATGGCTTGCTAGAGCCAAGTTTGGTCTTAATGGTATGTGGAATGAACATTTTGGTATAGGAGTGGTTGAATATCTTGGTAGAGTCATTCCATTATGTCATGCTTCAGCTGGTCCATTTATGGATATTGTTATTCCCTGGAAGAAAAAGAGCCACACTGACGATTGGCACAATGATACTGGGTTTTTTTTCAAGAGTGAACTGGACCCTGATTTCGATCCATCTATACAACAAGATGATAGCGAAGATTTAGTATTTAAGCAAGATGATAAGGTTATGAAATTCCCATCTATTGCCAATTTATTAACTAGATTATTTATTGAAAATCCTTCAATGATTTCTGAAGATGTTTTAGCAGAAATGAGATCAAATGGTGCCCAATTGGTGGTTGAAAAGTTTTCCAATAGAACTTTTGATGCCCGGTGGATGATTTATATTGAGCAATTGGAAAAGTTGGAGAGAAAATATAGAGAAGAGAGAAGAGGAAAGGTAGAGAGTGTTTACTAAGTCCATCATTCAGTGGATTTCTACGGCAAAATAACCTGATTGTATCACAATTATTACAACACATGTTAATAGTATGGAGAGAAGTTAATCACCAGCACAAATAGTGTGATATGGCTTCAGTATATTTTATACGGCCCTTTTGCAACGTCTTTTCAGGCACGATTTGATAATACATTTATTACAGATCGAAGAGTAAAGATACAATTGGTAGGCTCTGGGATAGTCGATGGCTGGTAAATTTTTTAGTACTTAAAAAATTATCGTTTCAATGATGAGAAGATAATAATAGTAGGCGGTATATGGCAGAATAATCTGTGCAATTGGCCTTAACTCGTACTAATTTGAAGCATTATATAAATAATTACATTAATATGCTGTAAATGAATTCTTAGTTAAAATATAAGAAGAGTACCAGTGAAACATTCATATTGAGTATTTTAATAAGAATTAGATGTGTTTGGAGGCTTTGTATGCTAGTCAAATTCTAGACAGAGAATACAGATAAACCAGAGTAAGAGTGTGAGGTTGCAGATGCTTTCTTTCTGGACGAAAAATGTATGTTTTTGGACAAATTGCATCTTTTGGGTTGTGTGATTTTTGCAATCACCCAGAGCATAGGGCAGGCCAAAGAGGAAATGATGATAAGAAGTGACCCATTTATGGGTGGGTATAAGCAATTTTCAAGTAATGGAATTTAATGGGACTTAATGGAGTTTTTGAGGACAAATGATATACAGTAATAATTGGATGTTATCTTTGGGAAACTACATATTAATTAGCCATGAAGAGTACATTAAATAAGATACACAAAAATTATAGATCCGTTTGTTCTCTCAAAAGGTTTAGCTTTGAGAGCTTCTTTATATGAACTTATAAAATGGTAAGTTTCGGTAATCTAAATATAATTGTTGCATCTCTTATTTGCTTTTCACTCAAGTATCATTCAGTAGAAAGTCGCACCTACTAATACAATTGGCCATAAGGCTCTAGATAAGATACATTTCTTCAGATACGTAAGGATGTTTGTCCCTTATTGGCTAGATATTGGACACAATTGAAATTTCCAATTTTGGTAAACATATTTCACACTTTTAGTGCTCCTTTTGTCAACGATTACTGTGCTAGTCGTCCAATTGGGTGCAAAATCCACCACAATTACTCCAGCTTCACAATATTCCAAAATTTAAATACCAAGCAACGAAATCTAGCTCATATTTCCAAATTCTATTCATACCTTAGAATCCCAAATAATATATAATTTGTTGTTTATTGTTTATTGTTTATTGTTAATTGTTAATTGTTAATTGTTGAAAACTGGATCATTAGAAGTTTCCCGAATTAACTGTTTTTGCAATTTTAACAAATTATCATAATATTAAAAAAATTACCAGAGACCATAAAAACCTCTAAAACTTGCCAATAAGAATAAAAGCACACCTTCTTAGCCTAAACGAAGAAACCAGTTAATTTTTCACGTCTTGAACGACTGGATCATGTTGGATCTGATGGGTCTTGGTGGCGCATTACGTAACTTTTCACAAATTTCATGGAATTACAACCAGAAGAGACAGCAATTAGCTCAAAACCAGGGGAAAAAACACACATTTTTTGCTGGTTTTACAGTGAGTAATCTCCAATTTTCCAGGCATTTTTTTAATCACTTTACAGCAACTTTACAGTGGCTTCCACGTCCTTCGCTTGTGGTGCCACTGGGATCTGGTACAGACGCGCACCAGTCAGACCACACATAGCCCCAGGAAAAAACCAGTGGGCCCCGTCAAAACTGTGTTTCGGTAACCAACCACCAACCAAGCCAGTTCAGTTCTGACTATCTTCTCCTACTGGACGTGTACGGCCTCCTCGTTCTCTCCCTCCCTGACCCACCTGGCTGCAATTGTCGCGTTCCCACCCACAACTTGTAGTAGCTTTAACAAAAACAATATTGTCGCGGTCGTGCACACACCACCCCTTTTCAGATCGTGTCAACTTAACACCTCGACAATACTCAAACACCATCACCATGAAGTTGGACGTGGTTAAACAGTTTCTGACTCGTTCAGACAGAATCAAGGGAATTGACTTCCATCCGTCCGAACCCTGGATCTTGACTACCCTTTACAATGGAAAGATCGAAATTTGGTCTTATTCCACCAATTCCTTAGTTAAATCAATTCAAGTTACTGAACTTCCAGTGAGAACTGGTAAGTTTATTGCCCGTAAAAACTGGATTGTGGTTGGATCTGATGATTTCCAACTTCGAGTTTATAATTATAATACTGGAGAAAAGATCACTCAATTTGAAGCTCATCCTGATTATATTAGAGGAATTGCTGTTCATCCATCTAAACCTTATGTTTTAACCTGTTCTGATGATTTAACCATTAAATTATGGAACTGGGATAACAACTGGAAATTGGAACAAGTATTCGAAGGTCATCAACATTATGTTATGGGTATTAATTTCAATCCAAAGGATCCAAACACTTTTGCTTCTGCTTGTTTGGATAGAACCATTAAGATTTGGTCTTTAGGTTCTTCTCAACCAAACTTTACTCTTGTGGCTCATGAAACCAAGGGGGTCAACTATGTTGATTATTATCCTCAAGCTGATAAACCATATTTAATCACTACTTCTGATGATAAGACTATTAAAATTTGGGATTATCAAACCAAAGCTAATGTGGCTACTTTAGAAGGTCATTTATCCAATGTTTCCTTTGCTATTTTCCATCCAGAATTACCTTTGATTATTTCTGGTTCGGAAGATGGTACCATTAGATTCTGGAATTCAAATACTTTTAAATTAGAAAAATCAATCAATTATAGTTTGGAAAGAGCTTGGTGTGTTAGTATGTTACCAAAATCAAATCTTATTGCTGCTGGTTTCGATTCTGGGTTTGTTATTGTTAAATTAGGTAACGAAGAGCCTTTATTCTCTATGGATTCTAATAACAAACTTATATATGCTAAAAATACTGAAGTTTTCCAATCTATTATCAAGCCTTCTTCTACTGATGGTTTGAAAGATGGTGAACAATTGGCTTTACAACAAAGAGAATTGGGTAACATAGAAATTTATCCTCAAACTTTGGCTCATTCTCCAAATGGTCGTTATGCTGCTGTTTGTGGTGATGGTGAATATATCGTTTACACTTCTTTAGCATGGAGATCTAAAGCTTATGGTAATGCTCTTGATTTCTGTTGGAACTCTCATGATTTTTCCAATGCTTGTTCTTATGCTATTAGAGAATCTCAAGTCTCTGTTAAGATCTTTAGCAATTTCCAAGAACAATTAACTCTTGATTTGATCTACCAAGCTGATAAAATCTTCACTGGTTTCTTATTAGGTGTCAAATCTGAAGGTTGTATTTCCTTCTATGATTGGGATCATGGTAAATTAGTCAGAAGAGTTGACTTGGATGATGATATCTTAGATGTTGTTTGGTCTGACAATGGTGAATTAGTTGCCATTATTACCTCTTCAAGTGTTGGTGAAACCAGTGTTGGATCCAAGAAGAATGATGAAGTTTACTTCTTAAGTTACAACCATACCATATTTGAAGATGCCTTTACCAACGATGAATTAGACCCAGAAGAAGGTGCTGAATCTACTTTCGATGTCTTATATACCTTACCAACTTCTGAATCTATTTTATCTGGTAAATTCATTGGTGATGTTTTCGTCTATACTACCTCTACTACCAACAGATTAAACTACTTCGTTGGTGGTGAAGTTATAAATTTGGGTCACTTTGATCAAAAGAATTACATTGTTGGTTACAAGGCTGGTCAAGAAGGAAAATTATACTTGATCGATAAATCTTTCAATGTTGTCTCTTGGTTTGTTAACTCTGAATTATTAGAATTACAAACCTTGGTTATGCGTGGTGATTTAGAACAATTTGCTACCAAGACTATTCATGATGAAGAATCCGAAGAAGAATTACCAGATGTGGCCAGTGTTAGTCTTGAAAACTTATCTGAAGAATACATCAAGATTTTCAATAGTTTCTCCAAAACTGAATCTAATCAATTATCCAGATTCTTTGAAAAATTAGGTTATTTGTCATTATCATATTCTTTATCACAAGATTTCGATTCTAAATTCCAAATCTCTCTTTCCACAAACAACTTGTCACAAGCTTACGAGTTATTATCCACCAATCAAAAAGAAAACCCATCTACAACATTATCTAACGTTGTTAGATGGAAGAAATTGGGTGATTTAGCTTTAACAAAATGGCAAATAAAATTAGCTCAGGATTGTTTCTGGTTAGCTAATGATTACTCATCATTATTATTACTTTTATCCTCATCTAATGACGTGAAGGGTCTTACAAGATTAGCCGATGAAAGTGAAGCCAAAGGAAAATATAACTTAGCATTCCAAGCTTTATGGTTGGCTGGTAATAAGGAAAGATGCTTAGAGTTATTGATAAAGAGTGAAAGATTTACTGAAGCTTCCATATTCGCAGTCAACTATTCATTAGGTGAAGCAAAGGTTTCTCAAGCTGTAGAAGAATGGAAGAAGAAGTTAGGAAAGAAGAATAAGAACAGAATTGTTGACAGATTGATCGATGATTTCTCTGGTTTGAACCTTCCATCTGAAAACGGTACCACTACCACTGGTAACCAACCACTTATTGATCTTGGTGAAACTGAAACCAATCGATCTGCCAGTATCAATGGCACAAAGGAAGAAGTAAAGGAAGTGGCACCGGAAGAGGAAGTGGCAGGAGAAGTAGAGGCCGAAGCTGAAGAAGTCGAAGAAGAAGAAGACGGGGAAGAAGCGGAATGAATAGATCAATCTGAAGGTAAGAAATCTTGAAGGTTACTACATGCACCTTTAGCATTATAAAAAGTACGTTTTTTATAGTTCTGTTATATATAATCATTGTTTAACGGGCCTGCCGACATCCAACGAACCATCTCATCAAGAAACATAGTAATTTGGTGAGTTGGTTGGTGATAGTCCTATTGTAGAACTATAATTATGAGCTATTTACAGGATCTTGATAAAAGTGAACAAAATTGAGGATTAGCCAATTGCACCAAAAGACCCCAAAACTGAACAAAAAATCTGGATTATAATTGGAAACACCCCAATGGTCAAATAGAGTGGTGAGAGTGAATAAAGGATGAATATCTTGGTCTTTTGGTATGGATGTAAAGAGCCAGCGACCTGCATACAAGAGATGGTTCCATACTCCATCTAAGTCCTGTATAGCCATCTTTGGAAGTAAATTAACATACCATCCACAGTCATTGAAGTAAAAATGATTCAGCTATGGATGGAAAGATGTTCAATAGCGAGTCACCAAGAGTTTGAGATGTTTTATGTTCCTTTAAGTTACTTGTCCTAGGTGTATGTGTGATTTAATAATTTTTTTGCATCCAAAATTGCAGACTATTTTAATCCATAGATCTCGGCCATGTCGAATTGGTCATCTTTCTTCTTGTTTTTACAGATGAAGAATAGTTCATCTTCCAAGTCATACTTTCCCACCTCAATTCCCCTTGCATTCCACATAACCACAGAGTCAAATACAGAGTCCAATCTGAACTTCAATAAGGACAATTCGGGGTCTTTGTAGTCAACTCTTGCCAATCTAATGACTAAACTGCCGCCAGTTCTTAAAGTATCTCCACACAAGTGTAAACTAGCGTCTGCCATGTCAATAGAAGACTTTAAAGGATCGTGAGAGGGCCTATTTAAGGCGTCATTCACATTATATCTTTGGTAAGGACGACTATTCGTTTGAGCATGGAAGCCTGATTGTTGCATGAATGGTTTGCTCAAATCAGAAAGCACTAGATCAGGCCTATATTGTAATGTTTTAAGCAATTCTTTACGCTTTATCTTTCCTTGTTTAACTAAATCCCGAGGTATATCTTCAATTGATAGTCTACCAAGATTTCTGGCCAACAGGTCAATATCTTCTTCCTTCTGCTCTTTATACATATACAGGTTTTGGAATGCTGAATCGGGCTTTTTGATCATCTGATCCAATTCTCTCCAGGCAATTTCTTTGAAATGGTTCTGGATATTTTCGTGGGCCATCTTGGAGAATATATTACCTTGAATTGTAGATACACCAAGAGGCGGAGTTGCAAAAAGTAGGTCAAACCCGAGGATATGACATTTTTGGGTGAACTTCTCTTCTTCAAGGTTGTGGATCTGGCACATTCGGAACTTTGAATATGCGATCCAGTTTCCAGGTACACATCCCAAATCAACTACTTTACGTACATCTTTGGTGAATATTTCGAACTCGTTGTCGACTTTGAAGATCTTGGATTGGGCCATCATGTTGACAGAGTCAATCTTCTGCTGTCTTGACTTCTGCTGCTTGGCCGGGTTGCGGATCCGCTCGTAGCCCACCTCAGATTCTCGGGCATGATGGGTTCTGGTCTTTGATAAGGAACGGATGATACACATTAAAGGAAAGGTGATCCGGGGTGATATCGGGACCTTTGCAGATCTAAGTGGTCGCATAAGTGACACGAGGGCCTGATGCGACACACCAAGTGTCCTATGGAAGCTCAACATCCCCACAATTGCAGTACTGGCGATTCTCTAAGGTATCTACATACAAAGACAGACGCGTATAGTGGTGCAAATCATATTGGTACACGTGATCCGTCATCACGCGCCATTAGTGGGAGCGTGAGTCACCTGATAGTCTAGGGCTACAGCCCTCGCTGCCAGTGCGATGAGATCTCTTCTCGCAGTCCAACAGAGGCAGTGGTCACATGACCATCGCACAAATTTTTCACTCCTATAAAACAACCCTGCCCGCCCTCAATTTGTTCTCTATCCTCGTCGAATCAGTAATTTACCAAGTTTACATTTGGGAGACGATCAATAGCAGCAATGTCTAAAATTACTTCTTCTCACGTTCGTGAAAACGTCCAAAAGTTGTTGGAATTCTCCAACGAAACCAAGAAGAGAAACTTCTTGGAAACTGTTGAATTACAAGTCGGTTTAAAGAACTACGACCCTCAAAGAGACAAGCGTTTCTCTGGTACTTTGAAGTTACCTCAAGTTCCAAGACCAAACATGACCATCTGTATTTTTGGTGATGCTTTCGATGTTGACAGAGCTAAGTCTGTTGGTGTTGAAGCCATGTCTGTTGATGACTTGAAGAAGTTGAACAAGAACAAGAAGTTGATCAAGAAGTTGGCTAAGAAGTACAACTCTTTCATCGCTTCTGAAGTTTTGATCAAGCAAATCCCAAGATTGTTAGGTCCAACTTTGTCTAAGGCTGGTAAGTTCCCAACCCCAGTTTCCCACAACGATGACTTGTACTCTAAGGTCACTGATGTTAAGTCTACCATCAAGTTCCAATTGAAGAAGGTCTTATGTTTGGCTGTTGCCGTCGGTAACGTTGAAATGGACGAAGATGTCTTAGTCAACCAAATCTTGATGGCCGCTAACTTCTTGGTCTCCTTGTTGAAGAAGAACTGGCAAAACGTTGGTTCCTTGGTCATCAAGTCTACCATGGGTCCATCTTTCAGAATCTACTAAGTTATGCTGTATAGTAATAAATTAATATAGTCTGATAAAAATTGTAGCAGCTGAATTCCGCTAGTCTTTCGCCCCGAAACAATTGGGAAGTATATCTCTATTCAATACTATTGTTTGTCTTCCTTAAGCACGATAAATAATCTTATGGTATTAAATACATATTTCATACATGTCATTGCACTAGTGGTCACTACGACTAGTCTCTGTTTAGTTCGTCTTTAAAAAATCTGCTATCTACACGGTTTTCGTTTTTCGTCGATTAACTAACTCATTATCAATGTACCATCTCTAGCCATTTGCTAATGCTCTAATATACAATCATAACTAATCATCATCAATACTCAACCACCCTGATTTTTTTCTCCTGCTTCTTGTTCTTCTTATTATGCTTCTTTCCACTCTTGGTATTTTCCTTCTTGTGGAATGGAGTATTGAGCTTTCCTTTAACACCATTAACATTAAAGAATTCACGATCCAAATCATCACCTGCACTTTCTAATGCAGCTTGTTTACCACCATAGTATAAAGTCTTGGCACCACCTTCGGATTCCTTTTCTTTATTATTATCACCAATATGCATAGAGAAATTTAATTTAGCTAAATCAGTTGCCAAATCAAATTCATCAACAGTTAAATTTTTATGATGCATAGCAGTAATAATTTGTTGTTGTCTTGATTCAGGTAAATTTTTTAAACCATAAATATGTTTGTTAAATTCTCTTGATTCATCTAATGAAGGTAAATCCCAATCCTTTTCATTAATTTTCTTTGGTGGTGGAATAATAAATAATAATTTACCATTGACATAATCCTTTAAAATGTATCTAGAAGCTCTTGGTTCATCAGCAGAACCAAAACCTTGAGTCATATAACCTCTTGCTCTAGCATATGCATTTAATAATTCTCGGGCACTGGCATAAACACCATTACCACCATCTTCAATCTTTTTAATAGGAATATGAATACCATAAACCGCTTCCAAAAAGAATTTTGGAATTCTTTGACATAATACAGAAACTGGTGGAATATGTTCTCTTAATTGATCAATTGGTAAAACACCATCACAAACTAATTCACCATTAGTATAAGCGAAATTAGGGAAAACCAAACCTGGACAATCACATAATATAACGTCTGATGATAAATGAATGGTTTGGAAATGTTTGGTTTTACCTGGAGTAGAAGAAACAGACACTTTTTTGGAACCAACTAAAGCATTAATAGTAGAAGATTTACCAACATTAGGATAACCAACCAAACCAATATTCAATTTTCTTGGATGTTCTGGATCAACTTCAAATGTTGGAGCTTCACGCATGAAAAGATCTTCTAATTCTTCAATCTTTAAGATTTTAATATCGTTATTAAGTTCTTCTTCTTCCTTTTCTTCTTCTTCAGTTTTTTGAACTGAACTAATGATATCATTCTTGGCATTTTCCAATTCTTCTCTTTCCTTTTCCAATAATTCATTAGCTTTAGCAGCAGAGAAAAATACATAATTAATCTTTTTAATATTGAAATATTCCGCCCATTTAATACGTTGTTCTCTGGTTAATAAATCAGCTTTATTAACCAATAACAAATTCTTCTTAGTTCTGTTATTTTCTGGATCACTTAATTCTTCCACATATTTCACTAAATCAACGGATCTGAAAAATAAGGGATTTCTAGCATCGACAATTTGAACCACTAAATCGGATCTTTCAACCACTCTCCATAATTGTTTCCAAACTTCCAAGTTTCTTTCAAAGGGAGTCAATAATAAATCATTTACTTCAGTTAATGCTGCCAATTGTCTTCTCCAATCTAAAAAGGCCAAATTTTCTTGTCTTTCGATTTGTAATTTAGATTGAGTTTTGGTCCATTTTGGTCTTCTTGGAATGGTTAATTTATTTTCAAATAAATGATGTTTTCTTTTCATGGCCATGGTTTCTTCAACGGTTAATAACCCATTTTGGTTAACAATAGAAGTATTACCAACCTTAATGATTTTAACTTGTTGTTGACGTTCAGCAGTGAAATCAGTATCGGCAAGCTGAGCAGTATTTAAAAACTCGTCAAGGGAGTTTTCCTGAGTAACTGATCTCATTTTAACCCAATCAGCTTCCCTTTTATCAGTAGTAAATCTGACTTCACCATCTGGTAAGTATTGAATTTGGTTTTCCATTCTTCTTTGATTAGCAATGGTTCTTCCCAAACCGATTTCGTTCTTGTTTTTGTGGTGGACTGGTTTGGGACCCTTTGGGGCCTTCCATTTCTTCTGTTCTGGGTGCAAGGCACCCTTGTTGGTGTATTCAGACATGGTGATAGATGGGAGGGTAAAAAACTGTTCTAGGCGATGACTTATAAAGGATTGGCAGCGTCACGTGAGAGAACACTTTGGAAGCTATGGCTGAGGCCTGGTAATGGTTACGTAAAATTATATAATATGAGTGGGGGATAGGGAAAAAGTTGGGGGAAAAGTTGGGGGGTTTGGGGACGCAATTGGTGTGGCCGATATTGTCTTGATCCCTGCTGACATCTACACCAGGTCCTGACTTTTTCGATGGCTTTAGGCCGCCATTTGGGCCAGGAAACCTGAAGGTGACGAGAAGAAGATAAAGTCACGTGACCCATATCTGGCTACTTTGGTGCTGATGTAATCTTCCATTCTCCATCTATTGTGTTCTGTGAGGTTCGACTTAGTTCTGGGTTAGGATAAGTGAAAACTACGGGATTACCAGGCACCAGTGGATGTAGCTAGGGTTCATGCGAGTCCCCGATATTCCCTGGTTGCTAGGTTTTGATAAATATAAGTATACATTAAGGGAGGCCTAGGCCCCCCTGCCTATCTATGTATTCCAGTAAATGAGAGACCAAAGATACTGGCAACACAACTAACCAACGGATAACTCAATAAATAAACAATCAAGGATATTGAAACGATGGCCAGTAAAATCTAAACATACCTGAGGTTGTTGCCTTGTTGAATATTGATAAATTAATAAATTGAGTATTAAAAACAACAAAAACAAAAGAAAAAAACAAAATAAATTAAAACATCAATTCCAAAGACGAAACAAACAACGATTTCCAGAATTATAGCTTAGATGTATTGGGATAACCACTTGAAACCTTCGCCGTAACCAGATCTCATCACCACGGAAACCATGAAAACTTCAATTGGTCTGTTACCTTCGGCCAACTTACCAGTATCCTTACCAGTAGTGTTGTATAAACCTAAAGCAGACTTCAATTCCATTTCACCAACAGCAGATGGAGAATCGATCTTGTTACCCAAAATCAAAAATGGAACCTTGCTTAATTCTTCGATCTTGAAAAGAGATTCTAATTCTGCCTTGGATTCAGCAAAACGTTCAGGATCAGCAGAATCAACCAAGAAAACAATCCCGTTGACTTCTGGGAAGTAATCCTTCCACAAACGACGGGCTTGTTGATGTCCACCCAAATCAAAAGTGGTGAACTTGACAGTACCAATAGATAATTCTTCCGAGGTTGGGTGTAAGGTTGGTTGCAAAGTAGCCAATCTATCGTTCTTCAACATGTGTAAAAGGGTGGTCTTACCGGCGTTATCCAAACCAAGGAACAACAACTTGGCGTGTTTGTTCCATAATCCTAAAGAGGACAAGACATCTTGAACTAGAAAACAAAGTTAGTATTGACATAGATAAAAAATTAATGGAAACAGAATCGGGATTTCGGGTATCAGCGAGAGGTGGTGATGATGGTGATGGTGATGATGGTGATGGTGATCTTCAAGTTTATTGGTTGGCTGCTCTATCCGTTGGTACCCCTTAAATACGCGACGAGCCCCGTTGCTTCCATTGATTCCCGTTCTGATGTTCGGTTGTGTCTGAGATCATGAATGCTCTTTCCTCCTTGACGTGTTCTGGTGATAGGCTCTTTTTTATGACCTAAACGGGGGAAGATCTGGATCCCGATTGATCGGATCAAGCAAGAAGAAGCCGCAGAAGTGGCGGCAAAGATGGAGCACCCGACAGTCAGCGTGACGCCGTTACTTACACCATTCGAATAACCACATGATTCTATTTGCTAGTGCTTAGATGGTGTTTTCTTCAGATACGACTTTTCGTCCAATAGCTTGCGTGGCCGGATTATGTGCAGGTGTAGAAGAGACGAATAAGTGGGGGAGAGAGAGAGAGAGAGAGGGACGGAAGAAAGGGACAGGAGCGGGTGAGGTGAGAGGGTGGAGGATGGGTGGGGGACACCTGGGGGGCCAATGGAATACATGGGATCAAATGACGCTACAACTGTTACATTTAATCTCTAGAAGACGTGGTATAGAAACATTCTTAAGATCATGCTACGGAGCAGTGTGCAGGAGAGGAGTGGGTGCTACCAGAACAGGGTATTTTTGCGGATGAGGTGGTTTGTTAAACACGACAGTAGAGTAGAGATCATTTCAAGGGTCCGAAATTGCCCCAAACGGGTTGAACCCCACCACTGGAAAAAGTGGCTATTTGAAGATCTATCTTGAGTTTTTTTTTTTTTTTTTTCATTACCTTTTGCTCTTCTTTAAGCCTCTGATCTGTTCCAGCACCGTCGCATTGTATTTTGGTGTGAGTACTGATCCTAGAAAGAAATGGCACTAGGAGAAGAAGGTTTCAACAGTTGACGTGGTTCGACCAGAACCGGGTTAGGAAATTCGACAAGGCAATAAAGTGCTAGAAATTATGGTCTGGCAAAATCGTTCCATTTTCCTGGAGATATTAAACTGGCTATATTTATGTCAAGCTAATTTTCAGGGTATAAAAATAGAATACCAATGAGGAAGCCAATAAAGGAACCACAATAGTTTGTTTAAGACGGGCAAGGGGTGAGAAGATAAGAGAAAAGGGAATATTTTTATTTTTTTTCTATTTTGGTGGGTGTCAGTAGGTTTGTAGCTTTGATACTGGGAATTCAGTTGGAATTAGGATGGGCTGGGGGAAGGAGTTGAAAAATTTCAGTCTAGTAACGAGAAAACGGGGCTGTAGCTGGAGATAATGGAAATCACACCACGGAAGTGTCGATGTTCGGTCTAGAACCGCCAAAGACGAACCATCGTTATTACTATTAGCATTGGTGGGTTGTAGCCACTATAGGAGCACATATTGACAAGATGCTGGGACCACTTTCGCTCGCTCTCGCTGGAGGTGCCACTAGCTGTTGAGACGGCTATTTGTAGCAGACCATCGTTTCAGATTTCAGATGCACCAGTACTAATGAATTACCAAGGGTTTTCACACCAAGACGATGCGATCGCTACTGACGATGAGCCACCGCCGTACTGCGACGAAGCTTGCCCGCCTGGACCACTACCGCGTATGGGCGTTGTTCAGAGACAAAGCGATGCGCTAGGGCGTATTACGCCTGGACTGGTATCACGGATCTTCAACCCCAGAGCCCCAGAACTCCAGAACTCCAGTAAGTTACCGCAACATTCGCCTACCTTTTTTAATTCTATCCGCCAGGCGAAAGGGTAGTCTCATAACACCAGCGACCGTTCGGCATCTGGTTTGTACCTGAGTTTGTCCCTACGGGGTCTCACTAGGACCGGGGCTTCGCACCTCCCTCTAGACAGAACGCCTCACCAGGTTGCTGTCACAGTGACACATTTCCTGGTGCACACGCAGCAAGGAACCACCTTAACTTGGCAGTCTTCCTGGGATGGGATAATCCCCGCCAGACTGCAATACCCAGAAAACACAGTTCAGAAGCCAAATAGCACTGGCGCCCCCGGCGTCCCTCACTGGTGCCCCAACGTCCGTCGACCTGGGCTCCTTTACGGTGTGTCCCGCGACCCCAGGCAGGATGCACCCACCCCTGGTATGATGATACCTGTTTAGGCTCTTTGTTAGTCATGCTCCCGATCCTCCATAGTCATGGCCTTGTCCTGGTTCCCCCAATATGGCATTTGGTATGTTCCACTGGGAAACAGCCACAGCCGTGCAGTATGAGCCTGGGGCCCGTTGCACTCTCATATTTACCTAACACTCATTCCCCGGCTATATATATATATAGCATGGTATCTCCGTCGTCATAGGATCGTCTCAGTCTATTTTAGCGTGTTGTAAACATAAACAGCCACTCCACCTCATCATATAAACGGTCTGGTTTCCTCCACTCATCCCTTGATAACTCGAGTCACACTAAATACCACTAGATATTAGTTCCAAGAGTTCCACACCGATTTTATTTTTATTTTTATTTTCCCCTCCACTTGTCTGCTGCCTGATTCAGACTATTTATATACCAAGTCTTTTCACCAGAGTATAGTCATCAGAGTGACAAGAGCTCCCGTTTAGTCTTTTGCTGGATTTCAACTGAACTCAACTTATAAAAAAAAGAAAAGGGTATTAAACAAGCAATTCCACCGACCATATTTTCTGTCTTTGATTTGGTTCTCCTACAACTAAAAATGTCGAACCCTTCCTCCACAACTCCTCCACAACTCCCCAGAAGAGTCTCGTCAGTGACTTTCCATGGTGCTACCAATCCCAACAGATCTAGATCTGCCTCCAGCGCAGCTTTCCTTTCTGTTCCACCAGCACCAGCACCAGCACCACCACCTCCTTCTTCTGGTAGAGATCACTCTTCTTCTATTAGCTCACTAGAATCGGCTACTTTGAACTCCATCATAAAACAAGACCTGAACCCTTGCCACAACCACTTCCAGGGGTTCCCTTCCAAGCATGGAAAGATAAAGCTTATGGATGACATAGATATCGAAAAACAGATGATTCTTACTGCTGGTGGTAAACGGGAATACGTCTTTGGATTTGTTCTCAAGCTTTTGCTTTTGACTACTATTGTTATGGGATCCAGTGTGTTGATCTTCTACGCTTTGTAGCCCACCCACCAAGTCGATTTGGATGCTACCTTGGCTAGTCACACCCTTATGACCACACGAGGTGCCGCCTGGGCTATCTAGGGTATCCCGAAAACAATGGTCTACATGACTCATACCTATCCCATTCTGATTAGCATCATAAGTTGACCAATGCTGGTCCAGCTACTTCACAACCACAAACAAAAAATCAAACAACAACATTCAAGCTTGGCGATTCATACTACTTATCACTACCCTTGACCTCACTCACTTCACCCATCCGGTGCCCTAACCATCGAACGGCTTTCGCACCCTATTTGTTATACCCCAAGTTCTGAAACCCCTGGTGGTTTCCGGAATTACGGCCACTTGTTTTTCCTCTAATAACAAAGTTCGTTGAATCTTTGGTGGAACCAGTGTGCTCCTTTCGGCTCTTTGGCAAACTTATGCATTTATTTACTTCTTTTTATAGTTCCTTCTGGTCCAGCCCTTTTTTGCATTCATTTTATCATTTTATCATTTATCTTTGATCAAGCTCTACATGCGTGTCAGTTTGTACTACGCAGTTGCAATGAATAAATAGACAGTTACAACACTTAACTCCAGACAGTCGTAGTGTAACCTTGGGGTTGAGGACAGGTCACATCTCGTATAGTCCAAAATCTTGATGAGGGGATCGTTCCCGGAGTTGTCACTTGTGGGGATCATGAGGTGGGGGTAGAATCTAAAAATGGGGGTTACATTGGAATGTTTGGCCGGCGCACGACCCAGTACAGATGATGGCAATGAAGTACCATGAGAAGCGATAACACAACGTTTTGTTCTTTTTCTCCATCAATTTCGAAACGAACAATTGGCGGCTTTATCGCAGACTAGCAGACATCCCAAAGATTGATTCGGTAAAACTCGCAGTGTCCTAGCCCCAAAATTGACCATGAAATGGACAAACTTAAGTCTAGTCACCAGGAGGTTCAACTCCAATTCCACCGATACTTCCGCTTTAGCGGAGAGATTCCAACAAATCTTGGACCAAAAGATGTCCACACAGACCGGTATTCCCACGCTGGACCCTCAATTGAAGAAGTCGTTGATGGATTCGAATCCTGAATTGCGCAAAGTGTTCGAATCCAATAGAGATCAAGAACAGCAATTTAGAAAGGCAGCTGCCTACATCAAGAGCGAGCCTCTCTTATCAACAAACAAGCATGCAAAGGAAATATCAACAGCACAACCTTGGCAAGGATCAGAAACCATTCATGATGCCAATCTCCGTATGATTCTTGACACCAAGCCTCCTCCAAAGAGAATGGGAGGCGACCGTATATTTACCCCTCCACAGCCACTAAAAGACAAGATCTTGAATGCTAGAGAAGGCAGTATTGACTATAAGGTGAAAAGTCAAGCAGACTATGAACAGTCGGAGTCAGAACAGTTCCGTGAGATGTATAAAGAGAGGCTTTTAGGACCCTCTGTTCTCCTCAGCAATTCTCCCAGTACCACAATTGATCTTGTGAACAGTCTTGCTAGCAATAAGATCAACGCGTCCTTGGACCAATCGACTGGGCTCTTTAAGGCGCCTGAAATGAGCCATGTAAGAGGAAAACCCTTGGATAGAGAACATTTGAAGAACTGTAGAGACACCAACTACTTTATGAACCAGATCTTGAACAAACAAGAAGTATTACCTCCTTGGATCGAAACCCAGCAGAACCTAGATGGGTCTATCCGTCGTTTTCGGTCTGATTTGGAGAATCTTTGGGTCAATTGGCTTATCAACAGATCAGAGCATAGTAACTACATTCATACCAGTACTGTGTCTTCCATCTTGGACTTATATGACCTTACTATCAGCAGGATGAGTCCCAATCCAAAGAACCTTATAGAATCGGATGTCAAGTACTTGGAGGAAAGAATCAAGTTATTGAACAATTCCATAAGGACCTACAATTTACAGTGTCCATCTTCAAGTATCCATAAATTTAAGTTGAATCTTCAGACAGAAATGGAGAATGCTTTCGATAAAATGATCGAAGATTTTCCTCAAACAATTGAAGCTTGGTACGAGAAGAAAACCAGAAAACCAGGCAAAATGGTAGGAAATAAACAAGGAGGTGGCAGTGGATTTCTCAATATCTGGGGTGACGATCAGAAAGGTGGAAATGGAGCCTCGTATCAACGCGATCCAGTCCAAAGACAGGATAACCAATTGGGGTTATGGCGAGCCCTTAAGGATGTGTTCAAGATGAACACTCCTCCCGGCCAATGAGATGATTACAATGATGAGCTGCTTATTTACTCGGCAAACAACTGTATATATGAATTGAACTTGAAGCAGACTAATAGCTCAAGATACCGAGAAATAAGAACTTAATTTTAAATACGATTAATGACAAACCAACCAGACAACATTCTGGTGGTTAAAAGACTAGCGGAGTCTTTATTGACTCTGGTGACAACGTACATACCAAATAAATTACCCATGAAGCATGAACTACAACATATAGAAAGACGGATAATGTTCAAGATATCGTGATTAATTACATTATTGACTTGTCGATCTGATAAACAACGACTAACATTATTATAAATCGCGATTATGTATTAACCAGTAGAAATGGTCTGTGATTAGTGTTGATGAATATACCAAGTAGGCCCTTGTATTTCTATAATTATCGTGAATATTTCAAGGACCTAACAGGATGACCCCAGACAGTGGACTTTGAAGTTGGCTGGATGTTCAAAAGTACAAGTAGATGATCACAGACAACAAGACCATTGAAATCTCCAATCTCCAAAACTTGATAAAGCTAAAGACAATATACTTGGCACTTTGGGTCTTTGCATCATGTAAATTTCTGGTGAATGCCAAACTCATTTCTTCTCTTGAGAAGAGCTTTAAAACTCTAGAATATCCATTTTCACCCATTTTTTGTTTGATTTCTAGTTTCAAATCCATGTGCTTAGCCATGATCTTGGCCCAAATATCATGGTTTGGTTCTTCAGTGTATCCAGTAGCTTCATCGATATTGGAACCATCAAAGTTTTTAATAGACTCTAAAGGTCCCCCGTTATTTGCAGCTAATACTGGAGTTCTGTATAACATACTTTCAACGGGAACGATACCAAAATGTTCAAAAGATGGGGTATAAAGTAACATTTGGGTCTTTTTGATTAATGAAGCCTTCAAAGTGGTAGAAATAGATGGTAAGAAACACACGTCTGTAGATGGAGGTAATGGGAAATTTAAGCCTTCACGCAGAACATAATGGTTCAAGTCCAAGGAATTACATAAGGCTTCCAATTCCGATAAATATTCGATATTTTCTCTGTTGTTGGTAGCATAACCCCCAGCTACCACCAAGATTGGTTTGGCTCCACTATAATAAATTTTTCTGAATTTAGCCAAGGACTTGATTGCAAGTTCAATATTTTTCTTTCTTTCAAATCTATTAAGACTGAGGAAAAATGGATGTTTGGTGAAGAAATTATCTACTTGATCATCAGTTTGAACATCAGTAGTAGAAGTGATATCAACACAAGGATAAATAACCCCTGGGTCCACAGCCAATCTCTTGAAAGTTTGATGGAAAATACCCTTGGTGAAATTGGAATTAACCACGATCTTATCACTTAATCCAGTGGTCCATTCTTCAATTAAATCAAAGGGCATTCTATAAAGACGTTTGATCCAACTTTTTCTAACTGATAAAAGTTGATCAGGAAAATGACAATAGAATAAAACATGACATTCTGGTTTACTGAAAAGACTTATTAAAGGTACACAGAATGATAATTGATCTATGATGACGTAATCAAAAGTAGCAAGTTCTCCAGTAACAATCAACTTAAGTGTCAAAAACAATTGTCTTAAAATGGCAAATAAAATGTAGAATTTGTTCATAAATGTAGTAGGCAAAAAGTCTCCATAGACTTTAACCTGTAAAATATTACTAGAAACCTCTTCGAAGCAATGACTTCTATCACAATGCGAGGTATAAATGGTGATTTTATTATTGAGGTCTTGTAAACCCACAGCAGCATCAACGACGAGTCTTTCTGCACCTCCAATACCGAGGTCAGGATGGATAAATGCAATCTTGGCACCCTTGGCGCCCTTGGCGGGTGTGATAGGAGTGGATGTGGTTGGTTCTGGGGTGGATTCTTCTGTTGGCAGGCCGTTATCCGTCAATTTTGCGTCTTTCATGTCGAAATTCAATTCAATATTTGGATCCGCTTGTGAAAGGTTTTTCGCTTCGGTGATGGAAGCCACAGGGGGTGCTTTTAGAGGTGATGTGGCCTCGTATTCTGGAGAAGAAGACATATGTTGGTGGTAAGTGTAGACATGGTAGGTGAGTATCAAGTGATGGTTGGCTGTATGCAGGACATCAATACAGCCAACCAAGAGAAAGACCAGCTCGTAATTGGTGACACTAAGACTGAGTTGGGCTGGAGCGGATTGGGATGCGTTGTTATGGGGCTTACTGTAAAGGATTCTGGAGTCTTGAAGTCTGTTGTTAAGTAATTTATTCGTAGCTGTGGTGGAGTGGTTGCAAAGTAGTGGGGGCAAACGTGGGGGAGAGGTAATTGGGACAATAAAGAGTACAAATTTATGTAATTAAATTCTCTAGCAAGAGTAGCGAGCTATTTGAGCAACTCTAGAGAGAATATGGTATTGACCATATGAGGTAATTGACTTGTTTTGCTTACCTTCCCATTCAACTGTTGAGAGGTACCAGTAATTAAAGAAAAGTAAATTATACATTACTGAAATTAACCATAATTAATTATCAGCCAGTAAATTAAAGGAACCAGCTTTTTAAACTTCAGGATTAAGCGTAGGTTAATTTCTTAGAATAAATAAATCTATAGGTTCTAGGGTTGATAATTTTTTTTTTTTTGCATCTAATTGATTTCCACTTTCTTAGCTCATCTAGGAATCTATTTGCATCTAGCAATTGCTTGTAAAACTATCTTGAAAGCCACGGCTGGGGAAACATCATGATTTATATAATAGCCAGTCGGGCGAACTAATTATTTCGTACTTTGTTCGCTTTTCTTACTTGATTCGTTATCTACACTTTAATATAAATAGAAGCGTACTATTGTTAACTAGTTTAAATATAATATACATAATCCGAAGTACCATGTCATTAAATATGAATTGGTTCCTTAAGCTTCATTTAGCTACGGCCTTTTCTAGTTAAATGTTTAAATCTCCAAAGTAACTATTTCGGCTTGTTCTTTTTCCTTGGCCAATTCTTCTCTTTCCAACTTCTTCTTCAACTTTTCAGCCTTTCTATCCCATTTGGTATCATTTGGATTGAAACCGGCTTCTTCTGATCCCCAAACAGCCCATTCTGGGGTTTCCTTCACATAGTCCAAATCATTGAACTCCTTACCACTTTCCAATAATTCAAAGAACTTAGGATAGTCGATATGAGTGTGCCATTTTCCGTTGATTTTAAACTTGGTATGAGCAATTAAAATACAGCAGGAGTGTGCATGTTCAGCAGCAATTTCATAAGAGTGACCTCTGGACTTTAATTCTTCAGAAAGTGCTTCAACAAATTCCTTACATTCATCATAAAATGGAATGTTTTGCATAGTCAATGGATTACCATTACCGTTAGAGGAACCACAGAAAGTAGCACCCTTCACTTCAATTTGAGATGGTTGGGCTTGGATAACCATATCGGCATAACTGGAGATATCGTCCATATTGAAACCCTTAACCAAGGTCAATCTAAAAACAGTACGTTGATGACTTTGGATGGTTCTTAATATATCCAAACATGCCATCAATCTTTCCCAGAAATCACTGTTTAAAGGACGATCCACCTTCTTCAAATCAGTCTTGGTAGGAGCATCGATACTGACGTATAATTGGGTGACCTTGGCTAGCTTGGCTAAGTTATCTGGATGTTGAGCGTTACACACCAAGAAAGAAGAGATGTGTTGGTTGTGTAACAATCCCACAAACTCATTGATGTGTGGATAGAAAATAGGTTCTCCAACAAGAGAAAGGGCACAATGCTTGACTTGGAAGGCTTCTTGGAATCTATCGTTTTGAATACCTGGAACACCTCTCATCTGTTTGATCTTTTGGTAGTGACCTTGAAGAGCACCTTCAAACACCTTTTCTGGTGGGTCTAATTCCCATCTCCAGTTCAGCTTGGCCACAGGGTTGGTACCATGTCTCCAACAGAAGACACACTTGTTTGAACAAGCCAAGGATGGAGTGGTTTCCATACACAAATGAGACTTGATACCATAAAATGCAAACTTATAACATGATCCTCTTCCTCTCAAAGCACTCTTGGTCCATCTACAGATCTTGACACCGGAGTGGGATCCCACAATGGTATAGCCTTGTTTGGTTAAGGACTTGAAGGTAGGAGAGTCCTTGGCCACCATTTGTTTGGCTTCGCCCATTCCAATACCTGGAGGACTGGAGCTTCCTGATTTTCTTATGATATCACCCATGTCTTCAACATCAACCAAGGTATCGGCATCAGCATCAGTATCAGCATCATCTCCATCTTCCTTGTCACTGTCATCCACATCATCTTCATCCACAAAGAATGGCTCGTCGTCGGCCAAAAGGGTTGCAAAGGATTGGATCCATTCGTTGGTCTTTGGTTCTCCTTCATACTTCATACACACTTCACCCAACGGAAAAAGACGTCTACCACCAAGCTTACCCAACCATCTGTCAGCAAGCTTAGCTTGGTAGCAGAAACGGTCACCACCCCAAGATTCACGGTCACCAAGACCCAAAACAGCAAATCCCAAGAGTGATCTTAATGGGTATTTGTCGATTCTGAAATCGTTGTAGGTTTCGTTCAAGTGTTCTAAGAAGTAGTCAATAGGGGAGTCAGTTTCGTAGGATGGCAACACCATCAAGTAGATGTTCTTGGTATCACCGTTGTCTGGGGTCTTCAAGAAGTACTCTTCGAGGTCATCCAAATCGTTATCAAGACTCAAAAGCTTTGGTTCCTTGGCGATATCGAGGGCGGTCAACTTGGTGTGGAGAGCTTCAGCTACTCTTTGAGACGACCCGGTTAAGGTGGTGTAGAAGATGTAGATTTGGGATTGGAGTAGGTCCACGGAGGAGCGGGTTAATGAAGGTTCCTTGATGACATTTGGAATAGGTTTGGCAGCCTTGATCACCTTTGGAGACCGCTTAGCTCTGGAACGAAGGGGCACTGCCTTTGGGATTTGGGTGGTTTCGCTAGGAGTAAATGTGGCAGAGGTGAAGTCGACAGCATAGATAGGAGATTCTGTGGTTTGCTTGGTGGTCTTGATATTCTTGATACCTCTGGCACCAACTTGACTGGTTTGCTTGGTCTTCATTGGCACAGTCTGTGGGGTATTCAATGGGGATTTGGTGTACTTTTGAGCTCTGATCGCGAGGAAAACGGCTCCGAGGATTAGGTAGAAGCCAACTCTTCCTCCGGAGAAGATATTGATGGCACTACATACCACGAGGAGGGGAATACCGAACGACATGATTGTATGGGGTAGTAGTAATGGATCTGAAAAATTTCTCGATGGGGTCCATGCAGGACTAATGGGGAAAGGTAAGCGAGATAAAGGAGGTTGCTGAATGAGATTAATTGGGGCTCTGGGGTTGGTTGCACGGCTGGATGTGGTGCCTCGGATGCTTTTGCTGGGGTTAGGGGTCTAGTGCTGGAGTACGGGTGTTTCTGAGGTACGGATGTTGTCGTAATCTGGTTGCTTTTTGTATATAAGTAGATAGCCTGGTTGAGGCGGTGTGGAGCGAGGTGCACCAGCTGTAACAAAACTGTACTTGGCCAGGGTACTGGTGGTATGGGTCCGAATATTCTCCCGAGCTTCTGGGGCTTGTAACGTCCCTGGGGCTTCTTTTACCGGAGTCCTTGTCCTGCTTACTTTCCTGGATCCCAATTGGCTATTACGTAAGCGCTTACTAATTTCACTATCCACAAACCCAACTGCAATAAAAAGATAGGGGGTTTGCTAAAGCTTCCGGCAGGCGAGAGAGCTGTAGTTACCTTCGAGCTGAGAAGCTTCTTGTTTCCCTTTTCAACGAAGTCGTTTCTTTTCTTTTTCTCTTTTGTTTGGCTGTAATACGAACAGTTTCTGATCTATTTATACCCATATCAAGCTCTTCTTTCCCCAAAAAAGTATAGTCTCTTAGCTTCAGCACTGATAGTAGCTTGTGCGCTTTTTGATTTTCTTTTTCGCTCTATTTCCAGTTTCTGAAGGTCTATTTTGTCTTTGTAAACTTCTTCTTTTAGACCAATAACTTCCTAATCGGTGCTCTGACTTCTCAGATCGTTCACTTGCATGACCCAATTACTATAATTTAGACTCTTATTATGACAAGGATCACAGTTATCTGTCACTTCCGTTTTTGAAAAGGTTCTATCGATTCCCAATTAGTCCATATGAAACACAGAAACCTTTGCACCAGCTTCCCAAAAACGCTTGTAGGGCACAAAGCTGACTCAATTTCTTTTCGATATTTCTTTTTGGGCTCTGGGCTTGATTTGTGCTATTAAAACTGTTGGTTTTCTTTGATTTTGCCTGTCCTGGTTCTCTAAACCTTCCTGATATTTGCAACAATCGTTTGGCGCACGATCTTTTGATCTATATTTGGCTGCGAAATTGATATGCTGCACAAACACCAACGAGTTTTACGCTTGTAATCAATGACCACCAATGTCTCTAAGCGAAAAGGCCGGGCTGTGCTAGGACTTATAGATTCCCATGAAGAATCCCTAAACAAAAAAAAGTATAAATACCGGACAAATCCTCCTTCCCAGTTTTTTTTTCTTCAGAATTTATTGCCTTTCTAATGAATGCTATTAATCAAAAGTTCGATTCAAACGGCGTTTTAGAGAAGGGAAACAACCTTCCATATGTAAGAACTGACTCTAACGAAATTGCAAATGAAGCCAGTTCTTCCAAGCAATTGTATGGTAACCTTCATGGAATTATTTTTCCATTGGTCAACAATGAACCAAGTGAATTGGATCAATTTGTCGTAATTGGTCAACAAACTGAAGATAGTGATGTTGACTTATTTGGATCAATTGACCAAGAAGAGGTTACTAAAAGCACTGAACAATCTGTTCAGCAAGAGAACAACCTTAGCACTGACGTTCCACAATTGACCAATGGAACAAGTTCCAAACAAATTTCAGAACCTGCTGAAATTGAAGGTACCACTGTATTGACAGATGGTATCAAAGAAATATCATCTGTTATCCCTCCTCTTCACCAACCTCGCGAATTCTCTATTGTGACAGCCTCCAGAAGAGCAGCTTCCGTTCCGGAAACTCCAGTCACTCAGACACCACCTTCCTGTGATCCATTCTTTAATATTTGCGAGGATGACATTCTCACAAACTATTTGGCCAATATAAGTGATTCTATTGTACAAGATAACTATTTCAATGTATTTGAGAGACAAGACAACCAAACTGACTTGAACCAACCTCAAGGTGACTTGTCAGATTTTATGGAAAGCGGGCTTTCCTATGATCCAAATCTCGCAATGATGAAACCCTTCCCTGATGCATTTGAATATCCTGTCGACAATTTCAATAGTTACTTGCCAAACTCCAATAGTAAAATATCAAAGAAGAAAAAGAAACCTTCTTCTACTAAAGATCCCTCCAAGGTTGCTTCTATAGTTGCATCTAACACTGTTTCAAATACTGTTGCAAGTACTTCTTGCGGTACACTTTCCCAAGCTGAAATCAACGCTCTTCTCAATTATTCCAATAATTATCAAACGAATAATTGTGTGGAGTCTTCTTCGTACCAACAGGCCCCAGATCCAGATTATACATATGCCAATATGGCTCGGGGTGCTTCTGGCGGCCATAATAAGCAGCTCCCAGGTGGAGAAGTCAATTCTTCAAATTCCACTGCCAACATGAATAGTCAACTACTTCAAGCACAAGCTCCAGTTGAAAGCTTATTCAATAACAGTCTTGGCTATCAAGACCAGAACCAAAACCAGACTGATGATCATACTCATAATCATGATCATAAACCTGTTCGTCCAACTAAAACAGTCACAATCAAGGAACCAGTTGATGACCAAGCTTCTTTACAAATTCAAAATCCTCTCACTGCTCCTAATACTCCGTATACTATTTATAGGAGCGTAGCCAATAGGACCCCAACACCACTTGCCCCAAAAAAGAGAGGTGGAAATCCTAAAAAGAAAGTAAGAAGTGAATTGAGTCCTGAAGAAAGATTTATTGCGACTGAAGGTGCTCCAGTTACTGTTAAATATGACGACAATACTGTCACTTGCTTGGAATGTACAATCGATTATGGCAAGTATACGGGAACAATCACGCAGGTGACTAAGAATAGTGAGTTTTTGGTTAGTTCACTTAGTCCACCCCAAGGAAGTCCAGTACCCGAAGGAGTAATTAGTCTCTATACTGGAAGCAAGAATGCAACTTCCAGCTGTGTGCACCAAAGAACTAAGTATGATCGTGAGATAGAGGAAATCCGTAACAGTATCACCAATATCACATACAAGAGAAGCTCAGTTTACTCATTCGATACTCCATACGAGCCTCAGTTTTACCGATTTGAAGTTGATAGCAATGGGGGGTTGGTTAATGAAAGTAAATGTGGACTTTGTCCATACTGTCCAGAAGTCAGATTTTTGGCTTTTAAGAACTCCAGTTACCTTTCTCATTTGACTTTAGAACATGGTATCTTCTCTAATAATTACTTGACACCAGATGGGATTCATTTTGGTAGATATAGACTCAAGAAGAGTGAAAAGGAAGCCAGACATGGCTGTAATGAGAGAGAAGTCAATGGTATTGTGTGTCCAGAATGCAACAAGGTAATCGAATTTGGATGCTGGGATATGAAGGAGAATAAGCTCTTGAGCTATTTCAGACACTATAAAAGTGCTCATGGTGAAACCACCAAAGCAATATATAGTTGTCAAATTCCTAAGATAAGACCTAGAGGTAGAACACTTCATGTTTGTGATTAGCCAATGAGATGATGGCAACAATGTACATTAGAGTTCCTATAGTAAGGATATGGATTTAAGAATAGAAATACAAAAAAAAAAAAATTAGACTTAAATTAGAATTAGAATAAGTTGTCTGCTGGTAAGACAACTTAGAGGGTGTTAAACTATTTATTGGTGTATATTATTGTTTTATATGTATTATTAATAATGAAAGTTAAAAAAAAGATTTTCCCTGTAGTACAAGACAGCAGGTAGTTAAGTAACAGGTCGTAGCAAGTAATATTCCACATAAATGTGTCCTTTTGTTCGATAGTTACGGATTTGCAACTTTTTGCAACTGAGTTTCCTTTTTGGGACGAGTATAGCATGAGTGGGCTCTGATACATGGCTTTTCGACAAGAGCGACAGGATAGTTGATTTATTGAAGCTAGTTAATAGCTCCGCTGGCTATTGTATTCTATTGTTCTGTATTTATAGCAAATGATCCGGTTTTTGGTGATAGGGTATAACTAGTAGAGCCTGTGAATACTAAAATAATACTAACATGACACCGTAGGAAGCACTTGTTAGCTGGCCCAGAAATTGGCTGACTAGAGCTCCTGATTCTGTAATCCAGTTACAGAAACACTCGTTCTGTACGAAAAATCTGGGTATATAGGGACTTTAATGGCCTTATTTTGCAGCTGAGAAGGTACCAAAATTGGCAGTGCTTTCATCGCCTGGGTTTATTGCCTGGATTTGTCGCCTGGATTTATCAGTACTGGCTCGTTTCCGTTCTGGTCCCATTTGCCTCGTTCTTACAAGAAATAACGGTTGTTTTAGCCCTGTTTTTGGATAAAACTTTGTGTTTTGGAGGGCCTCTGGAAAGGTACCACAACACCCAAACTTCAAAGTCGCCCAGTTAGTTTCTCTGCAAGATTCTTTCGTCTCTTTCTTGCTTGAAATCACCAGAAGAATTGGCGTCTTCTCTTTCTTGTAAGATGTTTTGGTGCACCTGCTCCTTTTGTTGGTCCTGCAGGCGCTGAAGCTGTTGCTGGGCTAAAGAGTCGTCGTACTCTAAAATGTCCTCGGGAGTGAGCCTGATGGTCGTAGCCGGGCGCCTTAACATCGTTGGTATTGTTGCCTTTGTTGTCCCAGAACTCACCTTTGTTGATATGGACCAGGTCGCGTGATCGACCCCACTTGGTCACGTGACCTTCCCTGCCAAACAATTATCATTGAATCACTTATCGTCTGAACCAAACCCACCAGTGCCACCATCAACAGTGCCCATCAATCGGCCCCTGGCTCCTCCACAGTATCACCTGACCAAGAGCTACCACCACGTGCGACTTTCATCCTCGGCTCAGACCCCCCACCGCCCACAGACCAAGCTGTCTTAAACGAGGGCTTCAGCCGTAGCTGCTATCCCATAAAATCATAGAATGTCCAGTACTAAGTCTCTGCAAGTGATTACTTTAGACTCAGTACGTGCGCTCAACAGAAAGGATAATCACGACCCCAAGAAGCCTGTTATCTGGAAAGAATTAGGAGTATTTTTGGATAAAAAGGTGGATATCACCCCCAAACAAGACGGCGAAAGTTCAAGTAGATCGTCGTTAATCTCTGGATCTATTCCTGATAAGTCATACTTATCGACCAATATTGGGTACAAGATCTGTAATTCGTGCAACCGACCAATAGGAGACCGAAGCTTACTGAGTCACCTTGAGAAGTGCTTAGAAATGAAACAAAGAAAAGAAGAAAATGGGGAGAAGGCTTCTCCTTCATTGAAGAGAAAGAGAGGAAGAAATACCTTGCTCGAAGTTGAACCTAGCTCGGTGGATTCTTCTAGAAACTCTACTCCCGTACCAAGTACTCCAAATAGCTTTAATAATGGCACAGGCAAGCCAAAGAAGAAGTATAAGAAATCACAAACTCAAAAGGAAAAAGAAGCGGCTAATGCTGCTGCTGCCGCCGCTGCCGCTGCTAGTGGTGTCAAAAAGGAGACTGCTGGCAAGAAGAAAAAACAAGTCAAACCCAAATCCACAGCCAAACCAAAGGGTCCGGTGGATGTGGAGAAACAATGTGGTGTTCCATTACCATCAGGAGGTTTCTGTGCTCGTTCCTTGACCTGTAAGACCCATTCTATGGGTGCAAAAAGAGCGGTTTTGGGTAGAAGTGCTCCATATGATGTTTTATTACAACAGTATCAAAAACGTAACCAGGCCAAGATTGCTGCTTCCAATGCTTTGGCTGCTCAAAGACGTGAAAATGCTGAATTCAATGGTGGTGGTGATAGTATGAGTGACGAACTTAATGGTAATTATAATAAAGTCCTTGATCCAGATGAGGAAACCCATTTGGTATTGGAAGGATTATCTAAGAACAACCCAATACCTTTGGAAAGAAAAGTGGTTCTTCCATTCAGAAGTCGTCATAGATTCCTTTCTGCCCGTGAGTTCTATGCCAATGCCCTTATTATCTCTGGAAACAACAATAATAATAGCTCTAATAGTGCCAACGGTACCCCCAACAACCAATCAGCAGAACAAACCTTGGCTAACCAAGCTATTTCTGGTTCTATTGGAGGATTACAGGGCCGTTGTGCTTTGATCAATGTGGACGCCCCACCAACCAACCCTGATTCATCTACTCAATCGTTCTCAGCAATTCCTGGAGAAATGTACCAAGTGAGAGCGCCTCTGAAGGCTATTTTGATGACTGCTCAACATAATGCTTTACAACAACAAGCTTTCCAACAACAAGTGTTGAAATTCCAACAGCAACAGCAACAAATGTTGTTGATGAAGCAAAAGCAAGCTCGTGCCGTGGCTGCTGGATCACAACAGCAATAAGCTGATGGTATTGCAATATAAAGCAGAGAAGAAAATTATCATTATTATTATTATTATTATTATTATTATTATTATTATTATTATCATCACCAATTAGGAACCAATGGGCAAGGATGTTAAAAACACCACCTACCTTGCTTGTGGGCTATTCATTGGAGGATGATCAAGGGAAATTATAGTTTAAAAGTCACCATGAAACAAAATGGTATGAAGGTGAATTGGCTACAGTGTATATTATTTGTATAGCGATGGCTAGCGATATTCTATAACGGTATATGATAGACAATCTCAATTGTCAATAAAATATCATTATTGGACGAATGGAAATAATCAATGCCAGCATTTTTTATTTCAGTATTAGAGTAAGGTTGATGTTCTTTTTTTTTTTTTTTGAGATTTTGAGGGTATGGTTTAGTCTTGTTACTTTTCTCTAACAGGCCATTTGTCTTTGTTCTTTAAGATCCATGGATGAGTGAACACACTTTCTAAAGACAATCTTTTCTTGGGGTTTTTCTGTAATAAACCCATGATCAAATCGGCTGCGTCTTCGTCTATAAAGTCAGGGATTTGAAGATCAACCTTGGCAATTCTTTTGTAGGTGGCATTTTTGTCAATTTCTTCAAAAGGAGGTTTTCCAGTCAAAAATTCAAAACACAAAATACCCAATGACCAGATATCCACGTTGAAATCGTGTTCATTGCTCTCGATCATTTCTGGAGGTAAATAATCAAGAGTTCCGCAAATAGTGAGTCTCTTGTTGGTAGAAACGGGATTTTGGTGTACTGACCAACCAAAATCACTAAGTTTAATGCAATGATCAAGAGACAACAAGATATTTTCTGGTTTGATATCTCTATGGATAATGTTTTTAGAATGCAAATAATGGAGTGCTTGTGCTACTTGATAAATGTAGTGGGATGCAGTGGGATTATCGAAACGACGTTTTACCTTGAGATGCTGGTATAGCTCACCGTAGATGGAGTATTCTAGAATAAGATACACGTTGGTTTCATCGTTGAAAAACCCGTATAATCGGGAGATTTTAGGATGAATCAATCTCGATTGGATTTCGATTTCACGACGGAAGTTCTTCTCTAGTTTCAAGTCCACAAGGTCTTTCTTAGACATCACTTTCAAGGCCACGATATAGCCGGAATCTACGTGTTTGGCACAGTATACCTTTCCGAGTTTACCCTTACCGAGGATTCGTCCTATCTCGAAGTTGTCTAGAGACCATTTCTTGGAGTCTGGTTTGGCGGTAGGCAGTCTCGTGATGGAGCGTCTTGGAGAACCGACGACTGGTGTTTTGACCAATGGACGGGCAGGTTTCATGACCTTGGACTTTGCTGTTTCAAACGTGTTGAGCTGATACTTGGACAAGGGGCGTCTTGTGGCTGATGACGCTGTGGAGGACGAGGACGAATGGGTTGGAGTCTTGGCGAATGAACGAGAAAGGGACTCGATTCGGGTCTCTATACGTTTGAGTTGGTGGGAGGTTGTTGATAAAGGCCCTGTGGGGGCACCGGAGGAGCGAGCGAGTGGGGGAGACGGTCTCTCCATGATGGATGATGCTGATGCTGATGCTGATGAGAGAAGGGAATGGAAGGAATAGCGAAAGAAACCAAAGCAAACAGATGATGAATCTGGTGTAAACAAACACGGCCTTGGAGGGTATCAGCGCGTGCGCAGAACAATCGCCAGATGAGACAGATCAAATGAGACAGAGAGGAGAAGAGTCAAAAGGAGGAACGAGGTTGGTTCAGGGAACAGTGCGACAAATGGCGATGGAGAACCAACAATTGCCATAGGCACCAGATGTCTTGCAAGTGAAGGGCTGACGAGATGATTAGTTTCCATTACACCTCGCTAATTTGTGAATAAAAGGAGATAAGAATCCAGACATATCATTAATAAAAGCAGCTCTGCCACCCACCAAATGCCCAATAGAAGAAGAGGCAATAAGACAAATAGCCAGGACGACCGGGGTGTGGCCAGAGGTAACTCGAGCAACAGCGAAAACTCCAAATCAGAGCCAGAAGAATAGTCAACTGGCGAAGATGAAATCCAACAAGAGGACGCAAACCTAGAAGCAGAAGCAAGACCAGAACCAAAGATTCAAGAAACCGAAAGAAAAACGAATGCATTTCGAGACCTTCACTCGACATCGATTACACTACAAGCAAGTCACCCCAATCCATGTTGAAGCGCTGGACGATTCCAGTTCTGAAGGTGGGCGGAAACGGTATTGGATGGTGATGATAGCGATGGAGAGAGCTCTATGGATAATTTCCCATACTTTGGAAATATTGAGCTTCGACCATACTGTCATGGGCATACAAGAGGAAGAAAAGGTATTAGATGACGATGATCAAAGTACTTTGATGCAACGGTACGAGTCAGACTCTATCACCATAAAGAGACTCGTTGAGCAATTATATGACAATCATAGAAGTCAAAAAGCATGCAAATGAATTGGGCATGTTATGTGCGAATTGGGCATGTGGTGGAAGAGTTGGCTACTTAACTGCAACCGGCCATAGAAGAAGAAGAAGAAGAAGAAGAAGAAGAAGTCTGCATCGCGAGTTATTTCCTTGGGCTTTTAAAGATAGCAGACTTAGTGTTACCATGATGGCCATTCTTGGTCATTATCTTATCTAATATTTTGATAACATTTCAAGATTTAGAGATGAAAAGCATAAATTGGACTACATCCACAAAAATATAGGAGGTGATAACATTTGGGATGTATTAGTGGATTGTGATGAAGAATTTTGAGCGCAATGACCCATAAAACTTTTGATATTGATTTAACCAATGGTTTTTAAGGGTTAATGAATTTAGAAACCAGATACTTTGAAGATCCTGCTGAATAAAGATAGTGGTGATTAAGACAATTATTCTGAATTTGAAGTAGTATGACTGATCTCGGGGTCTTTTGTTGATCTTAACCTTTCCGTGATATAATTAATCCTCCTTCGCATTCATGTTTCTTTTCTTGATACTTCTATGGGTATATAGATATCGTTTGGGCTTTTTTTTTTTTTTTTTTTTGCAAAATTTCATAAATGGAAGCTTGAAAATGCTTTGAACATATGGTAAACTTTATATTAGGTGCTCAGTTACAAATAAATGTTTTATAGTCAATGAAAATTGCCTGTTCAAATTTTCAAGTTATGGAGTATAGAATTACAGAAGAAGGTAGAAGTTAGCGAATTCACAATGTAACTGAATCATTGGTTTTCTATACTTTAATGAAATCATGTTATGTTAAAGTTTTGAAGTTTGGATTTTTATGAAACTTTATTAGGTGCATTTAAAGTATATGGAGTAAAGACAAACCTTTTAATGCAATTAGAAACTTTTAAATGTAATAGAAAAGTTTATTGTGCAAACATACATTTTTAAAAAAGATTTATGCAAGTAAGTAACTATAAGTTGCAATTGAAAACTATCTGATGCAAACCAAAACTAAAAAATTTAGGAGAAAACTATAGAATGTATTTGCCAAGTTGAATTGTAACGGGAAATCATAAATTTACCATAAACTAACCTCGTTCTGCCTAAATAAAGCCTTTATGGCCACTTGGAAACTATTGAGATGATGCATCGTTAAGTCTCATCTGATTGCTCTTTCCTTTGAATTGAAATTTATTACTCTTTTTGAAATTGTTAATTTCATGACAAATTTCTAAAATTATCAAAATCTTAAAAATAAAATATATGAAGTTAAGAAACTTGAAGCGAACGTCCATTTCATCAACAATTCACTTTAATACTTCATTCTCGGGAAAGTTAGTTAAATTCAACGACAGGAAGTTTCAGTGAAGGATAAACCCGTAAGTCCTACAAATTCTACCAATAC
The DNA here is from genome assembly GCA_030574995.1 of Suhomyces maxii. Lineage (NCBI taxonomy): Eukaryota > Fungi > Ascomycota > Pichiomycetes > Serinales > Debaryomycetaceae > Suhomyces > Suhomyces maxii. The sequence goes on from JAJMGC010000006.1 coordinate 42,332, forward strand.
TACCAATACTACAAATATGTCCACCAACTGGGCATTTCTTGTCGTACGACTTTATTGTTAAAAAGCGGATATTGAAGTTTGGTGTCTGAGTACCCAGAAACGCTTCTACCTGAACATATTCATAAGCCCGTAAACTTAGAGATAGCTCTGAATCCACTTGGTGTTTGCGAGTAAAGGCTTCGGGGGTGGTGGTTTTCATTAGCTGCAAAACTTGTGGACTTGGGCACTTGTGCTATGTAATGTGGTGTATGGGATAAGGTCTAGTTGCCAAATTCGCTAAGCTAGCGGGCTGATTTACACTCCAATATTGCCGGCTTCGGTCCATCTCTGACACATCTTCTATGCCTTTCGGTGTTTGCTGCTAGTTTGGGAAGTTCTCTGGTGTGACAAGATACCAGATCCGACCGGTTGTCACGTGATCAGCAGATTTTTTTTTTAATATGCACCACAGTACACCTGCAGACAAACGGTTAGTAGCTGGAGTTGACGACAGTAGACGATGCACCGTAAACTTGACGGCACGGCTGACGACAGAAACACGCGATTCCCAGCAGAGCTAACAGCAGCAGAACCATCACATTTTCTTATAACATCCCTTTGGTGTACAATCCACATTACTTGGTACCCCAATTAGGCTATAGCCCCCGGTAATTACTCTATATGTCAACCACACTTTACAACCCACAATCGGAGTATTTTTAGGAAAAGATGCACCTTATGCGCCAGGGCCCACAACCATGCAGGTTTTGTTTCAATAAATTTTGCATTTTTAGCATTCCGGTGGTTCAGCCGTTGACCCTGCGCAGGCGTCCAGCCGTGCCAACAAAGAGACGATTTAACACAAACGAAAAGAGTTTCTGCAGAAATAGAAAAGGATTGACGTTTTGTTAACAGGAACTTTTTGTTTTGTAAATCACAATTGGCTTGTTTACCGTCACTTAACAACCAAAACACATTTGTCAGTTTTAGGGCGAGAGACAATAGAGACAAATAATCTCCGTTAATTAAAAATTTTGTCTGTCACGTTTAAATTTATGGGGGTATCAGTACACCCCCTTCAAAGCCCTGTTACCACACATAATGCGGGAATGACCTTTGGTTAAAGCGCCGATAAGATTCTAATCAGGATACTTCACAGAAGGGGTCTCACCCCCCCTACCACCCCACTCGTTGTCTTTATGTGTGACTAATTTTGTTTTTACTAGTACCGTACCTCATGCCTCATGCCTTATGCTGGTTGACTCTGTTATGTTATCGTTTTTTGCATCAGAAGGCGCATCATGTTCCTAACTGAAAAAAAAACTAGTATTATTTCCGACCGTGTCCCACACTCGTCTCCAGATGCAAAAACAAACATATTTTGAAACCACACCACTGCGCCTGCCTTTTCTCTCACGACTATAAATATGAGTCAATAGCCGCAAAATGTTTTTATTCATAACTGTCTACAAAAATGGGTATTAAAGATAAGGTTAAGAGAGCTTCCAAGATTTTTTCTTCTGAATCCAAGGAATCTTTACAAAAAGATATTGCTGAAGCCGGTGCCGTTGAAGGTGAAACTAAGAAGGAAGTAACTGAAGGTGAAACCAAGGCTGAAGCTGGTACTGAAGCTGCTGAAAACAAGGTTGAAGCCGAAGGTACTGAACTTAAAGAAGTTAAGGCAACTGTTGAAGATGGAGCCAAGAACGTTGAAATCAACGCTGAAGAAGCCAAGGAACCCGTTGAAGCTGCTGAAACCGAAGCTCAAGCTAAAATTGCTCCAGCTACTGAAACTGAAGAAATCACTGCTACCCCAGCTGTAGTTGATGGTGAAGATATTGAAGCAGCTGAAGACTTAGCCAAAAAGAGTGAAACCGCCAAGGCTGAAGTTGAAGACTCTTCTAACAAGACCGATAAGGCTGCTAAGAAGAATGATATTTTCAAGAGAATTTTGGGTAAATTTAAGAAATCATCTGCTGCTACCAAGTAAATTAATTAAACCGGATTCAGAACCAAAGGTATTTTTGAGTTTAAGTTTGAGTATGAGTTTAAACCAGTTAATAATTAATAATTAATCACACCAACAACAGTGTTGATTGGTGAATATATATGTAAAGAGACGAAAGAACAAAAAAACAAAAAAACAAAAAACCAACTAATTGTAGAGATAGCATAGTGTAGCAAGGGAACTGTATGGTTTGGTGATGGGTTGATCTGGTGTTTAATCCAATATCAATAGCAAGGGCGTTACTATGATTAGCCGGGGAAGATTTAACTGGTTATTGTACAAGAACAATCCGGTCTTGTAGATGCAAAACCGGTCGCTTATTGTCATAGAATGGACACCTTTGACATCCGGTTGAAGGATAGATTGGTTTATGATATACGGACCAATTGCTTTTTGATTGTCTGTTTATTTGACAACTGAGAAACCATTCGGGATCCCATCCCGTTATTCCAAAAGTGGATAACGCAGACATATGTATACTCATCAAGCAGGCTTCCAAGTACGCTGAGAGTTGGGTCACTAAAAATTGTAGTACCTATAAAAAATGTACATTTGCAGCACCAGTACAGTTATTGATACAGTAACTCATCACGTGTTCAATTTTGTGTTGTGTGTTGTGTATCATATCTGGTGGAATTGTTTTTCTAGTTAATTGTGGGCTTTGTTAATTGCAACAATCAGGTGAACTACTGCACAGATAATTTTTTGGTAAGTATCATCAGAAAAGAAAAAAAAAACATTACTTTAAGACAAGTAGGTTAAACCTTGTGACTATGTTGGATAATTGGATTATCAGACTATTGGAGCATGTAGGTGCACCCAAAATTTTGGATGTACGGTACTGGTGGGAAATATCTTGGCCATGGTTGGATACTTTAAAGCCTCCTCACCTGCCTACTATACTTTCTTATCGCATGACACATGACAACCTACAAAATTGAGGGGGAGGTGGCGGTGTATGATAAAGAACCATGGTCACCGTCGACCCTGTTACGAAAGCTTTTGAAACATCGGGAATTGCATAAGCTCATAGGTGCTTGTACTTTCCCTAACTCTAATCCAAGTATGAACCTGTGCGTTTTGCCATTTTGTTCCCTTAATTATCTGTCGGTTGCTCAACCTGTCATTCCTTTTTGGGACAAAAAAATATGTCCGCACTGTGGTAAGTGACCACAAACACGCAACTTCCCAAAACAGCGACAATCGATTAAAACAGGACGATAGCCGAACTTTTGGCTACTCTATTCAGAGCCTATTGCACTTACGAATATGGTCGTGGCACACGATTTGAAGCCGGGCTACCAACAAACACGAGGAGTAAACCATGATCACGTGACAATATTATGGAATTTGTCATATATTACGTAATAAATTCCTAGATCATGGACCTACAAGGCTCTGGAGTGACCCGTGCTCAATGAAATGGCGGTTCATCCCAGAAAATAGATCCAGAATCGTTTGGGGTGAGAGAGTAGCCAAGGTGAATCAATGACAATAAGTCAATGAAAATGAATCAATGAAAATGGACACTTGATGGTTGTTTTCTCTTCCTATGTACCGCTTCCAACCACTACAAACCCGCCAATCTTATGGGTGTAGCACAAAGCTTATATTACTGATCAAAGCCTATTTTGTCCCTATTTTGTTTGGGATCAAATGCAAGAACGGTTATTCTGGTATAAAGAAGTAAGCACCTCAACAGAACACAAAGAACCATTCTCAGTCCCACTACAGTTCAACCTTAAACTCGACGATCCCAGACTCTTGATAACCAGACCTCTTTTATTGTGAGCTTCATTACACATTAATTAAACGTAAACAAGGACTACTTTTCTGGAAAATCGAGTCTCAGCCTCATTTTTTTGATCACTTACTAACGAACCAAGAAAAAGATTTGCCTGGAACCTAAACGTAGTGCCCAAGTGCTCAAGATCCCGTTACGTAACACGATCTCGTATAACTCCAACTTATCAAAAAGGACACCAAACCAAAATCCCTTAAGTTGCTCCGGGTACCGTGAATCCAACGTCGCACCTCTCTTATCAACGGAAGACCAAAATGTCTCCAAAAGACTAAAGGTCCAGAGGTAATTGATATGATCACAGTAACGAAATAAAAATGTACAATCTCACTCTTAACAACTTCACAAGTGTAGCATTAAGCCAATAGCTCAAAAAATAGTATGATAAATTAAATGCTCGGCTTATCTAAACATAACTGGAACTGTTATTGCAATGTCTAGAGTGCAATATTCAAGAGGTTCTAATTTACGAATTTTATTAATAAAATATCTTATATAAAAGAATCGGATTCGAACGTAAACCTAGCTCAAATGATATTAGATGCTACTATAACAGGAATGAGGTTCAGATTATTTCAAGCCGATATAGATCCTCATCAAAACACTGTAATTTTCTCTATTTTAGCTTAATTAGACAAAGGATTAAAGGAAGTACTTTCTCTTATAACAGGTGTACTTTAAGCAATGGCAACAATTAAAATTGCTTGATGTTTCGCTCGTATGCTAGACTCCATCGGGCAATATAGTTCCTATTTTTATCAACAGTTCAACTCACCCATGTTTCACATGGTTTATTAAATTGAGTACATGGATAAATCACTTTATGAAACTATCAAATTCATTATGGACCTGTATCTTATCATAAACCAATGTTCTTATCACGTATTGACCATACATTCCACTCAATATACGAATAAAATTAGTATCTCCAGATCAAACTATTCAAACTTTCATCCAAGGACTGGTCGATGGATGAACGGTCTAAATCACATCAAGATCATCCAATTTTTATTAATATTCAACATCTACTGATTAATACTGGCCAGCAACATTTAAGTCACCCAAGCCAATCCACCCAACATCCAGTCAATTCTACCCAAACAACTCAAGTATATCCACACAGTCAAACCATGTACCATTCACAGCCTGTCCAAGTTCCTTATTGTCCGCTTTTATTTGACGATAATAATATATTGGTCAGAAAATCCATTGCATCACCCCACAAACCACACAAACCCCACAATTATATCAAACGCCTGCAAAAATACCAGTGGTATCGACAAATAAATAAGGGACAACACCAAAGGATTACATCATCGGCTGTGGCCGTTGATATGTCTTGGGATAGGAAATAAAGATATCTGATAGGAGAGGTGCGACATTGGACGCTGTCACGTGACAGTTTCAGGTGAAACCGTTTCTGAAAACCCATACCCCGACTCATGTCGCTGTATGCCACTGCGCCGGACCAGCCGCAGTTTAGCTGTAGCATGTAATCACATGACAAGGATGCTTGCTCAGTCGCATCATTCTCCATCCGCTGGCTCGTTTGGTCGCACCCCCCACCAATCAGAAGCGAGAACGCCACACGTGACCCGCCCCATCAGATATCATCACAAATCGCTTTTGCAACGTTTGCCCACCACTTCTTCTCCCCCCTAAACCAACCCGCCATGGACTTACGTGTGGGTAAAAAGTACAGAATCGGCCGTAAGATCGGCTCCGGATCCTTCGGTGACATCTACCTCGGAACAAACATCATTTCTGGTGAAGAGGTCGCCATCAAGTTGGAAAACACCAAGGCCAAGCACCCCCAATTAGAATATGAAGCCAAGGTTTATAAGGCTTTAAGTGGAGGAGTTGGTATTCCATTTGTCCGTTGGTATGGAACGGAATGTGACTATAACGCCATGGTGATTGATCTTTTGGGTCCTTCTTTGGAAGATTTGTTCAACTATTGTAACCGGAAATTCACTTACAAAACTGTTTTACTTTTGGCTGATCAGTTGATTTGTCGTATTGAATACATTCATGCAAGATGTTTCCTTCATCGTGACATCAAACCTGATAATTTTCTTATGGGTATTGGTAGAAGAGGTTCTCAAGTGAATGTGATTGATTTTGGTTTGGCCAAAAAATACCGTGATCCTCGTACTCATTCTCATATTCCTTATCGTGAAAATAAAAATTTGACAGGAACTGCAAGATATGCTTCTGTTAATACTCATTTGGGTATAGAACAATCTAGAAGAGATGATTTAGAAAGTTTGGGTTATGTTTTGATTTATTTTTGTAGAGGTTCTTTACCTTGGCAAGGGCTTAAGGCTGCTACCAAGAGACAAAAATATGACAGAATTATGGAAAAGAAAATAACTACCCCAAATAATGTTTTAACCAAAGGATTGCCATCAGAATTTTTGGAATATATGAATTATATCAAAACTTTACGTTTTGATGATAAACCTGATTATCCTTATTTAAGAAAATTATTCCGTGATTTATTCAAAAAAGAAAATTACCGTTATGATTATGTTTTTGATTGGACTTTGTATAAGTTCCAACAAGAAAAGCGAAGAGCTCAAGGAAAGGTGGAAGATCAACCTCAAGATCAACAACAACAGCAACAACAACAACAGATACAATCACAGCAACAATTAAAGGACCAATCTCAACCTCAACAAGCTGCCAACAGTCTTCAACAACAACATCAACAACATCAACAACAACAACAGCAACAACAGCAACAACAGCAACAGCAACAGCAACAGCAACAACAGCAACAACAACAATTGGCATTACAAAAAGCAAGAGCTTTGCAATTACAGCATCAACAAAATACAGGTGATGGTGATAAAGAGGGAAAGACTGACGACCAAGTTCTTAAGGACCTCTTTGGAGATGGCTATCAAAAATACTTGAATAAAGATGAAGAAGGTAAAGATGTCCCACCAAATACTTCAGGAGTTTTCCAAACCAATCCAAATAATAAATACCGTCCAACTGCTCCTGGTCAATTTGATCAAGAGAAATCCAAGCAAATACGGGGTGCTCCAACTCAACAAGTGCAGAATAACAGAAACCCAACATGGCTTTAAGCATGAATGAAGAAAAATGTTTTTTATTGTAATCGATAGGATGCAATCGCTGGTTGTGTCTTCATAGTCAGATCAATTATCAATTATCAATTATCAATTATCAATTATCAGATTATATATTAAATATCGAATAACTTTTGACAGAACGATATTTTTTTTCTTGAAGTTATTGATACTGCTTCTATTTTTGCCATTCACCAGGGAATATTTCTTCTTTCCAATTCAAATATTAAATCCGGCGGTTTAGATCCTGTTCTTGATCCTCAACAAATTAAGTTTGTGGATTCTCCAGGGCATATTAGATCAAGCTGTATATGTCTCATCACCACCACACTCAAAAGAGTTCAGCTTTGCTCTAACTCTATCCAACTCACTGAAACCTCCATTAATCAAAGGTTTCATATCCCGAAGACTTTTCATACAGTCTATTGAAATTTCACTGATTTTGTTTATATACGAACTAGTGAAAGTTCACATTGATGTCCAACTTAGGGAGTCAACCCTCCTCAAGGTTCAAATGGCATCTTTTTATTGATTTCGGGAATAATTGCATTTTAACCAGGTTTGTCTACTATGTGTTTTTATAGGTAATAAAGAATTCAAGAAAATAACTATATCTTAATAATTATTCAAATTGTTAAAGGGCATTTGTAGAGTGGACATTCTGACTTTATTCAGAAGCGAAATTGAAACTTACGTCTTTCAAGTTTACCAAGTTGAATATTAAGTACCTGTAAAAGACCATTTGTAATAATTTACAACTATTCCATTTCTATCCTTCCGTTTATTCGTTCTATATACACCATAAAACATAAAACGAGTCATTTCCAGACGATACTCCTAAAGAAGACAGTTTACTATACATTGAATGGATTAATGGATACTCTCATTATATTGCAACCATATTTGATTGCAAAAAAAATGGCTTAGAATGTCTATAAAATACTATTTTCAATACCACGATAGACCAAGATGATTGGGAAACTAACCAGTACTTAAAAGCACCTAATCAACATTATCGTTGGCACTAGCAACAGGAAGTTTTTGGTTAGCTTCATCTTGTTCTTGTTCCTTGACCTTACCGTTAGGGTCTAAACCGGAATCGAAGACAGTACCCAAGAAGTCAAACATATGTCTGGCTTCAGAAGTAGAATCAGCATCATTAAGTCTGAAGGTATCGATGAAACCAAAGAAACCATAGAAGGTGTTTTCCTTAACTTCTTCACCATAGATCTTATCGTAAATGTACTTTCTCTTGAAAGCATCCATTTCTTCGGCATACTTCGAGAATTCAATCTTGTCATAAGCAAACTTTTCCAAGAGAGCATTGGCACCATCGTAGACTGGGTTTTCCAATAATAAACCCAAGGCAGGAGCCTTTGGAATATTGATCTTGGTTGGGCCAAAGGTGTCTCTAATTCTTTCAATAGGAGTACCGGTACGGATAACTAAAACAGCCATAGCAATCATCTTCCGGATTTGATGCAACATAAAGGATTGACCGTGTATGTGGATAGAAACCCATTCAGTACCTTCAATGACAAATGGATCTGAAACAGTGGTGTCCTTCATGTATCTACGAGCAGAAGGATCCTTGTAAGCCTTACCGATAGTGAAGTTGTGGAAGTTGTTGGAACCTTCGTATTGTTTCATGGCTTGTCTGAAGAGATCAAGACGTTCTTGACTGACCTTGTAGGCTCTTCTACGTTTGTTTTCAATGCCCTTGTAGGTCTTGAGTAAACGGCCAATTTCAGTAATTTCCCCATTTTCATCGTAAGTCTTAATGCTGGAATTGGAGGTACTGTTATCTTGAAGAAGAGATTCGATTTGTTCGATTTCAGCAGCAGTCAATTCACTTTCATTGATAGCTTCCTTGGTCTTTGCCCACCATTCACGACCTTCAATATCATCTCTAAGAATACCAGGATGTTCCTTATTTTTGGTATCAATGAAATCAGCTAAAGAAGTCTTTGGCTTTGGTGGAAGTAAAGTATAGGTTGGTAATAAGTATTCATAAACACGAGATGAACACATTTTACGACAATCAAAAGATTTCGAGGTTCTTTGAATCCCCCACACTCTAATCTGATCTGGTAATTCAGCATTGATCTTATCCATAATATTTGGATCTTCAATGATTAATTTGGCCGAAACCACATTACCAGCAGCATGAACACCCTTATCAGTACGTGCACATCTCATAAAACCGTTCTTCTTCAAATCATCAGAGTTCTCCGGTGAGATGGCTCCGGCACGCGCAAATGCTCCAAACAATTCGCCTTCAATAGTTTTGATATCAGGGTTTGGTTGAATTTGCATACCATTGTATCCAGTACCACAATACCCCATCATAACAGCCACCTTCTTCTTTGGCTTTCTTTCTGATTTGGCAACAGGGTTACCATCTTCGTCTAATCTTGGAGTAAATTCACTATAAGTCAATGTTAGCAAGTCTCTATCCAATAAATTGTTCAACATACCTACGTAACCTTGTGTTCACGTTGCCTCTTGGACCTTTTGGTGTCGTCTTCACGCTTATCAGCCGCACGGGTACGAGTCCACTTGCTCTGTTGGCCACGATTGTAGACGGAGTCGTCTGGCTGCTCAATATCTGGAGCCTGGGAAGTTTCATCGACGGGAATCGTCTTTTCGGTTGGGGAAGTCATTGGTGTGTATAAATTTTCAAAATTCAGAGATGAACTGTTGTGCACAGCACGTGAGCTCCCCACTGTCTACCACCAAAAACCCCTGTAGAAAAGTCTCATGGGCTTGGTGTGGGTTGAGGAGGCATAACGTAGCTAGATCCGTTAGTAGCAATTGGAAACCGGTTCTGGATTACCTGAAAACTGGATGGTCTGGGTATACTGATTACATAATCCATTACTAATACAGGTCATCTCGCCACCAAAACTCCAGGATACAGAGTGGGAACAGGAAAAATAGGCTTCACGCAGAGCCCAGTACCGCCTGCGACTTTCCCACTGCTGTCCACCCCCTTGTCCCTCCACATCTGCTGTTTAGAATACCAGTAGTCACGTGACCATCTCATCGCCCCCCATCGCCTGTTCTAGCACCGAAAACCACCGTAAGAAAAGCCTCTAGCGTTGCTCTACGGTACTAGAAAGCACATTCCAACCCGGATCTATCTATAACGATATCATCCTACTTCCAGAGACCTTCTTTTTGCTTATCAAAGTTGGATCCATCTCAGACCTGCAGTCACGTGCTGCATCTTATAATCTCATATCAGAAAAATTTCAATTTCACTACTCATCACTCCACAATGAGACCTTTAACCGAAGAAGAAACCAAAGTGGTGTTCGAGAAGCTCGCCAACTACATTGGTAGAAACATCTCGTTCTTAATCGACAACCCAACCAACCCTCACGTTTTCCGTCTTCAAAAAGACAGAGTTTATTATGTTTCTGATCAAGTAGCTAGATTCGCTACTTCAGTTTCTAGACAACAATTAATGTCTGTGGGAACTTGTTTTGGTAAGTTTACCAAGACCGGGAAGTTCCGTTTACATATTACCTCCTTACCATATTTGTCTCAATATGCCAAGTACAAGGTGTGGATCAAGCAAAATGGTGAAATGCCATTTTTATATGGTAACCATGTTTTAAAAGCACACATTGGACGTATGTCTGATGACATTCCTGAGCACGCGGGATTGCTCGTGTATTCTATGAACGATACTCCATTAGGTTTCGGTGTCAGTGCCAAGAGTACTAATGAAGCTAGAGCCTTACAACCAACTGCCATAGTGGCTTTTAGACAAGGTGATATTGGTGAATACTTAAGAGAAGAAGATACCTTATTTACCTAGGCATATTATTTCTTCCAACAGAATCCATACCGGGCATTTCATTAGGGCGGACCAGAATAAACACTTTATTCACCTAAATAAGTAACAGGAATGGTGTGTGTGTGTATGGAAATTACAACCGAATAAGACTTACATTAGAAAGAGTGAAGAGAATTTCTTTAAAGAAGAAGAAAAGTGAAGTGTTTTTGAAGTATATGTGATGTGTGCTATGCACAAACCGCTCTTTATAGTAAGGTCTTTCATATGTTGCATTGTCATGTATTTTAGTACTGGCCTAGGCCATAATAGCAGAATAAAAATAGACTTTCAGATAATAAAAGTAGTGAAAAGTTAACCAACAAAAGAGGATAACGGCGAATGAAGTGGATTCTGAGATTTTTCAGTGACTAGTCATATTATGATGGAACAGTAAAAAGGAGAATAACTGGGAGTTACGAGTATTGGTATCACTGTGACCAGTAATCCTGAAAAATGGGGTGAAATCAACCTAGAAAATTACCCTTGAATACCTAATAAAGGGCTGTATTGACAAAAATAACTGGAAATAAATAAGTAGATAATAAACTATCTACAATATGTAAAAATATTAATTATTCTCCTAAACTGTACTGGCTATGTTCAAATAGTTGTGTAAGAATGTCATAGATGAATTTTTACATTTATAATATTATTATTGAAGCAATTGTATGGTAAGTATAGCCAAGTCAAGGTGCTGGAACTATGGGTTCTCAACTCTAATTAAATGCCTTTGAAGAGTTTTAATAACGTGGTAGTAGTACCAGTAACAGGATAGGATATGGGCACAGCCTGCTCAAACTGCTTTATTGAATACAATTACAAAGATTGGTCTTTTACGCTGATGTTGATTACTATATACACGTATCCACCATGATGACCTTCTAATGAAGAGTTTACTTGCCAAATGGAAATATTAGATCACCATTTTAATGATACTTCGAAGTATGACTATGTTCTTTTTGAATAATGATCCCCTTCACAACCTTTATATTCTGTTTCAGAATACCCGATGTTGAAGGTTGGTGCCCACAAACGGACAAATTCACTTCATTTAGTTGCTTGTTTTATTTTTCTAATCTCTTTCAATTTTCTTGATTTTAATTCTTTTTTTTTTTTTTTTTGATTAGAAAATGAAAGCAGAAGCCTTCAACAAGTGTGCTGGGTTACCTCCACTGACACTATATTGGTTATTGACGATCTTTTCGAATTGCTTGATTGAATCAAATTGAGTTTGTTCGATTCTTCCGGCTCTAACAGCTTCCTTTTCTTCCAAGAGTTCTTGGGCAGTCTTGTTAGATTCCTTGGTCTTGTATTCCTTAACAAATAAAATACCAGAGTCTTGGTAGAATTTCAACAATTCCTTAGTTTCATCCTTAGACCAACTCTTGACTTCAAATGGCTTGATAAGGCCATTTTCTCTTAATCTGTTGGCGATATCGACATCCAAAAATCTCTTTCCAGTGTATGGATCATATTCCTCAGTACCTAATGCAACATTAAGGGTAGAACGGTGTTGACCAATATCACTGGTCTTAGCCAACAAGACAGCACCCTTATCGAAGCTCAAAGAGCCTCCAGTGACCTTCAAGACAAATTCACCAATTTCAAATTCATTTAAATGAATATGAGTGAAATCTGGGTGACGGTACTTGGTTTGTGCATAATCAACGATAGCATTGAATCTATCGATAGAGAAGAGGACAGGGAAATTCTTGGAATGAGCAATGATTTCTTCCACAAAGAAAGCAAAAGCAGAGGTTGGAGCAAACTTACCGAAATCATGGTTATGTAAAAGGAATTCGTAAACGGTGTTAACACCTTTCTTCAAGTTGTAATCCACTCTGTTAGATTGGAAAGAAATATCACGTGTCAATTTCATCTTTTTGAACACCTCTTCATTGACTTGACGCCATTTATAGATCAAACGTTTGGTGAGCATTGGTTGTTGGTATTTACCGGATTTTTGGTTTAAAATATAATCGCTGGTACCATTAACCAAAGTTTCACCGGATTCAATATGTAAAACCACGGTGTCTTCATGTTGAGATCTAGCTAAAGCCAATGCTTGAGTGAGAAGAGTAGATTTACCAACTCCATTATCACCTATTAAACAAATTCTATTAGCATTACTTGGACCAGAAGTCAATTTTTCAAGAGATTCTTGGGCTAATCTGGTGGTGTTTTCAGTGACCAAAGAAACAGGATGCTGAAACAATTCGTGATGTTGAAGCTTTTGAAAGGTACCAAGAGTCTTCAAAATGGGCAGCACTTTGGTATCATATTTCACCATCTTGGACTTTAAAGATCCGAGTTTTTCCCACGAAAGTGGTGCCAATTCAAACTGGCCAAGGTCGGCCGCCATCTTGTCGAATCCAAGGGCTCCCACGGCGTCTCTGAAACCCAAATGGGTCATACCTGGCTTCTTGGCCTTGGTGGTTTCTCTTTGAACTTTGAAGGTGATTTTGGTCTTTCTGGAAGGTGTGGCTGGGGAGGCCTTTTTGAGGAGGATGGAACTGGTTGAGATCTGTCTGGCGCCCACAGCGGGGGCCCGTGCGAGGGATGTAAGTCTCAACATGTTGTGGTTGTGGATATCGTCGTAGGGTTTGGAAAGAAGGTCGCCAGAACCATCAAATTTTCAGTGGTTAGGTAGTGGGCTCTGTGTGCAGGACACGGTTATGCTGAAAAATTTTCCTATAAAAGCCAACCATCCGCACCACTAATTTTTCAGCCATTTGATTCCACCAAACGCTACAAGGTTTGGGAGGCGATTCACGGTTATCTCGTTTATACCAATTAGGTAATGATGTTGAAAGGACGACGGATGGGCTGCAGAACAGTTTCTGCGCTTTCTGGCCTCGCCAACTTGGCCTTGATTGGTCAAGTCCGTCTTGTGACCACCAGAGCTCCAAAAGCCCATACTGCTTCGAAAGCTGCTTCTTTTGGAAGTTCTGCTTCCGCTTCTGCCTCTGCTTCAGGCGCTACTCATTCAGGGCCCGAAAAGAAAAAGCAAAGTGTGTTTTCTTTCGGTAAGTTTTCGCAATTGCAAATACCAGAAAAGAAGATCATCGAATCTTCGAGTACCGGGATTGATTCCATTGGGTCTTTTGATGCTCTCCGTATTTTTCCTACAGTGAGAGCTGCCATGGTTGAAGAAATCAGATCGGTGTATAACTTGAAAAGTACCTACATCAAGGACAAAGATGAGCTTGAAATCAAGCCGTCTCCAGTCCAAGTTGCTGCCATTAGAAAGATTAATCAGCCAAGACAAAGAAAAGTCAATAAGATGGTTAAAGATGCTGAAAATGAAGGTGGTCAAGCTATTGTGGATGACTTAGTAAGAAGCAATGAAGCTAACAAACTTAAAGTTTTCACGGTTGCTGCTGAAACAGGCTCTGGTAAAACCTGGGCTTATCTTGCATCCTTATTAAGTAAACTTAAGGAAGATGATTTCGAACTTTTCAAAAAATCGCCTGAAAAGTACCATAAATCGAAAGAAATCCCTACTGTTCGTTCGGTAATCTTGTTGCCAACTCATGAATTAGTTGAACAAGTTTACGACACTTTGAGTCGTGCTAATAAGATGAATTATAATCTTGAAGATTTGAATATTCATCCAAGTTTTTCTGAGTTCTTAAATTTACCTGAACAAAGGAATAATTTAAATTTAAGAATTATGAAATGGGGTTCTGGTGATCCACACACCAAACTTTTCAATGCAATTACTACCAAAGGAAGAATTGATGTTTTGGTTACAACTCCAAGTAAAATTGCTGGTCTTGCCAAGCTAACCAATTTCAATCGTCCTTTCAGATTTTTCAATTTCACCGAATATTGTGTTATTGATGAAGCTGATACCTTAATGGATCAATCTTGGATGAAAGATACCATGAATGTTATCAGAAGAATCAATAAGGTGAAGGATTTGATTCTTGTTTCTGCTACTATTCCTAAAGAATTCAAGAAGACTTTGAGTACCATATTTCCTGATCATCAATCGATCATTAGCATTGCTACTCCATCCTTACACAAGATTCCAAAGCAAATCCATGTTAAAATCATCGATTCTCAAGTTTCACCTTACAATGGATCAAAAACCAGATGTTTAGCACAAGCATTATATGCTATTCATAAGGATGGTACTGAACCAGGTCTTGTCAAGAGAATCATCATTTTTGTTAATGAAAAGAAGGATGTAAATCCTTTGGTCGAGTCTTTAGTGTCTAAGTATGGTCATCGTACCGAAGATGTTATTGGTATTACTGGTTCAGATAGTGCTCTCGACAGATCAGACAAACTTGAACCATTCTTGAAACCAGCAAATTTGGTTGAGGATGATATGGATAATAGTAAACTTAAGATTCTTGTTACAACCGATTTAATGGCCAGAGGATTGAACTTTGTTGGTATCAAAAACGTTGTATTAATGGATCTTCCACGGAGTTCGGTTGACTTGGTCCATAGAATTGGTAGAACAGGTAGAATGAGACAATCTGGAAGAGTTTTTGTCATCGTGGATAAAAAGACCAGAAAGTCATGGATCAAGGGATTGCCTAATGCAATCAAGAGAGGCGTAACCGTTGGTTAGACTTTCAACGTATTATTTTTTGGGGTATTTTGGACGACCAGATGTCCAAGGTATTGT
Organism: Suhomyces maxii; assembly: GCA_030574995.1. Lineage (NCBI taxonomy): Eukaryota > Fungi > Ascomycota > Pichiomycetes > Serinales > Debaryomycetaceae > Suhomyces > Suhomyces maxii. The sequence goes on from JAJMGC010000006.1 coordinate 57,704, forward strand.
ATTATAGTTTCTGGTTGGAAAGGTATGTTTTTTTTTAAGAAAAAGGAAAGCTTTGTATAATGATGATTCAAAAGATATTTCAGACGTTAGACTTCCTAATATCATTGAGGAAAATGTCTTAGATAGCTGATTACAAAGTCCAAAAAATTACATTTTGAATTTAATACTAACTTCTAGGATTTGGGATATACATAGAGGAAGATTACTTGTAAATAAATGGATACACTTACTCACAGATTATCAAGTTTGTGAGTTTTAATTTCAGGTTCAAAAATTGTAGAACTGTACCTAGCAGTAAAAGAGTATGGTCGAGTAATTGTTACAGTATACCCCAACATCCAAATGGCATTGTTAAAATTTCGGATATAGTGAATGATTTATGACTATTCTCTCCCATTTTATTGACTAAAGTAATAATTCACATTGAATATGTTAAAGCGGAGATAGAAACATGATTTTCAAAATCAATTACCCAAGACTCTGGGTGCTTTGAAATTAATGGTAAGGTTATTAGTGGTTAGTTTTGGTTATAGTAGTAATCATGTGGTTGCTCACGTGAAATACGTATATATCAACTTCTCAGCCTAAACTGTTGAAGATTAAAAAATCCAATTTAAGGAGCTCAATTCTCTTGAGCATATACTTGAAGTACATTGAAGTAGCTTTTGTGTTGCAAAGGCTTTCCAGAATTGCCTTTCAGACCATCTATAGTCCTGATCTAAGGTGGTAATTCTTATAAGCAACCGTCTATATGCAGTATGCCGTTTCCACTGGATTTTGCAGCAATTTCCAAAGTTGCAAAAACAGGAAGGTTTACCAACTAAAACTGAAGCCAAATCACCGGGAGCTTGATATTTTGTCTATAAAACACTCATTTAATACTCAAATATTTTTAGGGAACATCCATAATGCAATACTAGGAAATGTCGTATAAACCCAAGAGTCAGCTGAGCTTTTAATTCTTGAAAATGGTGAGCTTCAAAAAGTATCTCCAATTTTGGAATTGTGTACAAGGAGAAAGTATAAATACGGGCAATTTCTCCTCTTTTTATGCATTCTTATCAATAGTTTTGTAATCTTGAATATGTCATTTATGGACTTTTAATCGACAAGAAAGGTCTTATAAACCTCGATGATAAATCGAATAGTATCATTTCGCTAAGAGGTGATGATATTTGCTGTATGGACTACCTTCATTGCTTTTGTACCTGGTTACCCATCACACACAGGCTATTGCCAAAGAATGCTGTATATGTCCAAGAGTGGAACTGAGGAAACATATGGTCTATTAAATTACTAGTTAATACAGCATTCAATTTTAATTCAGGAAGATGATATAAAGCTCTCAACTTACAATGACTTCATATTATCACTACCAACTAACATCACCAGGCGACCTCACAAATGTAGCCCTGGTAGCTCTAATATAGATTGATAGTCTTCTGCTTGCATTACAAGAAAATTGCCAATTTACTGTTAATATGATTACAGGGGAAAATCTACCAAGGTGTAAATCCCAAAAATACAGGGAGTGATTTATCCCATACGCAGAACAGCTTGAATTATAGTGTTTCATGGAGTGTTAACATTTGGACTGGTTATAGTTTACATTCACATATTAACTCCTACAAATGTTATTGATTTTGGTATGGCTCGATTTGTTGAAGATGTTGATCATGTTGAAAAAATGAAGACGGATGAACAGGCCAGCCTTGATACAGGATCCGAACAGTATACGAGAGCACAAGGCTACAAAGTTTAAGCTTTGCCGAATTCAATTTATAATTCAAATGCTAAGTAGATCAATGTTTGTTAATTACAATCAATGTTTGTTAATTACATAAATAAAATTACACTCTCCACTGTTAACTTTTATAAATGGGTTAGGTGAGTTTGCAAGGAGTAATATACCGAAGTATGGAACTTTCTATTTAAATACCCCCATAAGTGGTCATAATAAGTTTGGATATCTGAATTTCGGTAGATTCTGAAATTTGTAGCTACAAGCTATAAGTGATTTACTGTAGTCTCAATTACAATAAGATCATAGCGTTCACCCGAAGTAGAATTTGTGCTAACTACAGAAGAAGAACAGCTTTACCTTCTGAACTGAACAGTATTCTAGATCAAGTATGGTAAGAATCGAAAATGAACGGACGATATGCCCATTGCTCAAAAGAGAAATCTTTGAGAGTTGCAGACAGAGTCAGGTACTCTCCGATAAGAAACAGCTGCAATGTGACACAATAGGAAGAGTTTCCAAGCAAATAGTGAATCAAATTCTTCAACTGTCTCACGCTACAGTTTGCGTTTCATTAATACTAATTGCAAATGCATAGGTAGGAGAAAAGCACGTGACCTACAAGCGACAGATATAGTAAGTGTCTATCTTGCAGGAATTCTATACATGATGCACTAATTGACATTTGCAGATACGACCTTCCCATACCAAGCCAGATGCATAGTAGCTGAAAAACCACCATAGCTAGTAACAGACACTGATGATCCAACCCCACCACTCCCCCAACGGTTGGTACTGCACGATATCTATCATCTGGTTATGGTGGTGTTGCTGTCAAGTATGGCGCACGACTTGCAACTGGTCTCACAGCCCAATTACGTCGATATTTCGCAATCACACTCTATGGCTTACTAAGCTCCCCTCACCAATTCAACTATCATGTTCAATCTTCGGTTACCCATCACATTAGTACGACCTCAATTGCGACTGGTCAGACGTTACAATAAGTACTACAAGATGTCGCATAATCACCACGCCACCATTATAGAGCAACAGAACGATATTTACTATGGTACTGAGGTTCTCAACAGAGTGTCATTTTTAAGAGAAGATCTGGACTTTATCAGTGATAGTGTGACTCATGCTTCAGCCAGGTTTATCTTCTATAGTGAAACCAACCCATTGGTCAACAAGCACTTGGTTGATAAATTGGTGATAATGACCAATGGTGACGAACAGTTGGAAGCCGAAGAAGGCTTGAAGAAAGGCTTACGTAATTTTGGTCCATGGAACGAGGTCTTGGATACTTGGAAAGAAGCTAATAGAAACCATGAGGCGGAATTAAGAGATGATGAGAGACCCACCTTTTTGTTTTTGGGGCTCCAAGACGAAAGCGTGGGGTTGGACTTGAAAAGTCTCAAGGCTTTGGATAATGGTGAGTCTGAATCTGAAAAATACTTGGATTTTCAAGGCAGGTATCAGGGAATCCCATACTGGGCCGTGGATCTTACCACATCTCCTTCATTGAGGGAAAAACTTCTTGATTTCTACAATCAAGAGGCCAATAATAACGACAAGTCACCTCTCGAAAACGGGATCTTTTTCTCCACGTCAAGGAAGCACACCATGGGATTCACCAATGAAGAGGCCTCATTGTTTTCTCACGGTAGAATGTTCTTGGATTGGTTGGGAAGAAATAGATTCTGTCCAGGATGTGGGTTCAAGGTCATTCCAATTCATGCTGGTGGTAAGTTGAAATGTACCAATCCCGACTCCAAGAAGTGTCCAGTACAAAGTGCTAGTGTATCCAATGTGTCTTTCCCAAGAACAGATGCGGTAATCATCACCGCAATCACCAACACTGATCGTACCAAGATTCTTTTATCTTTGGCCAAGAGACATGCCCATACCAAGATGTACGCTTGTACTGCTGGATTCATGGAACCTTCTGAAACAGTGGAAGTTGCTACCAAAAGAGAAATTTGGGAAGAAACTGGGGTTGTGTGTCACAAGATCAATGTAGTTTTGACCCAACCATGGCCATACCCAGGAAACTTGATGATTGGATGTATCGGAGAAGTCGAGTTTAATGGTGAACATGAACAGATCAATTTGGGTCATGACAGAGAATTGAGTGATGCCAGATGGTTCGATGTGGACTTTGTCAGAAAATTGGTGTACCAAGACGAAGTTGAAGATCCAGAGACTTTCAATCCAGAAAATCTTTTGATTCCATTCCCAGAAAGTATCGCCTATTCTTTGATCAAGTTGGCAGTTGACCAGGCTGCAGCCAAGGGGAAGCTCTAAGTAAACAATGTCTTCGAGAAATCAGAGGCATCTGTATAAAGTGACTTTAACTATCAGAAAACTGGGCTTTCTAGAGTACATCATCACTGGTAACTCTTGACCAAGGCCATACTTTGCACCTATTTTCAGTCTCTCAAAGATTGAGCTGGATGCGTATCATATATATACTAGAATAACCAATATAACATTCAACAGAAGTAGAAACTGGCTTTAATAGATGTGTAGTAGACAGAACAGGTAAATGGTAAGGTGAAAAATTGGTGGTGTTCTAGATAAGACAAACTGCGAACGTCAGGCTACCAAATTGACACAATTGCGTCGTAACCAGAGGTGGTAACGGCTCGGGATCATCTTCCTCTACCCAACTCCCTGGTGATATCCAAGTGTCATCCAAATCAAGGTGCCGTGTGTGCGGGAGTCCATGTGGTTATTGTATAGTGGGTTTTGCTGTACGTAACACGACCAATCTCCAGCAACTGGTCTGTAGAAACACAAATTGTTAATCTCAATTGATATATCAAACTCTTGAACTGTGTCATGGAACAGAGCTTAACCAGGCCGGAAGAGAGTTCCAGTGACGAAAGGGCTTCCGCATCAGATGATGCTGGCAACAGTCAACCAGAAGTTCCCCCAGATTACTCAGAGAACACCGAGAAAGAGGAGCCAACAGAATCAGCACCTTTACTAATGACCACAGAGCCTCCAGCATACTCAACCAACACAGGCCACAACAACGAAGTACACGAAAACGTCAAGGACAATAAGCACATCCAGGAGGAAGAACCACCAACCTACTCCAACGATGCCACCGATGGCCAAGTGACTCTAGCTTTATCCAATGCTACACTCAATGAGAAGAACGCAGACCTCAAACCGGAGAAACCGCCATCCGATGAACTTCCATCATACTCGAATACCGTTGGGGACGAACCAGGAGGGTTCAAGTTCCCTTTTGAAAAAGGCAAAAAGGTCGAAGGTAGGTCTTACTTCAGTAGAGAGCCGTGGGTGCCCAAGGACAATCTGGACCTGGATCCTGGGTTTATCAAGATTCTCAAGTCCTCCAAACCTACTGATTTTGCCTCCGTCAAGTACCTCAATTCCATTAAAAAAGAAAGACCGATCTTCGTGTTCAAGGCTTATAATGATCATATTCCTAGTCTACCAGATTTAGTGGCTCACTTAAAGCTTCTAAGGGCTTTTGGTGAATTGAAAAAGAAGATCGTTGGAGAAATTGAAGATGATGAATTGCGGACCAAAACATGGCAAGTGTATGTTACTCAGGCTGTTAGAAGGTTTATTTTATATGTGACAGCCTGTAGAAAACGTTATGGAACAGAAGCAGAAGGTTTTGATACTGATGAATGGAAGGTCTTTGCAGATGCTACATTATCCCCAGAAACTCTCGAAATGAGCAAATCTTTACCACCTCTTGATGTGATCATGGTATGGCATACATTTTTATTAAACCCCAAATCATTTTATGATTCCTTTGCACGTAATGAGTTTTTACAATTTGCTTTCGTCCCATTACCTTTGAAGGATATAAGTGACCTGATTGATAATATCACTTTTAATTATGAACCTGCTGAACAATTCAAAACGGAGTACATCAACATCTTGAAAGAGGTGACCCAGGACCTGGATGATCTAATATATTCATTTGACAAGTTCCGTATGTTTCATCGAAAGGTGAACATTCACTGTCCAAATTGTCAGAAGGAATTGTCACATACTTACTACATTAAGTTTCCAGACGGAGGCTTTGCAGAATCTGACTTCTTTTTGGATAAGAAGTATTGCAAGTGTACACTTTATCCATTCTTATATAATAAAGGAATCACACATAGTTCACTCAGAAAGACCCAATTACTTGCCGATCATAAAAGTGTGAGGCCATTACCAGGGTCTTTCAAGTACTATTCTAACGTGTTGTCCAATGATAAGAATGTTGGACCACATAGAATCAGTGACCAAGTCAAGAAGATGATCGATCCAGAAGAAGTAGCCAAGGGATTGGGAACTGGTATCGGCTCGGCTAAAAAGAAAAGTAACTACCAAGAACTGGTCCATACTTTATTGAGAGAATACTTATTGATGAATTTGGTTCATGTAACCGTTCCGAATGCCTTCGAAATATCAGAAGATTTGGTGGGATCAGTGCTTAGACAAGAAAGATTTGTCGATAAGATGAATGAAATAGATTGGCTTCACTCTCCAGTGATTGAAGAATCTCTTTATGAATCTAACATTAGGTATTCCAAGTTTTTCAAGTTAATGACATCTCATGCTCCAACTGAGACATTGGTACCAACTATAGATATCGATTTGATCTGGCATACTCATCAGTTATCGCTTTACTATTATTTCGAAGACTGTCTTAAATCAAAACGTAATGCAATTGTTGATCATAATGATAAGATGACTGCAAGTCAGTTGGATAACGGATTTGCAAAAACTTCTAAATTGTACCGTAAGACATACGAAGAAGATTATTCTATGTGTCATTGTGCATATTGCCATGATATTCGAGCCAGAACTGATCCTAACGCTGGAAGCTCAATTTTTGGCAAAAAGAAAAAACCAAAGGAGGAGGCAATTATTAACTTCAGAAGAAGCAGTCTTTTTGGTGAAAAGTTGGACTTCACACATATAAGTACTCACAGTTTGATTCGTGTACCCAGTGCAGAAGAAGATAAGAAGAGAGCTGCATTAATAGATAGAATTGGCATGACTCCATTTAAAGAAGAAAATGATTTTACGAGAAAGGGGTTTTATGTTGTTCTGCCTTCAAGTCCACTTACAGCAAATCTCTTCGAATATTACGATAAAAACAAATGGCCAACCAATTCTATTCCAGAGTACATGGAAAAAGGATATAAAGCCGATCTTGTATGGTTGTACAACAAAGCTGGACCTACCATTGGCTGATTTGATTATAGATCTGGTTTTGGACCGAATTCAGAGCTTTATGTTTGGTAGAAAGAGGAGGATGTCATATCGCTAGAACCCTTTCTAAGTGGTGTTAACTCTTCTTGCTAAGTCACAAAATTATTATTATTTCCAGTATGGCCTCTGTGAAAAACCAGTCTTAAAACTGATATGGAAATAAAAAAGAGCTACTAGAAGAGATCGAACAATGGCATGATCAACTAGATTATGTTGATAGAATAGTATAATGATCCAATATGCTTTAGTCAGGTACACTAAGCACTTTATATTTTTGCATCCACAATCTCAACCCTATTAGAGGTTTGTGCCAAATAAGGGAAACGATCTTGTGACTATGGAAGTATAGAAATTGAAATTGTTTGCTTATTTTAGTAAAGGATGGTAATCACAGGAGCAATATCTAACTTTTTCGATACTATGGTTAGTTGATTCAGGGATATTCAAGCACAGTGAAAAATATACAAAAGCCATCCAAAGTGTTTAAAGCCTAATAATGGAGGTAAATTCTTTCGTGCCTCATAGCGAAGGTAAATTTTAACCTGTCGATCATTATTGTTTCACGTCTGCTATTCATAAATTTGACCATAATTGTTTTTAGTTTCATCAAGCATTTCCGTTCCAGCCTGAGGTATCGGCCGATACCATTTTTCAATAGACTGCACAATACAAAAATAGTTGATGTGGTTTGTGGGACCAGTTTGGTTCTATACTTAGAAGTATACAAATACCTGACTACTGCCACTATACAGTAAATACATTAGCATCCAGAATTAATGACATTGAAGTAGATGAAGGAAGCAAAACCTCTACTGCAACTGTGGCCCAGAAATTGAATTACCCAAACAGCTTCAAATGGTTGTCGTAGTGCTTATGTCATCGGGAATCACCAATGCCATCAAATCCTGAAAATCTCGATGTGAAATTGGACCATTATGGTGATTACGTAAGTAATACCCTCCTACCCGGATAGTCTCGGAAATATGCAAGGATGTAATCAAGGGCAATACAGTATACAAGGTGTAAAAGAGGTCAGATGAGTACCTTGACATTGAGTCGTATTACAGAAGGCCACTTGAGTACTATGCTGAGCTTGCTTCCTGGCTAAAGGGGGCAAAACCCGAGCTAAAATTTCAGGACACTGTTGGTAGCTCTGTCGCATGATATCATGTGCTCATCCCGCTAGGCGGGGTGTGTCTGGAGCTGCCTCCATAAAAAGAAAAGACCTCACCTAAGCCCTCCCCCACATGTCATCTTACCTTTGTCAGCGTGCAACTATCAGAACGTGTCTTACCCCACGCCATTAACCATGGCCAGGTGACTCCCATATAAAACATCCCTTTACCAACCACTTTCCTATACTACTACTTTTTCTTTATCCTCCACATCCTCCACATCCTCCACTTTCTCCCCCAAAAATATGTCCTACACTTCCCCAGTGATCACGGGTCATCGTGGATTCAAGGCCAATTACACCGAGAATACGCTTTTAGGATTCAACAAATGCTTCGAAGCAGGTGCCACCGTCATCGAGACTGATCTTTGGCTTTCCAGCGATAACGTCATCGTGATATCTCATGATGTTAGCACCGCTCGGATCTTCGAGGATAAGGACGGCAATCCTACCAACTATAATATTCTCAAGACCAGTTATGAAGATATTCTTCAGTACCTTAAGACGGACAATGGAGAGTCGTTACATACTTTTAGAGAGGTTCTCCGTTGGTTTGCCCGGTACTGTGAAGAGAACGCCAGTGATGACCATAAGCTCCAGCTTGATATCAAGAGATTCAACCCTACCAAGATCATGAAGTATATTATCCAGGACTTTTTGGCGGTGAAAAATGATATCAAATGGTGGTACCATCGGATCCAGTTTGGGATCTGGGATCTTCTGTTCCTTAAGTATATCAACCAGGATGACTACTTTAGAGAATTCTTCCAAGGTGAAGCCAACGAGCTTGGTTATACTCAGTTTGATGTGTTTCATATTTCGTTTTCATGGCGTGATTCTGTCCATTACATTAACTACAACTTCTATCTTGATGCTGTGAGTAAGATGAAGAAGGACGATGTCTATAGGGTCAAGGTGACGGGTGTTTCGTTGATCTACATTGCGACTTGGTCCACCGAGTTCATCACCAAATTCGTGCCTTTGTTGCGGATCCAGAACTTGAAGTTGTACTCCTGGACCATCAACACCTTTGCGCAATACGACTACCTTGAAAAGATCGGTAGGGCTGCCAATTTGGTTGAGTACGGTGTGATCAGTGACCATCCTGATTTGATGGTCCAACACAAGAAGGAACAAGAGCACAACGAGTCAGACAAGTTGGCTAATGAATTGAGTAAACTCAAATCATACTCCTCCAGTCCAGAAGCCTATGATGACGATGGCCAATTGAGAATAAACTTGTCCTATAAGCAAAAGGTTGCCCATTACATTTTCAGTACTTTTCAAAACTGGGTGGGAACCAGAGGAATCACCGCCGAGGAAAAGCAGTACGACTCCTTTGTGGACGAAAATAAGATCAGCCAAGTCAACCAAAGTCTGGTCTTTAGGTGGATTTTCCAAAACTGTCAGAAATTTGGACTCTTCTAGGCGAATCGGCTTGTCTTCATAGGTAAAACTCGACAAACAAAAATTAAAAATTATTTATGATCAAGCCATGACCCATGGTAGACCAAGAGCACGGTCTACTCGGTAGGAACATTGCTACATGTGGTTATGTGTGGTGTTGATGAGCTTTTTGCAGTCACTTCTGCTGAGTAAGCACTTACGTAATCTGGCCATTTTCACGGTATATAGAAACGAAGGTGGTTAGACGAATGTACAGACAAATAGGATGAATGTAGATGAAGAACGGGGATGATATTTAGTTGTAATCGGTGGGTGGGCTATTGCCAGCTTACTCTATAGGGAGCCCAAGATTAATAGGGTAATTATTAATTGGAGCTGTGTTCCTCGAAAGCCGGTCTATTTCGGTACATCCGCTCTCTACTCCGTATCTGATCAAGCTCCTGCTGTACGATCGTTCGTCTATTGTAGAGTATTGGCTGTATGGTTTCGCAGCCACCTCACCATGGGAGAAGAATATTATTGGTCTACTGACACAAGTGGCAGGACCACCAAAGTAGTGGGACGTTTGTTGGGCATCCATAAACACTGGCTGAGGCCCGTGATTGCCGTCCCTGCCTTAACCAGTGGATGTTATCCATGTCTTGCCTGTTTATCCTGTGCTCCCTAATTACTATGACGTTTGTGAGCCTTTCAAATAGGCAATGATCCAATGTCTTCAAGACCTTGCCAAAGGAGCCGGAGTATTTTGGCGACCTTTCGCCTGACAGTCCAACGTCGTCAATAGGCCCTCTGGGCTTTATGTTGGGCAGGTTGTTGATTTTTCAGTCACTCAGTGGGGTGATGGTTGTTGCGACAGGGCTTCTGCGACATCAGATGAACAGCCGCAGATCCATACCCTCAACCCAACTTCTGCCACGAAGCCTCCAGACCCTCTCTAACCTGAGCAGGTAATCACACGTCGTCACCAGCACCAGCAACTACAGCCTCCACATCACCTGCCCCCTCGGTCCCCACCACCGTAGCTCCTACCTTATCACTCGCTCCCCCACCCTGGTTCTATCTTTTGGTTGCAGCCTCCTGCATACAACCACCTATAACGATCTGTTTTTCTGTTCATATTTCACATCATCCACTCCCGCCATTTTAACATTTATCATTACTTTTCTTTCCACTCCATTCCCGCTGGCTGTACACACTTGGCTCCCTTCACCAGCACCCCATTTAAATCGTGCCCGTGTCAACATCGAACCGTTTATTTGCAACAAATCCGGTCACGGTTGCCAGCTTAACAGTCATTTCATATACTTTTTTGCTTTTATTCAATCGCGGCTGTTATCGAAGCAATAATTTTACATCAACTCCTTGAACATCACCACACCATTTTTGTTTTTAGTAATGGTGTTGTATAAAAGAAAACAGGTGACGTTTGTCAGGCCGCCCGAGGTGCCGGAAGACCTCAGTACTGAGGTGTTTTTGATTCCTGAGACTCGTGAATGGTTTCTCACTTATGATGAGTATCTTGCCAGAATGGACTACTATCATCGAAGAAAGTTTGTATGTGAGATCACTGGTAACTCGTGTCTTACTTTCTTCCAGGCAATGGAGAGTGAAAACAAAGAAATCAAGGGCGTGGAGAAGAACTTTCCTGAAGCCTTGCGAGAACATATTTTAAGATTTCTTCAATTCAATAGAATAACGCGTTTGGACCAACTTATTGATAAAGTGTACCTGGTTTTCCGTAATGACTACTTCCCGGGAGAAACCGTGTATATTAAAAACGGTCCTCAAGAACCTGCTTCGGTGGATGAAGAAGGTGAAGTTCATTCAGGTACCAAACAAAGAGGTACGATTCGAGAAAAGGTCCAATACGGTAATACCGATAATGTTACCACCAAATACCTCGTGGTAAGACTCAATGATATGCAACAATCCATTGTTACCAATGATAAAATATCCCGTGACCGTAACCATTTCACCAAGTGGCTTATCAAGACATTTATCAAATTGACCATGTCACGTTCCCACAAAGTAGGAGCTCCTTGGGTTGTCAAGGATAAATACGCAAAGAAGTACAGGATTCCTCAGGAGTATCCAGAAGATTTAAAACACTTTGAAGGGTCCACTCCTAATGGAGAAACTTTATTTGAAGAAAAGAAAAAGGTCCGTGAACCAGCTACTCCAACTGTTAAAAAGGTCAAGAAAGTAGCTCCAGTCAAGACCAAAGTGGCTGCCACCAAGAAGAAACATGTCAAGGCTGAAACTCCTAGCAAGAATACTCCCAAAAATATCGAAAACTTATCTGGAATTCCACCAGACCAAATTGCTAAGATTCCTAGTGATAGAAGGACAAAGTTCCCTAACCATTACTTACCTGAAGATGTCCGTTTAGAATTGCACCTTGATGAAGATGGTGTAGTCAACGAAAAAGAGTTGACCCTTCCAAATTTCACTGCTTTAACCACACTCCAACCATCAAAGAAGAACATTGTGGACGATTTAGAAATCAAATTTAATATTCAAAACTCCAAGCCTCAACCTCAAAGCTTGAACCTTCCAGAAAATTCCCTTGAATGGCATGAACACTTGATTCAAGAATACAAAGAAGAATTGATGGAAGAAACCGAAATGGAAGAAGAAGTCAAGGAGGAAAAATTGGCTCAAATTAAGAAACTCTCGTCTCATAAATTGACCACTGTTCAAGAAGCACTTCAATCTTGGATCTTTATCAATGTCTACCATTCAGTTTTGAAACTAGACACCTTTACTTTTGATGATTTTGTCTACTGTATGGGCTGGAACTTGGACCAACTCAATGATATTGGACGTTGCGAGCTCTTGGATGAAGTCTGGTGTGCTGTTTTAAGTGCCCTTGTATCCAATCAACCGCCAACCATCCAACAAGCAAAGTTGGCTAAGCAAAATGAAACCATATTCGGCTTGCAAGTGACACTTCCTCTTAAAAAGTCGTTTATCCACAAAGGAGAAGATGATGGTGAAGATGATGACGATAGAGGATCCGATACTGATGAGAACGAGAGGACTTTAAAGAGTGACGACGAAGAATCCGGTGACGAATCTGAGAAGGAAGATCCTAAGAAGAAGAACACTAAGTCTGACAAGGACAAAGAAAATGAAAATGAAGATGATGAAGATGATGGTGATGATGAAATGGAAGAAGATGAAGAAGAGGAAGAAGAGGAAGGAGAAGAGGAAGGAGAAGATGAAGAAGAAGAATTCACTGCCAAGTCTGACGAACACAAAGCTTACACTCTTGTCAACTATAGAAACATACCATGGCACGATCGTCTTCGCAAGAGAATCTTTAAAGACGGTAACTGGCAGATCATTTTGATTGGTGTTCTTTCTATGATCGAATATGTTCCTTCCTACAAGCCTATTATTGAAAAGGTATACCGTGTTTTGGCACCAAAGGAACTTCCAGCTACTCCAACCACCGTTCAAACCCAATTCTATGAAGAGATGGACATCAACTTGAAGTTCCAAGTGTTGAACATCTTGGTGGAACTATTGGCCAGTGGTTCGCTTGTCAGAAATTACATCGACGAGTGCTTGGAAGAGTCTACTGTTTTGAGAAGAAACAGACTTGATAACCTTAAAGACTACAAGACCAATTTTGAAGCTGCTCAAAAGTTTAACATTCATATTCAAGAGACCTTGTCTAAACAGAATGAGCCTGAAAAGCCAATCAAGGAACAAGGCAAGGAGGAATCTGTTGCACCCGTCAGAAGATACCGTTTGAATCTTAAGGTACTCGAAATGAACGATGATGAAAAGGCTATAGCTGAAAAGGAGCCTGAGTTCAAGAAGTCCTGGGATGGAAGAAAAGAGCTCTTGGAAAAGCTTGAAGTATTGAGAAGAGGCAAGAGAGACATTGAACGTAAGCTCACTGAATTGGACTGTCAAAGAGTAAAGCTATTAGGTAAAGATAGACTTTTCAACAGATACTGGTGGTTCGAAAACAACGGTCTTCCAACCTTCTTTGGTGGTACCAATGATGACGATGATGATGATGATGATAAGGAAAATGACGATGAAGACGTGGATGATGATGAAGTTATTGATGAGACTTACTTAATGGGCCGTCTATGGGTCCAAGGTCCATGCCACGATGATTTGAAAATCCACTTCAACTCCTCTTTCGAAGACAGTGAAATTTATACCAACAAGTACAACGACTATGTGTTCGAAGAACAGGAAAGAGAAAAGGAAGAAGAAGAGAATCAGCAACAAGAAGAAGAAGAACAACAGGAAGAAGAGAGAGTAAAGGAGCAAAAGAATGTTCAAAACGGTGTAGACCATGAAATGAAGACTGAAGAATCTGAAGAGCCAGCCATCAAGGAAGAATCCGCTAAAGAAGAATCTCTCAAGGAACAAAAGACCAAGGATGAACCAAAAATTAAGGATATGGACTTCTCCAAGCTTCCTTCTCCATTCACTCGTACAGTTTCTGAGCTTTACAACGTTAAATTTGAGAAGAATGAAATCTACAGAGTTACTGAAAGTGGGGATGATATGGTTATTGATCACCATGGTGCTTTAAGAACCAACCAGCTTATACAAGAATTGACGAGATATCAAAGAAAAAGCATAGAAGAATATCCTGATCCTATAATTAATGGTAACAGTTGGAGATTCTATGACAATGGAAATCAAATCGAGTCTTTGATCAAATGGCTTAATCCTTGGGGTAAAAGGGAATCATCATTACGTAAAGAATTGATGGCAGTTAAAGAAGTTCTTATTTCAACCATGGATGCAAGAACCAAAGCACTTTCTACCACCAAAGCCAGTGTAGAAGAACAAGAAATCGAAGCTGATATTAGCAAGGTTGATGCTAGAATCAAAGAAATGGAAGATCATAACTCTGAAGATGATGAGATTGTTCCAAGCAGTCTTAGAAAGAGACAGTTACGTAACAAACCAGCACCAAGAAAGCGTCAAAAATTGTCTACTGTCAAGGAAATTCTAGAATCTGGTGAAATGAGTGACTTGACGAAATTGAAGGACGATTTATCTGCTCAATTGGAAGAAAAAAAAGAAGCCAGAGACTTACAAAGAGTTCTCGAATGGGTCAATTCTACTGCTCTTGATCAATTTGACAAATCCTTGTATGAAGGTGGAGACAAATCGAAGGTAAAACATACTAGAGGAAGACCTAAAAGGAAGTAAGCACCAGAACAATTAATGAAAGTATTGATTTTGCATCCAAAATTTGTTCCCTGTTGAGCAATGCCCATCTTATTTTGACTGTTATTTTACTTTCACGAATTGTGAACGAATGTGAAGGCTCATTGCAGCCTTGATTTTATGTAATATATAGGATGTATTATTAAATATGTATTATTAGAGAGAATATGCGATTAATAAAGACCATTAATATGGTGCTTATGTAGCCTATAAAGTATAGTATTACACATATGCAATCTCTTGCCGTTTCGGTACTCCCATTGGTATATATTCTTTCAAAAAGTTTAAGGAAATGTTGTGGATCACATTAAGAAGAAATAAAATAGTATTTTACTGTTTAATCTTAACAGCTTGGTGTAAAAAGATTCTGAGTTTCAAGTTCTTACAGTTTCAAAGTATTTGTTTCACTGTCAAACGCAGCTCACCTGAAACATGAAGTATCCTGAAACGATCTGAAACGAGTGATGAAACATGCTTAAATCATCTTGTTCTTTGCTTCTTACGTTCTCTTCTACTGATCCCTGCCAACTCTCTTAATCTCTCTTCCTTTTCCTGTTTCTCCCTAATGGCCACCTCACGCATCATCTCGTTTCTTAACTTGATCTCTTCTCTAGCGTCTTGGTCAGCCTGTTCCAATGCACTTGATAGATCACCAAACTTTTCAAAATTCACTTGAGGAGCTGCTGTTTCGGACCCACCATTAGCAGCCATCACACGCTTATCAAGCGAAATAGTGAAACCTTGATTATTTTTCCAGTTGGATATAGCAGCAGGTATACTCCACTTCTCTCTATCTTCTTTGGTTAACTTTGTTTGTGATGCGTTGAAATTCTTTAGAATTGGAGGTGGAGGTGATGGCTCCTTGTGACGGTTCTTACGGAGCTTGAACTTAGGTGGTAACATTGGATCTTCTTGGAATCCTCGTATTTGGATAACTCTTCCTCTATCTTCACCTTCTACTATACTGGTTGATTCGTATTTGACATATGAAACATCATTGGCTTTTTTGGTAACATCACGGTTCAAGAGTCCTTGTATAACTCGCTTGGTATCTTCAATGGTTTCTTGTAGTAATTCATCGTTAATGTCCGATCGAGGAAAGTGGTGTTTGAGCTTTGGAAACCGTTTCTTCAATGGAATTGTGTCTTCATACGATGCTTGGACATTCTGCTGCCCATTTGACGCTGCGATAGTTAAATCATAGTTCAAGGTTCCGTCGGGGTTCAAATGGAGCTGTGAAATCGTGTTGGTTCCGTTTGGATTGGTGATGGTTGTACTGATGCTATTGTTGCTTGATGCTGGTAATCGTGCGATTTGGGATGCTGCCTTAGGCTTGGATATGGAGATGTTGAGCAGGGCATCGTATGGCGCGTTCTTCGGTCTTGGAAGTAAGGAACTAAACATGACGGGGTGGCTATACGATGAAGTTGATGTCACGATGGTAGGTTATGATCAAAGATGAGATAGAGATGTTGGATCACGTGCTTGGTCATGTGAGAAAGCTTTTCCTACCTAAAAAATACGAAGTACCTGAAGTAAGTGAACCATACATGTTTTGTTTCGTGCATACCATATGTCCTGTTACAGCGTCATCTGTACTTAGCTACATTGGTTTAGCTTCCATGCATCTTTGTGGGAAACTACATGAACTTTGTAAAACCAATGCATATCCACATTATGGAGCCTAGTAGTATTCAGTAAAATCAACTTGGGGTGGGGTGTGGTTTCCTCTGTTCGCACAGTATTCTTCTCCAGTCTGGATCAGATTCCCCTGATTAACTCAGGCACCCTTTATCTCAGACAAGAGCGCATTACACCTTCTTGATTAGGCAAGAGCCAGATTTCGCTAGAATAATCAGTACTGGAAAATCCCGAGCTGGATGACGTTTCGGAATCATCAAAGAGTAACTGTTACACTTAATTGCCAATCAAGAACCTGTGGATCACTATGGTGCAATCGGATCCTTTGTTTTAATTGTCCAATTGTCCAATTTGGTCTTGAGAGTAGGAACTCAAGGATGATCGTGGTATGGCGTTCCCAAAACGGCAATTTCTATTGCGCCTGATATTTCCAGGAGCGCATTGATCATTCCTGACTATAATCGCGGAAATACAGCTATATAAACTATTGGTTTCTCCACAATCTACACCATCAACACTACTAGCATTAAAACGACAGCGCTAACTCCCTGTCTCACTTAAACACTGATTAAATCACTTGGTTTGTCCAGCAGAAACATATCACGTGACATGTCTACCCGTCTCAAAACCGATAGTCCTAGCATGCTTAAAGAGGCACAAGCTAACAATATCAAGATCTTGACCCTTGATGACGTCAGTAAAGCTGCTAGCTGCTTGTTGGAAGCTTTCCGTACCGATTCTTTGGCCAGACTTTTAACCTCCCACATTGAAGACCCCCACTACAGTAATGAATGCGAATTTGCACTCTATGAAGCATATTTGCGTCAACATATCTTGAAAGGGTTATGTCTCGGAATTAATGAAACTGAAACCTCGTTCGAAACAGTAGCCATTTGGTCCTTACCAGACTCAGCTGCTCAAGGATTAGATTCTTTCGCTACCCTTATGGAATCTGGTTATGATAAAGTATGGAATATGGTTGGTGCTGAAGGTAAAGACAAAATCTTCTACGGAATGTTACCATTATTACACGATTCATGTGAACGTATAATAAGCAACGATAACAGATTTAGTGACAAAAATTTGTACACTTTGGTGTATGTTGGATCCTTAGACATTGCTCGTGGTAAAGGTAATGTTCGTAAGATGTTCAATTTCATGTTCAATAATTATATTGACAAATCAAGCAATAATATTGCGTACTTGGAAAGTTCTAGTCCTGATAACATTCCAATCTATGAAAGATTTGGCTTTAGATTCTACGAAAATATTCTCTTGGGTGAAAAAGTTGAAGGAGGTGTTGAAGGTAAGGATTATGCCATCATGAACGTCATGATAAGAGGCGGAAAGGGTAAAGACTGGCAATTGGAAAAGGGCAAGCTCTGATCACTGTGCTGAGACCATAATGCCAATCAGTAACATGCTTGTTGCAATTGGTTCACTGGGGTTTTAGGCTAATTGTCAACACTTCTCCGGGACGAGTACCCAATTAGGTGTTTCCACACCCATTGTTATATGCATTTGAAAAATCTCTCTGGAAGAGTTTTCTGGTTTTATTCTAGTTTCCTGGTATTCTTGGTCATCCAGTTGTGGGGCTACATTGTAGGCTGACGGCCTGGTGATTTCTTTTTGTATTTTGTTTTTTTTTGTTTTTTCGGCCCTTTTTATTATAATAAAATCGATCCAATTGATTAATATTTGCCGAAACTTCGTTGGTAAATAGTAATTGGTTTGCTTGATTTCAATTCTAATGAAAAGAGCCTGGCTTTCATAACAAATAAATGCGATCTTATATTAGGTCAGAAGTATACGAACAAATTGTTTACCCTAATAATGACCCATATCTATCTATTTTTCACCCAGCTTGTACCCTTTATACTTGTTACAAGAAGTAAAAGATTTTGTAATATTCGTTAACTATTTACATGGGCTGAATGCTCACTGAGCTCACCTCAGCAATTGATAAATAAATTCCAGGATGTTTAAAAAGTTCAAAAAAGAAACAAACACTGTAGACTTTGATGGTTTTGATGCTTACTCGTCTAACGACAAGACACTCTTTTGTGAAGGCAAGTCTTGGTTGGAGAACTCTTCCTTGGCTTGCTCTCTCAACTTGGCTTCTTGGGCCCTTGTCAAAGGCTTAACGACTTGGTTTGGAGGCACGAACTTGAACTTACCGAAACCAAACTCTCTGTCACTCATCTTGTTCAACACGTATAATTGAGAGCGAACATAACCAACCAAAGCTTCAACGTGTCTCATATCAACGTCTAGATTACCGTTGAAAACGTTTCTCCACAAGGCACTGGCCAAGGTGATATCGTCGGTCATTAGCCCTTCATCATAACTCAAAATCGAACCTAACATTTGAGTATGGTAATCTTTAAGATAACCTTCAATAATACGGTTGGAACTGATACCTAATTCTTGGGCCATTCTCAATTCCATGTCTCTGAAAAAACGATCAACCAACTTTTGTTGATAGTTCTTACCGTATTTAAATGGCATAGCTCTCATTCTGACACTTAAAATCCAATAATGAAGATTGGTGATCTGAAACCACTGACTGAAAGAGCGTGGAAGGTTCAAAGTTTCGTAGTAGAACTGGGCAGTTTCGGAAAGCGGTTCATTAGGATAATACAACGCTTGTTTCTTACACTCCCCATAATAAAGAGACCCTGCCACTGGACCAGCCCGAGACTTATCCATATCAATAGAGAAGATCTTGATGATCAGCTGACCAATAGCCTGTTGCCATCCGGACATTCTGTAGTTGGGATCATTTTCGATCTTGTGGTCTGATAAGAAGGGGTTCTTGGATCTTGGCTGACGTGGTTCCTTCTTAAGAAGGTTTGGTTGGGTCTTTGGAAGGGTCGATTGTTGGGCCAAATCAAGCGGAGTTTCCAACGGCTCTTTTGGTTGGTTGAATTTGTTTAAGAAGGGTCCATTGCTGCGGAGGGCAGCGAAGGCGCTGGAGGAGAACGGACGGACCGCAAGACGTGAACTAAGCATGAGGAACCGGCGGGTGGTAGCGAAGGTTGTGGTGGTGAAAATCGCTTCAGTTGTCGATGCGGTCACGTGTAGAAAAGCGTGACACCACCACCAAGTACCAACACGCCATTCAACAAACTACCAATGAGTTGATCAACAGAGGACTAATAGGGAGCATCGTGATAATTTCTCTCTTTGTTTTTCGTTATTTCCAGCCTGCTATATTTCCTAGCTTAGCTCAAAATATAGCAAATGCATAACACTTTATAGACATTTATATATACCATAAAAACTCTTCTTTTGCCTGTTCAAACTCTGCTACTTACCATATAGACTTCCAGCACAGTCTCATGACTATGAAATCTCTTTCGAACGCTTCTAACTACAAAGTTTGACATTTTTGTCGACTCTTCTTTCGTGATTACGTAAGATATTAGTAATCGGGTTAAATGGAGCTGAATAGCAACAAATAGTGGGGTCAGCCACAGCTCTTGGACTTAAGAGGCCCGTATGTATCTCCTCGAATTTCTGGCTCGTTTTTGGGTCATACAGGTACTCGTTTGGACTCATACCTTTTGTTCCACACTAAAAAGACCTAGTTATGCCCTGAAAACCCAGCCAAAAACACGATACAGCCCAAAACTCTCCAATCACGCCCTAGTTAGACCTCCTCCACGAATTCCTCGTCTACCTTGCGCACTTCCTATTTTTCTCTCACGCTTCCTTCTCTTCCTCCTCTCCCCTTATCCCACCCTCTTCTGTCGCTATAGTGTCACAAGGCCCTATTTGTTGACTCGCGCACACCCTCTAAAAAATTCACTAACGACAACTACAACCATCCAATACCATCCAAAACCATCGCTCCCTTCCTCCACAATCAATCATGAGCAACTCCATTGCTGATGCGTTCAAGAAATTGAACGTGGCTCCGGGCGACGGCCCCTCCGAGCACGAAAAGATCTTTTCAATCTCGTACGATTATCTCACCAAAGTCAAGAACTACGACGATCTCAAAGCTTTCAAGAACTGTTTGACTTCATTGATCAACCTTGATAGATACCACAAGGCCGACGAGCTTATTCGCAAGATACCCGAAGACATGGTGGGCTCTTTGGTGTTGGAGATCAGTTACGTTTACTATAAGTTGGGCAAATCAGATGCTTTGATTGAGTTGCAATCATCAACTAATGTTGACAACGAAGGACTTCAAACGGGTTTGAAACATATTTTGGCCCAGAACTACTACAAGATCGGCCAGTACCAAAAGGCTTTGGACTTGTACCATGAATTGATCGAAAACAACAAGTACGACAGTAAGATGGATCTTGTGGTGAATGAAAGATCGGTGATATCTCAATTAAATTTCTTCCACCAAACCGGCTTGTACTCCAAGTACAATCTTGACGAGTATTCCGATAACTACGACATTCTCTTCAACGAAGCGTTGGTCCAATTGTCCAATAACAACCATGTCGCCGCCTTGAAATTGCTCGAAAAGGCTGAACAAGTATGTGAAGCACAAAACATGGGTCTTTCTCAACCAGACTTGTTTGCTGAACTTCTCCCAATCAGACTAACCCGTGGGTACGTCTATGAGTTACAAGGTGATATTTCCAGCAGTGCCGATATCTTGAACTCCATTGATCCAGAAGTTGTCCAAGATTCTATCCTAAAGCTTACCATTAAAAATAACAGATACTCATTAAATGGTATCTCAGATGTCAACTTGGTAGAACGTGAGTTGGAATACCTGCCAGCTCTTCAAAAACTTGCCCAGAAGCTTACCAGGTACCAGTACCAAATCATTAAAAAGAATTTTTTGAAATTAAGATATGCTACCAGCAGCTTGGGTTCCTCACAAACTAGCACCAAATTCATAGATCAATACCTCAGAGATTTCCCAGGTGATTTAACCCCATTGGTGTACAAAATTTTGGTCAAATGCGGTATTTCATACAAAGACCTCCAACAACCAGAACTTGAAAAACAAGTCTCAAAAAAGCTCTACAAGCATTTGAAATCCATCAGATCGGATTTTAACGATGAATATATCGTCACCATTTTCTTGTCTTTATTTGCAGCCCAAAATTTCAGTTCTGCTAGCCTTGCATACAACCAATTGAAATCTGCAGTCAAAACTAATTTGACTCACACCAAGCTTGTTCCTGGATTAATAAGTGTCTACTTAAAAATCGAAGGTGAAGTAGATTATCGGTCCTCATGGGATAGTATAATTAACCATCTTTTGGCTACTGACAAACAGGTATTTTATGACTCAGATTATTTCTCCTTTGCCAAAACCATTGCTTTGACCGCTAAATATGAATCAGTATCCAACGAAGTCAAACTCAAGTTACTTGAGCATTTAGCTTCCGTTAAGGATGACAAATTGGTCAACTCCTTGTTGAAGCAAAATAGTGAACAATTAATACCTATTGATGATTTGGCCTCTTCTCGCCCAGTCGAAGAATTGTGCTCACAAGATGCTTTAGATGCTTTAGATGCTTTAGATGCTTTAAGTTCTTCCTGGAGATCTAATTTGACACGTCTTGAAATTGTTGGTGAGACCAAGCCAGCTGTTCACAAGGTTTCCAAGAATGTGATGAAGAGGAAGAGGATTCCTAAATTCTCTAAGAACAAAGTGATCAAACCCGAAGGAGAATTTGAATTGGATGAAGAAAGATGGATTCCTCTCAGGTTAAGATCTTACTACAAGCCAAGCAAGAAGAAAATAAAGAAGTTGGGTGGTGGACATCAAGGTGCTATTGAAACCACAACTCCTCCTCCTCCTCCTCCACAGCAACAACCAGTTTCTACTAGTTCTGGGGATAAGAAGAAAAAGAAGAAGAAGGGTAAGAAGTGAATACCATATACGAAGAGAATGGAAAAAAATAGTTTGTATTAATGCAACGAATCAGGAACAGAAAATAAGCGTAGAAGTGTAATATCGAAACACAATAATCCACAGTAATCCACTCTAAACATTACGGACTACCTATGGAGTCTTGTGTGCAAGTAATAATCTCCTAACTTGTTGGCTACGATTTGGTATCTCCCAAAATCAACATTGTTGGGCATTCACTGGCAATTTCGCAACCATCCAAAAAACACTAATCTTGCCCATATATCAATCCACAGAACTAAATCTCCCTAATTATCTAAGGAAAGTCAGCTCGTTCTATGGCTCTTCAGGATTCACATCGGTATCATCGTCTGATACCACACTGGTATTTTAGACAGAATCACATTGAGAGTGAATTTTTTATGATGGATTTCCTCCTATACCATCACGTACCAGATTCTAAAACGTACATAAACTCTCTCAGCACGGCTGAACAGAAGAAAACGATCTGGAGAACCAAAAATAAAAACCGAGGTTCGGTGAAACGGATAAATCAACAAGAGCAATAAAGAAAAAAGGGCCTAAAGCTTCAAGAGAGTTCACCAATAACATTCCAGAAACCTGGTGATGTATTCGACTTTTTCAGCCTTCAAATTCGCTGGTCTATTCAGTCTGAACGGTATTGAGCCACTTGTTGTAATTCTACTTTACCAAGCTATAAGCCATACCGACAATATGAGTGCTAAATGAATGGGCATCGTCTAATTTTCTTACTAATACCTCTGTTACATATGTCTATTCTCCGTGGGTATAATAACTAAGATATCATTTGTCATCAGCAAAAGGTGAATCAACAATAAGTGGGATCGGCGAAACCTGTTAGTATCAAAGGCCCAGCCATTTGCCATACGATGCGGCGGGATGCAACTTAGTGAATCAACTACTACTGGTCATTCTATCGGATAAACCTGGGTTGAAAGATTATGCCGAATGCTCGGTGTTAGGGATAAAAAAGGTAGATTACCGACATGCGACAGAATACATGCTGTGAGCCGCATCTTCACTGGTGTATCATCATCCAGTACATGCAAAACCAGTAACTATGAAGCAATTATTGGCCACATAGGCAAGTATTGTATTCGGGGTCTATGTATGAAGCAAAGAATCATCGGTTTCTTCATCTCAGGAGAAGCATTTTTCAATTGCAGTTGGAAACCTATTCTTTAGGGTATTGGCTATGTTCCAGATTCGGTATATGTATGGAAACTCCTCACGAAAAAAAGCAATATGACAAGTGACGTAATGCATATCGTCCGAAATGTCCGATAGTAGCAAGACCCTCTAGCCGAAAAGCAATAAGATGAATAGATACTTTAAGATAAAGGGCACCAGATGGCGCGTAATATGACCTCGAGTGCATCATACACTTTCCTCGAAAGGAATTGCCTTTGCCACTTTGCACTGTCCTGTTTTAGCAGCAATTTTTCACGTCATTTTTGACTATTCCAACGTTGTCTGCATCTACAACGCTAAAATATGCAGTGTAATTCAACATAACATCGCTCTCAGATGAAATACTATAAATATAAGGCCCATTGCCGTGTCTTCGAATACTAGTTAAGTAATATCAATTAAAAATGTCTGCTACTGTCCCAAAAACTTTCAAAGGTTTCGGTATTGAATCCCAAAAAGAATGGAGTACTCCTAAATTAGTCGAATACGAAAGAAAGGAAATCCAACCACACGATGTTGTCATCAAGAACGTTGCTTGTGGTCTCTGTGGTAGTGATCTTCACACCTTACAAGGTGCTTGGTCCCCAATGAAGAGAGATCATGGTCTCGTTGTCGGACACGAAATCATCGGTAATGTCATTGCAGTTGGTGATAAGGTTACTCAATTCAAGATTGGTCAACGTGTTGGTATTGGTGCTGACTCTGCTGCCTGTGGTGAGTGTAGCCGTTGTCTTACTGATAACGAACAATACTGTCCAAAACACCTCGGTACTTACAACGCTATTGATCCAGTCACTGGTTACATCACTCAAGGTGGTTACTCTTCTCACTCTATTGCTAAGGAATCATTTGTATTCCCTATCCCAGATGCTTTGAGCTCTAACGTTGCTGCTCCATTGATGTGTGCTGGTTTAACCACTTACTCTCCGTTGGTCAGAAACTTGGGTCAAGATGCTACTGGTAAGACCGTTGGTATCATTGGTATTGGTGGTTTAGGTCACTTGGCTATCCAATTCGCCAATGCCATGGGTGCAAAGGTTATCACTTTCTCCAGATCCTCCTCCAAGAAGGCCCAAGCAGAAAAAATGGGTGCTAGTGGCTTCATTGCTACCGGTGAAGAAAAGGACTGGGCCAAGAATTACTTTGACTCTTTTGATTTCATCTTGAACTGTGCTTCTGGTGTTGAAGGTTTACAATTAAACGACTACTTGAGCATCTTAAAGGTCGATGCCAAATTCGTGTCTGTTGGCTTGCCACCTATTGATGAAAGATTTGAAGTCTCTCCATTCACTTTCCTCAAAAGTGGTACTTCTTTTGGTTCTTCTTACCTCGGTTCTAAAAAGGAAGCCCAACAAATGTTACAATTGGCTGCTGATAAGGGTGTCAAGCCATGGATTGAAGAAATTGATATTTCTGAAGAAAACGTACACACTGCTTTGACCAGAGCCGAAAAGGGTGATGTTAGATATAGATTTGTTTTCACCGGTTTCGATAAGGCTTTTGATTAAGTTCAGTTTGAATGAAACAAACATTTTAATGATTTTCAATAGTAATCAAAAATCATCCAACATGTGTTATTGATATATAGATAGAAAGATAGATATAGAAAGATATAAGTCTAGCCAAGGCTACCTGGGGTTTATTTAAGGAAACGATTTATGATAATTAACATTAACCTGTATGATAAAAGGAAAAGTACAATCTACCCAATATGCTAGTAAATTACTATGTTAGCTCGTTCGCATAGTCGTACTTTATTTCAGTGTTATAAGAGCTTGTGAATATAGTGTGGTGTTTTGCTTATGCTTTTGTTCTTTGAAAAGAGCAAATGCTGGAACTGGATATATGGTGATTTCTCTTCTCGCACCATTAGTGACAACTTGGAGTGGGAATTTTTTAATTCTTCGATACTCTACAAGATCAATTATACTCATATCTGATCCGTGAATGGTATACACGACTGGTTTATTGATTACAGAAATGTTTATACGTACAATCACAGTCCATATCTTGTTAAAGTGGCCAATTATTGTTTGTGTCACCTCGCACATTCTCCAAGTTCCAGATTTTGCACCCAAAAAAAATTGCAAAATTTCAGTTTTTTGCAAACAAGGACCACAAAATGCTGGAAACATTTCTATGGACAGCCACGCCAAGAGTTTTGGTACAACGACAATGGCCGGGCCCGGGTGACTACAACTGTAGACTGAACATCAACAAATACAAGTTTAGATGAATTAGCGAAAGGGGGTATAACGTTTTATTGATACCTAATATTAGGACGAAAAATTATATAGAACAATATCATTAAGAAATGGAAATGGAAATGGAAATGGGAGTGGGAGTGGGAGGGGCCCGGGTTGACATTGTAAATTATGCAGATAAAATACTGAAAGGATTCTTTCTAATAAGGCTTAATTTGGCCTCGTTCTTGCCTACAGACATGGATCTTCTATGTTTTCTCACCATACCAGTGGTGGTTACACGGTTTTGGAGCTTTTGCTGTTTACTAATCAAAGCAAGTTCGGCTTCATCGGTTTCTTCAACCGGCATTTCATCCAATTCATCCACGATGTTTGACCGCACCAAGTACTTTTCTCTGGAGTTTCTACTGGGGGTTAAATAGCTAGGAATATTAGCTTGTTTATGCAAAGATTTGAATTCATTATTGTAGTTAGGAGGTTGGTATAATTCAGTTAATTGGTGAGAACCAGCACCAGGATAATGAATGTGGCCAGTGAATTGATTAATATTCAAGTTACCCAAAGGAATTCTACCATTAGGTCTATGAGCAGGAGATTCTTGTTTTTTTGGTTGCAAGATATTTTCTTGGTCATGATGATTAGGTTTGTTAGATATTGGAGAAGCTATTTCTTCGGTTGGTTGATTGGTTGGTGCATCTTCATAGATAGTAAAGTTAAGCTTGGGTTTTTTGGCAGGAGTAGTAGCAACCACAGTAGGTTTACGATGAATCAAAGGCGATTGTTTCGTCAAAGGATTAGACTTTCTAAATGGTGAAGATATGTTGGAAGGCTTTGGAGACAAAACCGATCTTTTGGTTGGAGAAGGAGTGGACGACATGATGACAGAAGCAACAAACAACAAAGTTCTTTGAAATGACTGAACGTTATGACTATGATGATAATCAAAAGTGACTATGACACTTCTTAACCAATAACAAGGAAAAAAAAACACGTTCTGGTTACGATCTGCTACTATCGCTACAAGCCAAAGACCGACAACTCAAAATCAACTGGATACGGCGTCTTTTTATATGAAGTTGGTGGTATAAGAGAGAGAAAAAAAAAGCACGGTAGGCGTGAAATAGCGCTTGAAATGACCGTGAATCCCCAGGACCGTGAATCCCACTGCGCCAGACACGCCGCGATCTGGGCCAAAACCAGATTGAAACATCCCCAAAAGAAACAAGCACAACCAAAATACCGGCCGAGATCTTGAGGCTAGTGGCCACAGCGAAGGTGTGTTTCCAAGGCTGATGCTGATGGCTCCCGGTGCCAGTGGGTGCTTGCTCAGCTGTATGTGATGGTGGTTATACCGTTTTCAAAGGTGAAAGATTGGACCCAGCTTAAGTTGCTGTTTTTCGCACCCTGCCACCACCACCGACGCGTTGCAGCCACTCCCCCTCTATCTTTAGCTGAAGGGTACGTATTATTACCGCGAACGCGTGAACAATCCTCCGAGACAATAGTGTGTCAAATATTGAGCAAGGCCCAAATAATCCTACACGAAAAGATCTTTACAATCGCCGGTGGCCTTCTCTGTAGCAGCACTACCCTTTGGACCCGTCCATCTGACGTCGCCAATGCCTGGGTTATTGAGCTGCAATCTCCATCTGTCAGGGCCAGCCTTGAACCGTTCAATCTCTCTACAACCACACTCGGGGCTTGTGTCTTGGCCAGAAAGCCTCCGTGCAGGCCCCTGGAGGAAACCTGCGAGTTACCTGCAACCTTATTATTCTCTAATCGGTAAAAAAAACGCTTTGTTCCACTTGGATTGTTATCCTATTTAGATTAATTGTTGGTTCTAGAAAATATTCCCAATAAGTTACGTTATACGTCGTAGACGACCAAAACATCCAAAGATGTGATTGGTTAGGGAATTGACGGTAGATAGTTGTGTCATCGGGCATATCGCTGCAGTTGACTGAGTACAGCCAGCCTTTAAACAACTGTCATATGACAGCTTCTACCCCATCGCGTGTTGATAATCAACTCAAAGTGAAAAATTTCGCTCCCTGCCCAAGTACCCGTTTTTCCAGCCCTGTCACCTCCACTCCCAACAGTCGATGCATCACCCATCTGGGGCGTTGGTACAGTATTCTGTGTAACAGCTCCTACGCATTGGCACGACCCCCCTCTCTTTTCTCCTTTCCAAGGAGTCCAATCGGAATGTGGGATTGCATCAACTATTATTAGACAATTAACCTACATTCAACAAACAAAAATATTTAACAATAGGACTTAGACAGAAGCTCCATAGATGCAGTTCCGTTTTTTCCTTGCTTATCTCAATCGGAACCCTGTATTGTAAATTTAAGACATCTATTAGTGAGTAAATTGTCCAACTACGGAAAAGTCTACCTACATCAAGTGAGCAGGTATGGAGAGCCACAACAATTAATAGACTACACCCTCCACTATATATAATACTGTAGACTACAACACTGACGATATCGGTTGATAGTTTAACTGTTCGGCTGTTACCAATCCAGTAATATTCAGGAACCCTCCTTCAAACCCCCCTCCCCCCATGTAACACAGAGCCTTACATACTCCACCAGTTTCATCCACTTTGTCCATTCCTCCAGATTAAACTTTATCAATTTGATGGGGTACTGTACAATGCCTAGTAGTGGTTGTGGCGGAGAACCTCACGAAACTTTAGATATATACGATCAACTTGTAACGAGATAATATTCTGTTCATTTAACTACTTTGGGCCAGATCTATGATTTGCATGAACTTTTCCATCTTTCTTCCACATAGTGCCTTGATCAAAAATTCCATCGTATCGGTATTATCAGAGCCAGGCAGGATCTATGGGATCTTCTAGATCTTCACCAAGAAAATTGTACTACTTGGAATAGGAGTTTCAGAGTGAAGAAATTGAGGTGTGATACAAAGTGTCTTTCAACTGTAACTGTGCTGACTTCACCTAGAACTACAGTTTGACCTTCTTATCCCTTGGGTCACTCAGCAGGAAACATCTTAAAGAATATACACGGTACTCATCCATCTCATCCATATGATGGAAACCTGCAACAACATGTTCCTGTCAAAAGGGAGTTTTTCATATTTTTCATGCCCAAAATTCAATCAATTTACCCCAAAAGATTTACACCTTCAATCCCTTTTCTTCAGTACGGCTCAATCGTTGGACTTGCGATCTTGCGTCCGATGAAGGGGTTGGAAATATTCGTAATTCTCCCCTCTTATTTAGTCTCCCTGTTACGTCTTAGCCTTATACTATTATACTGTAGATTACCCGTAATGGGTTAATTACCAAATAATAGTGACAAAAATGATCAGTTAATTGCCTGCTATAGGAAACCCAATGGTAGTCCCTCCAAACAAGATTCTCCCTCAAGCATTGATTACTCTTCACCTATCTCGGGTCGGTATTTGCTTGGAGGAATGAAAACTCATATATAATTTGCAGCCGTACTGCATATAGTGGATTTATGAAGACCATAGAACAGCCCAGATGAGGCATACTAAACTGGAAACAATATCTTTAGAGACCTACGAGTCCTAAGGGCTCAGATGAAGTTCAGAATATACAGTCACTGCAAATACAGCTACTATATCGGGTCTAACTCTGTGGTCACGTGACTTTCTTCAACATTCATAGGAAGCCCAATGCTCTCAAGTCCAAGCCCAAGTCCTGCTATTCTAAGCATAGGGCACTTTGGATATCTTACAAGCCAATCTACAGATGTGTTTTCTGAAAATCAAGCTGACTAGTAGTGGAATTTTATTAAACAACCAATGAGTGCACTGATATCAATGGTATAATTTGTACTCTAAACAAAACAGTTGGTTCCTGGTTGTCTACCTAAAACTTGTAAGGACAAAGTGCTTTGTATAAATGTTGTTGTGGAGTTGAATAATTAATAGAATTAATGAGATGTGGGACCCAGGCACAATCAGTTTTGGTATGAGATGCTGGACTATATTTAGGAATAAAGAATTTGCTGATATCTAATTTGTTCTTTTTTTTTTATTTGTGGTATAGATCTCTCAAAGAGCTTAACCTCTGTAGAAGTTACTTGGCACGAATGGTAACTTGGTGATGACACCGTCCCTCAACTTGCCTCTGATTTCAATCTTGACATCGGTACCGATCTTGGCACTCTTGTCAATGAAAGCTTGAGCAATGTTACCACCAATGGTTGGAGATGGAGAACCAGAAGTGATATAACCAACTTCCTTACCTTCACCATTGAAGATCTTGTTACCATCACGAGGAGATGGACCCTTAGAAGTAACACCAATACGACGTTGCTTCCAGCTGCCCTTGTCAGCGAGTTGACCCAAAATCTTGGAGTCACCGTTGAAGCCACCGGAGGTTCTTCTAGACTTTGGAACCAACCAAGCTAAAGAAGCTTCAATTGGAGTGATTTGTTCATTCAATTCGTGACCGTAAAGACACATACCAGCTTCTAAACGTAAGGAATCACGAGCAGCCAAACCAATTGGCTTGACCAATTCTGGATAATCGTTAATCAAGGTTCTGAAAAAAGTCAAAGCTTGGGCTTGTTCGGTAACATTACCAGATGGAATAGATAATTCGAAACCATCTTCACCGGTGTAACCCGATCTAGCAGCATGGACTCTAACAGAAGCACCACCAAAGCTCAAATCAAGGAATTTGACTTGACCAAAATGGATCTTGGACAAATCTTCATTGGTGAATTTTTGCAATACTTCAGCAGCTTTTGGACCTTGAATGGCCAATAAAGTACCTTCAAAAGTGGTATGATTAACGTCAAATGCCTTCAGTTCTTCAGTAATGAATTGAACATCTTCAGTTCTACGTCCTGCGTTGGTAACCATATAATAATCTTCTTCGCCATGCTTGGTTATAATACAATCATCAATGACTCCACCATTGTTGTTCAACAACACTGATAAACTCAGACCATTGGTTTCCAATCCTCCTAAATCAATTGGAGTGATCTTTTCAAGAAGAGCACGGGCTTGTGGTCCTTGAATCTTGTGTTGTAACATGTGACTGACATCAAACAATCCCACCTTGGATCTGACCCAATTGTGTGATTCAATATGGGTTTGACCCTTGTACAACACTGGCATCTCGAATCCGGCGTAGGGGACCATCTTACCGCCGAGCTCCAAATGGGCCTCGTAAAGCGGGGTCTTCAAGAGGTTGGTGACGGTGGTGGAATAAAATCTAGGTTGGGTTCTGGTCAACATTGGGTGGTTACTGGTGGAAAAATCTGGACATTCAGGCTATATATATGGGGGATTGCTTGACTCCGATCTGAGTGTGACTCCCTCACGGGTGACTCGCGCGGCGACAGAAAAGG
Source organism: Suhomyces maxii (assembly GCA_030574995.1). NCBI lineage: Eukaryota > Fungi > Ascomycota > Pichiomycetes > Serinales > Debaryomycetaceae > Suhomyces > Suhomyces maxii. The sequence goes on from JAJMGC010000006.1 coordinate 88,761, forward strand.
TGTGGGGTGCGAGTCAAAATGCTCCACGAGTCAACTCATTTCTCAACTGCCCGGGCAGTCCTTCAGGGAAACCGGTAGATAGCGGACACAGTGGGCTCGCTGGTGGGTTGCCAGAAGACGGGCTTCTGTTCCAGCACCTACCCCAGATTCCTTTTACCTGGTAAAAATCTGATCTCTCGAAGCCTGCTTACGTAAGCGATGCTCCAGTATGGCTTCATTGATTTGGCACTGAAGAAAACCATAGAAACGGTTTGAAGCTAGGGCTTGGAGAAACGAAGAGCCCGCTTGAGTTGTTAGTTGCACCCAATTGTTCCCAATTTGGCCCAATTTGGCCCAAAAGGAAGCTTTGGTCGGGCCTGGTCCACCTACAGAATAATTTTTCATAAACCATATTTTTAGCTCTTTACCATAAACAGTACTAGCTAGAACTCCGGAGATGTTTGAAAGAAAGCACAAATACCCTTCTAATTCTTATGAACTCGCCTTCTTTCTTTCATCTCCTGTTTTCCTAAAAGATACTATGGTGCAAGGCAAGCATCACTACTTCTGCTAACAACACACCATAGCACACAAGCCACAAGAGGCACCAGCCAATATCTTCCATGGTACGTTTCTTATTTCTGTAGTGATAATTCAAATACTCGTAGTCATCGATATACGTACACATGGGATCCTGAGGAATTCTCTCTTCCATCACCTCAAGAAAGGAATCGTAGCGCATCGGCTCAACGTTTCGGAATCTAATAGCGACAAACACCAGGATCACAATTGCCACGATCCAAGCTAACGGACAGAGAAGCCCCCACCACATCAAGCTTCTGGATACAGGCTGACTTCGTCTTTGAAAGTCGCAAAAGGTACAGACACATTGATCTTCTTCAATATAAGAAACAATTTCGCAGCCATTTAATTGGGCAGTTCTGCCGATGATCACAGGTGGTTTGGACATTCGGAAGCGTACAGGGACTTGTAATAGACGTATACGATCCTTGAAAGCTCTTAGAACACGCTGTTTATATACTTATATGTCTATTTTTAGTGGTGTTCCAGAAATTTCCTATTTGGGATGCCACAGTAGAAACCTCACACCAAACCAGAAGATTAAAGATAGACATAATCCCAACGGGACAAAATACTTACTTTCGTATTAGAGTTTCATAATGGTATAGGAGTCTGGCTTCGCTCTCGGAGGCTCTATCGTTATTTACTCCACATTTTTCAGACTTTCAATAGCTCTTCGCAAAAACAGATAACCACATATTTACCCTGAAACAAGACGCTAACTGTAAAATACCCAATTAAGCAAATTTATTGTATTACATTATTTATGCTTGATTTTTCAACAGCTTCTTGCCTTCCAAATTGCAAACCTTATTCTTATAGGTTTGTTCTTCATTATATATGGGTCTACTGAGTGCACATCAAAAGGCTCTCCGAAGTTTATTGAAGCCGAATTGTAACTCAATGCGCTATCCGAAAACATTAGTTGAACGTCTTCTGGCCCTTCTGAGCCCTTCACTCTTCCAGGTCTCTTTCATTCCTTCTTTGACATCATTGATTGTAGTTGATATCCTAGAGACTCTTGTCCCTGTATGCAGTTCACTGATTTGATCTCACTTCATCTCATCCTAACTGAACTACTGCACCCTTTACTAGCACCCTTTACTACATTACATATCCGACAAAGCTCTCAATTCTCTAGGTTGGAGCATTCTCATACTAATGCGCCACAATCTGTATCACCACGTTAATCATCATCATCTGCAGCATTAGTATAAGTACCCCGGATTTCCACATTCCTGACACCACTACCGTTAAAAGACCCGTTTATAAGTGCTACAACTCGTTGAAATCTTACATTACAATACCACTGCTCATCATAGACCTATATTGGGACATATACAGTGCACAAGAAGCCCACAGGACGAATCGTTTGGGCTTTTTTTTTCATCTCCTACTACTGATCCGTCACTTGTCACCAATCCATACGTTAGAAGGCATTCAGTTTGACCAAGAAAAATATCATTTACACTATAGCTCACACATTCAAATAGGCAATGTCCACCCTTGATATAGTAAAGATCACCTCGGCCCTTTCTTCCTCCAAGATTAAAGACAGAAATGATGCGCTTAACCTTCTAGAGACCGTTTCCATATCCAGATTCACCCTTACGGCCAAACAGCTCCGACTATTGTTCAATGGGATATTCGAGCTAATCAAAACCGAGAGTGCGCTCTATAAATCTAGTAGGACATTGGCCACAGAAACCAGACTTGCCAGAGCATCGTCATCCTTGAAGCTCATTTTCGATAAAACTAAAGTGAATTTGAAATATAGAGCTTTAGTTGATGTGATCCAAAGTATCATAGACGCGTTTTTTGATGGAGACTCCATTTTTGAGCCTACTGGTCTGGACTTCTTAAGTGTAATGAACAGAATATTATCCATGGGGTTCTTAATTGACCATTTAACCATGAGCGAATGGAACGAAATATCATCATTTTTAAAGAGAGTGATTATGGTGGTGCTAAACAATTGGAATAGTCGCAACAGTCAGTTTCTTACGGTTAGTTTGGATGCTCTAAATAATTTGTTACAGGCCCTGTCATCGGTTACTCATATGCAAATACTAAGAAACTATCAAGACTTTTACACTGTCATCGAAGGATCAATTGAAAATTTTAAAACCGACCATTTGGTGGTAGTAAGCTGCATGAAAATGATCAACAAATTAATTATCATTTTCACCACTCAAGATGGACTTTTTGTGAGGCAATTGGCCCGCCTAGGAATCCAAATGCTTTTGAATAATTATAATAGTACTTGGGATTCTATTCAAACTCAAATGGTTATATTCCTAAATTTAAGAGGTGTTCATAACTTTATAGACTTCAAACAACCAGATGAGAAAATCTCTGAGAATCATTCAACCATGACAGGAAGTGTTGAAATTGATGATAGTTATGTTGCAGATAGCAGCTGGGATGAAACAATTACAAGAAAGAAACACAAGTTTTCTTACAATATTAAAACGCTTATTGTAAATCTCATTACAAAATTGAATACTAGTGACTTCAAGTTTGGTGATAATGATATTGGAATTGTTCATACTCGTGACCATGAAAGGTCGTGGTTTAAACTCAACACAATCTACCTCAGGTCAGATAACGTCAAGCCATGGCTTCTTTGTCTAGGAATCTCAAAACTTATTCAAACTTATTTTCGTCTAGAAGGCTTGTCGAGAGGTTTGCTTGATGAAATCTTTAGTACTCCAAGAAAAAAGCTCAAAACTGATGAAGTGAATCGTTTATTAGGTAGTTCAGCAAATCCTTTACAGTTTTATTGCAAATTCTTAGAAAGTCGACCAGATGACCGAAGGAAGGTTTACCAATTGCTTCTGTTCCATTTCGAGATTACCAGGCATTTAGAAATCCCTTCTACATCTTCAGAAAATTCTGTTCCCAAATCTCTTCTTGGTTATGAATATGGATCTTCTGTTGCAGATAATATCAGAAAATCGTTCAGCTATGCTATATATGAGTCTGACCATACTAAACCATGGGGTCTATATGTATCTCAATCATTGATTTACCATCAACAAACAATGAATTATCAACATTTGGAACTCCTTAAAATCGCTTTGGGTATGTTGAAATATCCACAAGTTAGTTCTCTTTGTTGTCACTTGGTATATTTAATCACCCTATTAAATCCGGGTGATGATCTTTCAGGCAAATTTGACAGGTCAGCAATAGCACAATTAGAAAGCTTAGTGGACCTTTCTCAACATAATGGGCCAAGCAAAATTTGCAATGAATCGTTCCAATTATGGTATGCTGCTCACTATCTAATGATACAACTTGGTCTAGATAAAAAATCTCAGATATCAGCAGGCATTGAACAATGGTTTATCTCAAAAGTATCTGTTTCTTACGTTGACGAGGAAATGATATATTCTAACTCTGGATTATCAGACTTTATCAGTTGGCTAATTGGGGTAGAATTTGAATTTAAAGTCCCAAGGACTACTTACGGTTTGTATTCGGGCCCTTTGATGGAATTATTTTTGTTAGAAAAATCTTTCCAAACCTTGGAAGCTTTTTTGCTAAAAGAACCTGAAAATGAGAAAGAATCAGTAAGAACATCATTCACGATAAAGTATCTACCGAATGTAGATATGAGAGAGGGAATCCGCCACTGGATAAACCGTGATCTCCGTGATAATACCCAATTAATGGACATTGAATGGGCATTGTTAATGCAACAAGTGGGAAAGGTTTTATCCAAAGCCAGTACTTTTGAAAGTATTGAAGCAGAATTGAATTCCGTTCTGGCTCAACAGCTTTTGACTATCCCTCCTCTATCCAGATCCGAAAAGAAGAAGATTCTACAATTTTACAATGATCTAGGTAGTGAAAATCCAGCTAAAATGAACTTTTCAGGTCTTCATATTGATCACTTTTTACTATTTGAAGCTGACAATATACTGAGCGAATCAAGTATAAATAATTCTAAAACTTCACTAGATCTGATGTCTACTGGAAAAGACGTTATTGATGTTGATGACTTTCTTGATAACGAATTTGGTGAAGTGAAATCCCACTACAGTCAACCTACTGCCATATCTCCTCAAGTTCCAAATGCAGTATCTATAACTTATCTCAAGACAGGACTTCTTGACTCTGTTAAATCATTGATATTGATGAACGATTTCAAAGGTCGTCGCTTTTCTAGTCTGCTCTCATCGTTGATGATGTACTTCAAGAAACTTGACCAGAATCATTTTCTTTATGCAATGACATATCTACTTAATTACATTGAAGAAAAATCTTTCGCAGCCATCGATTTGCAACCACATTTATCTACATTGATCCGTTTTACTGGTGAAAATATTCTTGCAAATCATGAATTAGAACGTAATGAACTAACCCTCATAGCAGTGTCAAAATTATTAAGAATTCTGGCTTCACTTTTTGCTGGTGGAAGTGAGAGTGATGACAAGAAAGATTGGTATGATATGTTTACATGGTTAATGCAATGTGGAGAAAAACGTTTAATTTTAACAAGAGAGTCAGTAATACAGTATTGTAAGTGCTTGGTTGCAATTTCTATTGAAAATGATGAGACTGTTATAAGCAATATTCAGATCAACAACAACCTTCTCGACTATTTCCTGTACTCGTCCAACATAATGAAAATTGATTTGCTTTCTTCATTCATTCAATTGATGAAAGCCTTTGATAACTCTGCCAAACAAACAGCCCTTTATAATTCGTTACTTGAAAGATTCCCAAGTCCACAATCAACTCGAGAATTGGCCTCTACTTATTCCTTGTTTTTTATTGTCTTATCAAAGACCGACTCTTCAATTCTCATTGCATCACTATTTAATCAACTCAGATTGTCCCAGTTTGTTATATTTGAAGAATACCTTGAGTTATCCATTTCTAGGTTTGCTGGTGTTATGGGTCTTTCAAATGGGATAGAATTATTTGATCTTTTCAAACTTGAAATATTAAGATATTGGTGGAAGTATGATGATTTCAACAAGCTTCCTTGGAAAGCTTTTGGCTTTGAAACCCGTGCAAAGTTTTTAGCTTCAAACTACAAGGAATTGATTGCAATTTCAATTGCTACAAAGGGTAAGACTAAGAATGTCACAGATATGAAACCCTTTTATGAAGTCATTTCTCTGGCAAGAAAACTTCCCAAACATCTAATGATCATTGACAGTATTCCTTTAATAATCTCATTAGCATATAGCAAAGAAGGTGTAAGGAATATTATCTTTGAAGTTCTTCCTCAACAAATGGTCGATTATAAACTGGAGGTGATATCGAAAATTTACCTCATCATTCTCGAAATAATTATACACACTGACATGTCCAACGAGAAACTTCTTGGTGACTTATTCAGCTCAGAATTGAGCAATATATTGTTTTCTCCTGACTCCAAAACTCTTCAAAGAAATGATAGGATTGCTATTTCCACCACTTCAAGTTTAGATTTGATTCAAAAATTAATTCAAAAGTACTCCAAAGAATCTTTTTGGGATGTCAAAACTGTATATTTCCTCATTGGAAGGATTTCCATTTTACCTAAAACAACACTAGAGCAGAAATTTCTTATTCTTCGGGCAATTAAGTTCATTCTCTTACTTGGAGGTGGAGACATGTTGAATAACTTTAGTATTATTGACCAAATTATCAGATTGGTATGTTCGTTAGTATCTATGACAGGCGATATTTCGTTTTTAACCCCCGAAATCACTATCTTCTTGCGGGCAGTCAAGATTCAATACTTTCAAGAATTTAAAGAGGCTGCAATCTCGCTAATGGTTCATCTTTTAGCAACTTTGCTTAAGTCAGAGATAAGGTTACCTCGCGATGTAATCGATAATATGAGGGACTATGTATCTAAACTTGATTCTAAGAAACGTATTTATCCTATTCTCATAACTGCAGTTGAAATTTTAGGTGGATTTCCTATTCATTTATCACCATGGTCTGTTGAAAAATTCTTGGGAAACTTGTCAGAAATGGGGAAATATATCGATTCATATGATGTTCTCAATCTCTTATCATCAATTTTCAAACATGATCAAACCAGTACCATTCTGGACTATAATCCCGATATTTTCAAGTTTCTTATTAATGGAAACACCACTAATTTATCTGCTGAATTTAAAGTTTGGATTGCAAAATACTTCGGTAAATATTATCTCAATGGGGGCTTGGTCAATGGAGCAGCTAATATATTGGAAATCAAAGAATACGAGGATATTGATGCTGAAAAATTGGTGATAGAAGTTGGAACTCTAAACCCACTTTTTGAACAAGTAGTGAAATTCACACATAGCTCCAATCCTCTTATAAAGACAACTGCTGAGTCTTTGATTGGGGCATTGATTTATGACAACGAAAAGACGAGGCATTCCAATGCTCCCTCTACGTTTGAGCCAGTCCAACAAGCATCAAGGACTGCTGGTTCTTATTCTTCTTACGAATCTTATCCACAATTTTCGAAATATATTCTTTCTTTGGATAAAAAAACATATGGTTTCATAAATGATTATGATGTTGATAAGTTCCCTTTTCTAGGTTATGAAGAAGATGATGAGGATGGGACTTATCGCCGTCATCCAAAAGAATATGTTACTAACTTGCATGGCTTCAGAGAGGAGCTAGATTCGTTTGTGAAACTAGGGGCAACAGAATTTTCGTTGTACTTGTTTCGGTTTCTTCTCAAAGACATGGATAATTCAATTGCAACTATATATAAAATTTTCGCAACTAAAATTCCAGAATTCGCAGCCAAAAGCTTACCATTTCTTTTATGCTATTTTGCTCATATTGAAGAAAAAGGAACTGCATTCGTATCAGGTCTCATCTCGGATCTTTTGATGACAAGAATGGACGATGATATGATTCATTTATTCCTCAAAATCTTTCTTCTTCTACGTGCTTGCGCCAAAAAGCGTCTAGGAAATTTCGAATCAATATTCTTTGGACTCGAACTTGACCAGGTCTATAAACATGCTGTGAAGGTAGGACTATACAGAACTGCAAGTATGTTATATGAGGATTATAAGACAGCTATTCCGAAACATGAATATTATGAACTGATTGCTCCTAGCTCGGACCTTCTAAGGACAGTTTACCAATCAATTGATGATGAGGATATGATATATGGTCTTCCTGTATATCCAACATTGGAATATGCTCTTGAAATGTTTGGAAATAAAACTACAGATTGTCTCAAGTACAATAGTGGAAAATGTGATGCCAATATTATTTTGAACAAAGAAAATCAGCAAAATAATGCACAAATTGTTCTGTCAATGGCCTCCAATGGATACTTAGGAATTTCGAAGATGGTTGATCAGGTAGATTCGAATTATGAATGGGCTTACAAGTTGAATACTTGGGAACTACCTATCCCACAGAAACCTGAAAATGAACATGAAGTCGTCTACAAAACTTTGAAACAATTGAGGGACATTTCTGGTAGTGGAGAACAGGTATGTCAAGCCATGCTACTTGAGATGCTTAATAATAAAGAAATTAGACTGAAACCAGGCAAAGACGTGGTCGAAAATGTTACTGATTGGGTACGACTGGTGGCTGCAATCGAAGCTATTCGAGAAATCAATTCTTATACTTCTATTGAACCTGATACAAAAATAGACACCATAAATAGTGAAGATGATGATAATTGGGGAGAGCTGAATGAATACAGAGCAAAATTTGATGCAATCGACAAGTTCAATTCACAAACTAGCTGGTTCGAATCTTGTGATATGAGATTATCTGAAACTATTCTTGCCGCTCGTCAAACGATGTTCAAGTTATTGATTGAGCTGTCAGATAACTCCAAAAACTCCTGGCAGATACTTTCCTTGATCAACGAAGTGAGTCGTACAAATGTCATAGCTCTTAACAATAAGTGCTCCCAAAAAGTCATGAGCTCAACCATTCTTTTAAATGATATTACTACCACCTATAAGGAGCAAAAATACTACAAGGAAAGTATCAATCTCTCTACCATACATACAGCCTGCTCATTGTGGAACGAAGGGCAGACAAAAGTGCCTGTGTTGATGCTTCAAGGTATTAAAAATCTGGGAGGCATAAAAACACCAATTGAAAGACTTAGTGTTCCTATTAGTTTTATCAACTCAAAATTGATTAGTTGGATGTCTGAATCAAGACAAGAATTGGCATCAGATATAATGGACAAATATGTTTTGCCTACTGCTACTTCTCTGCTTAAGGATGCTGGTGTTTATAAAGAATTGGCACATTTCTGTGAAGTTCAGTATAAATCCAGAAGTATGAATGAGGAAATTGCTAAATTCGAAAAGCGAGTTTTCAGCAAGAAGGAAGAGATTGAGGAATTGAAAGCTCATTATGGAAAAACTTCAGTTCCATCTTCAGAAAAGAAGTCAGTTCAAAAATTCTATGTGAAGCTCAAGCAACAACTCCAGCTGGAAACAACAGAGCTTGAAGTTGTACGTGGGAACAAAGAAAGGTTTGCTCTCAAAGCTGTTGAGTTCTACCTCAAGAGTGTCTCCTTTGGTGGTAACGATGAATCATTGGATAAACTCTTTTCTTTATGGCTTGAAAATGCAAGTAGAGATGATCTCAATAATATCATTCATGATGAGATATTGCAGCTTCCTTCTTACAAATTGATTAGCTGGTGTACCCAGCTTATATCAAGAATTTCTAGTGAATCTTCATCATTCCAAGGGGTTCTTCATCAATTAATCGTGCAATTGTGTCTTGACCATCCCCATCATACAACATATCAATTAATGTCTTTGAGAAAACATGAAGCATATTCTAATGAAAATACTAATGGTCTTATAGTTTCCAAGTATATGGCTGCAAATAAATTGTGGAATGAACTCAGTCATAAGGGCCATGACTATGTGAAACAACTTGGCGAAATTGAAACGTTTTGCAATGAGTGTGTGAAGTTGGCCGAGTATAAAGTTAAAGGAAAGACCATGAATCTTGAAAGGTCTGGACTGTTTGTTTATTGGTTCCGTAACTTGCCCAAAATTCCCCCTCCTACAATGTCTATACCAGTTGACCAAACCACCAAATATACTAATGTTCCAAGGTTTCTAGAAATTGATCCTAAAGTGATAATTGCAAGCTCTGGTCTTAGTTTACCAAAAATAGCTACATTCAAGCTTACTGACGGTAGCACACATAAGATGCTTTTGAAACATGGTAGTGATGATCTCAGACAAGACTCTATTATGGAACAAGTATTTGAAAAAGTGAACTATATTTTCGATAAAGATAGTGAAAGTAGAAAGCGGAATTTGAAAATTAGGACTTACAAAGCAGTTCCTCTTGGACCTCAAGCGGGAATCATTGAGTTTGTTCCTAATTCTATCGCACTAATTGATGTTGTTAAACCATACCATGCTGATTTCGATCAGCTCAAACTAGATAAGGCCAGAGAAATGATGAAAGAAGTACAATCAGGTGAAAAGACTTCACGAATCAAGGCATACAAAAAGGTTACTGAAAAGGTCAAACCACACCTTAGATTGTTCTTCATGCAAAATTTTGTAACACCAGATACTTGGTTTAAGAGCAGAATTTCATATAGTCATGGAGTTGCAACATCTTCTATGGTTGGTTATATGTTGGGATTAGGAGATCGTCATTGCAACAATATTTTGCTTGATAAAAGCACAGGAGAACCAATTCATATTGATCTAGGTGTTGCCTTCGATCAAGGTAAGAGATTGCCAATTCCCGAGACCGTTCCTTTCAGACTAACTAGAGATATGGTTGACGGTCTTGGAGTTACTGGTGTGGAAGGAGTATTCAAGAGAAATTGTGAAATCACTTTCCGAGTGTTAAGACTGAACAAAGAACATATCATTTCCATCTTGGACGTGTTACGTTGGGATCCTTTGTACTCCTGGACAGTATCGCCTATCAGAAAGAAGAAATTACAAGATGGTGATACTAATTGGGGCCTCTTGGAGCCGCAAGAAGATGGCTCAGAAGCTGGAAGAGCAGTAGGTACAGTTATGGACAAGTTGGTTGCAGGTGGTCTAAGTGACGAAGCCGTGGTTCGTGAATTGGTCCAAGAGGCCACAAGTGAAGATAATTTGGCATTGATCTACTTTGGATGGTGTCCGTTTTTCTAGACATCCATTGGCAATTTTTCACCTCAAAATGGATATATTAATAGAATAACCTTGCATGTTTTATACCCAAGAGTATAGAGCCGTACCTACAGTTGACCTGCTAGTACTAAGTCCTCTGTTACTATTACTCATAGACTCAATTGGTCAAATTCTTCAGGCACTTTGGGTTCAGCAGCCACAAATCATGTCAACCCCAATCGCCGTTCCATCTCTCGATGTTGTTTCTCTACGTAACGGTTTTGATACTAATGTTCTATGCATTGCCTAACAAAGAACACTAACTGTTAGTCTATAGCCAAGAAAACACGCAAATTTGCTGTGACCTGTCAACCGTAGCCCAAGCCCCTGCTCTACACCTTCCCCTTTTGTTCCACACATAAATCATAGAATAGCACACACCTTGTGTGAACCTATTCTTTGTTGCCCCCTTTGTACTCACCGTTTACTAGTCAAACTGCTTTGATCGTTCTATGCATGTAGATCAAACGCCGAACAACGTCCTTCGTCGTACGTTGGCTCATCTCATCGTCTAACCCCCTCCATCGCCGTGTCACCCTACACATATAAAGCTTTAGGTGATATCAATGGTAACTTCGTTCTCTTATATACCTTGTACCTCCGCGATACATTAGCATTATCTATGAATTTTTCTTTGATTATCCCAACCAAAACGGTTATTGCCAAGCTCTACCAGAATATCAATATTATCAGTTGTATCCCAATAGGACAAGCCATTGAGTTTAGGACCAATTGAACTGAGGTAGAGCTGCTGAGAGACGCTACATCGCCCGGTCGACAAATACAAACCATCTACGAATTTACAACAGGAACCATCACTGCTTTCTTCTGTAAGAGCCAGTTAATTACCCCAGCAAAACAAATAACAACAGAAGATACTCAACCATGTTGGGAACCGTGTTATCGCTTCCTCTTAGTATCGAGGACAAGGATACCAATGACGTGATCAAGTCCACCACCATTTACCTCCACGTCACCAGATCCAGCATTGCCAGCGATGACCCCAAGTTCACCAACATCTCCATCACTGGTATCTACTCAGACGGTAGTTTCCACACAGATATCACCAGTCCATCCAATGTATTCAGAGGAAAGAAAGTTCCTAAGAGCGACTGGAACGACGTGTTGACTACGTTATTTCCAGTTGATGAAGAGGAATGGGGCCAAGAGAACACCCATGGGTTAAGAATTGAAGGCAGATTAATGGCATTGAAGTCCCAATATGACCCTGAAACAGAGGAATTGCTCGAAACAGACGATGATCCTAACCAAACAGCTTTGACCATTTCTATCAGGACCAATGACAAAATACCGATGACTGTAGGATCGATTGAGCTTGAAGCTAAAGATTTGGAGGATGAAGAAGACGCAAATTTGTTCAATTGGCTAGGATTGCTTAATGATCACAGAGACAGAATGGAGAATTCGGTCACACAATTGACCCGTAGAGTAGCCGAATTGGAGGAAGAAGTATCAACCTTCAATTCCAGCTATGAAAAGGCCAGAGAAAGTCATCGGACCATAGTTTCTGACCTTGAACAGAAATTCTACCAGCTTTTAGACTCAAAAAAAGAGGTGATATGGAAGCTTACCAAAGACGAGTATCCGCAAGACCATCTTGAGGGGCTCAATAAAGGATATCGTAATAAAGGGTTGAATTTCATCAATAAAGACGAAATCGCTGATGAACTAGATGAAAAGTATATCAAGAAAAGAAAGGCACCAGCCCCTGAAAAAGAGGGTAGAAGAAAGAGAACAAAGGTCAAAAAAGAAGTTAAAGAGGAAGAAGACGATAATGATAATGATTATGATGATGCACAAGATATGGAATACCAAAAAATTAAAAAAGAGTCCCAATCTCCGGAGATCCAGGACTCGCCTGAAGCCATGGGAGATTTCCCAGATGGAGATGAACTGGAAGAGAGAGAAGATGAAGATGCAAATGGGTCGGATCACGAGGACGATTACCAGGAATCAGATCATCATTCCGATCATAACGAGGAAGGATCTGGGCAAGAATCTGAGGCGGACTTTACGGACTCAAAAACTACGAAAGGTAACCAACAGCAAGTTACCAATAATAGCACAAGAAAAACTAAGACATCCCAAGAACCCAGGCAAAAGATTCCACCAGAAAACAACTCACAAAATTCAAATAGAACTGATGAGAACACTGAAGAAGCAAAGAGTGTGGAAGACCAGCACCAATCAGAGATTGAAGACAGTCTAGGGGGTGCTAAAGAGGATGTTACTGATTATTCTAGTGACGGCAGTGACGCTAGTGAAAATAATGAGCCTGCTGGTGGTACTGGTACTGGTACTGGTACTAGTACTGGAACTACTGGCGATGGTGATGCTAGTGAGGCTAGTGACGGGAAAAAAGGTAGTGGTGAAAAAAGTGCGTCCACCACCGAAGATGGAGAGGATGATCCAGAAGGGGAAGAAACGGACTATGGGAGTGATGATTAGGTGGAATACCACAAAGTAAAAAGTCCAAAAAATCCACCAAAAAAATTCACACACCCACCAGCAACTTATCTAATCTTCATCTAGAAAGGTTTCGAAGGTTTAGAAGGTTTGGAAGGTAGTTACTCCATTATCAGGGGTGGGTTCAAACTCCACTATTGACAGTGTGTAATTTGTGGGTCTTGTAGTGAAAAAAAAAAAACTATGGTTGCTACTTGGTTCCAGTGGCAACATCACGTCCAGGTCTGTCCCTAATTTTTTTTTTTTGGGTGCGACTGGCCCACCCAACCGGCCCGCTATTGTGTCGTGCCCGCGACAACACCGCCAAAACCTTCCACTAGAATCGTCACTATTCTGTCGTTTGGGCCCTTCCACACGCCTTTTCCACGCCTTTTGCCTTCACCAAACTTTTTCCAGGTTTCCTGTTACTTTTCTGCGCAGAGATCAAAGGAAAAATTTTCGGTTTAAGTATTTTTTGTGGATACTCAAGTCGGTTGCCAGTTCATTTCTTTGTTCATTCAAGACTTCATTTGATTATCTTATATTCCTTAGTTCTGTTCATTCACTTGATCGGGCTATATCATCCATCCATTCCACTAGAAAAAGTTTCTTTGTTCATCCATTTGATTCGATTACGTGATCGTGTTTTTTGATCTATTTTTTTGACGTGATCGTTTTTTTTTGATTTATATTCTATTCCAGAACTTTCACATATTGTCTTAGACGTTTCTTCATTAAAGTATTCTTACTTGAAACTGTTTTTTTATTTGCTTTTTCATTGGTTTTCATTTCGTTGTGTGATACTTTACTGATTCCTTCTTTTACTTCGTTGTCCTTTCAGTTTTTACTTACTTATAGACCTTTTTAAAAGTTCAGTCCAGTCAATATCAACCTTCATTATTATCATTATCTTTCATATAAGCATCATCATTAACATTATTATTATCATTATTGTTTTTTTTTATCCATTGATTTTATCGACTTAAACTAAACATTCCATCATGTCTTATTACGATCCATATCAAGGTATGTCTCAACAATACATGGCTCAACCTTATTACCCTCAATATTATCAACAAAATCATGAAGATCAATTGATTCTTGATGGTAACTTGGCTCCTGCTTCTATGGAATCAAGACAAACTTCGTATGATCAATATCCTCAATATCAATCAGATTCTTCTTTCAACCAATTCCAATCGGCTGATGTGGCTTCCTCCAATGGTAGTGGTAACGAATTTTATAACGAAGAAGGGGTATTTGTTAATGGAAACAATTCAAATATTCCTCCTCAAGTGAATTCAAATTTGGTTAACTCCAACCAATATGCTCCTATCAATAATGGTGGCCCATCTCAATCTAATTTACCATCTCAAAATATTCAATCTCAAACTCCTCAAGTTCATCAATCTGAAATAGTTTATGGTCAATCTAATGGTAATGGATCCAACTCTTCAGCTGCTCCTTCAAGAACAGTTTATTTGGGTAACATTCCATCTGATATTCAACCAAATGAATTGTTGGATTATGTTAGATCTGGTATTTTAGAAAGTGTTAAGATTTTACCTGCTAAAAATTGTGCTTTTATTTCTTTCATTGATCATCAATCTGCTTTATTATTCCATTCGGATTGTATCTTAAAGAAATTAAGTATTAAAGGTCATGATATTAGAATTGGTTGGGGTAAAAACAGTCCTATATTACCTGCAGTTATGGAATCTATTCAAAGAGATGGTGCTACTAGAAACGTTTATTTGGGTAATTTAAATAATCCAGTTAATGGGGAAATTATAACTGAACAAGAATTAAGAGAGGATTTATCTTGTTATGGTGTTATTGATTGTATTAAAATCATTCCAGAAAAAGGTATTGCATTTATTCATTTCTTATCCATATTGAGTGCTATTAGGTGTGTGGCTAATTTACCATTAAAAGAAAAGTATTTAGATAAAAAATGCTTTTATGGTAAAGATAGATGTGCATTCATTACCAAAACTCAGCAACATAATGCTGCTCAATATTTAGGATTGGCTCCAGGGATGGAACATATCGTCACTGCTGCCGATCGGGAATTTATTTCTTCTGCATTAGTGCAGCAATCTGCTGCTGCTGCTCAAATTGCTACTCAAGCTGGTGGTGCTAACAATTTGGGAAACAGAACTGTTTACTTGGGTAATTTACATCAAGATTCTTCTGTTGAAGAAATCTGTAACGTTGTTAGAGGTGGGTTATTACAAAGTATTAGATTCTTAAAAGAAAGACACGTTTGTTTTATTACTTTTATTGATCCAATAGCTGCTGCCCAATTCTTCGCCATGTGTCAATTACATGGTTTAACCATTCATAACCGTAGAATTAAGGTTGGATGGGGTAAACATTCCGGTCCTTTATCTAATGCTTTATCTTTGGCAGTATCAAATGGTGCTTCCAGAAATATTTACATTGGTAATATTGTTGATTTTGATTATTACAATCCTCAAAAATTAAGAGATGATTTCTCTAAATTTGGTGACATTGAACAAATTAATTATTTGGAAGAAAAGAATTGTGCTTTTATTAACTTTGTTAACATTGCTAATGCCATTAAAGCCATTGATGGTATTAAATCTTTCAATGATTATAAATCTTTGAAGATCAATTTTGGTAAGGATAGATGTGGTAATTTACCAAGACAATTTCAAACGCAAAACGCTCAAGTTCAATTAAATGGTCTTGAAAACGTCTCAAATCCTTCCTTTTCTGATAATGAATTTTTAAATGAAGATCACCAACAACTTCAACAATTCCAGCAACATCAGCAATTATAGGGTAATTAATTTTATAATTGATTGATTTTATATTCTAATAATTTTTATTCCTATATGGGGGCTCACTTTTTTTTGGAGGAGTTCATGGATCATGATCTGGTTATGTTTTTATGAAAAATTACAGTTTTTATTTTTCTTATTTATTTATTCCGGTCCTTTTTAGATACTGATTGTTCCGGCTTATACTGCTTTAAACCAAAAGAAACCAAAAAAAAAAAAACCCAAAAAAATTAATCATAGCATTCAAATCTATTATATTTCATTAATCAGTATTAATTATATCTTTCATTGTTATAGGACTTGTTATTAAAAATACACGTTTTCTAAACCACAAATAAAATATTTAAATTTAAATGTAGCAACAATGTTTGAAAACCAGCATTTGAAGCTTGAGTTAATGTTACTAACTATTGGAACCCAATGATAAGTTGTTTAATTTCCATGATATTGCTCTCGTGAAATAAGTATGGGTATGGTATACTTTTTGATATGCTTCCGTGAGCTATTGATGGTTAGTTTGTATTAGTCAACTTCAATCTCTGTATCTTCTTGTTTCTTGTATGTCCCTGTGGTTCGAACATCACCTCCAATTGTCTAAATTGAAAGTGATCATTATTTTCTGCTTTTTGAATTACTCTATAAATTTTTTGAGCAATTCAACCTCTTCTGTAGCTTATTGGCTTATCAGTCTCTGATAGTTTAACCAATCTTGGGCACGATCTTGACGAATATTATCATCACCAAAAATACAACAATCAAGGCAGCGGTTACCTTGATCAAAAAAAACAAGCTGATCTTCCCACTGCAACTTCCAAGATAATTATTCAAGTTCTTATCAATCAACTTAAACATGCTTGAGTTCTTAATCATATTCTCGTTAGTTTCGTTTAATATTTGGAAATCTTCATTAAGGATCTTATTACTGAGTTTCATGGCCGAGCTCTTAAGGGTAGATGTTAATTCACCCAAATCAGAAAGAATGTTCTCTTGGACTGACTCATGGTAGTCATTCATAGTATTGGTATCGCTGGTATCAAGATGCTGGGTGTGCAGACCACCAGCTAATAGCCTCTTTCTAAGAGACATTAAATCACCATCTTCTGTTACTTCGTTAGCGTCTCCGGTTTCTTCAAGGGTTTCTGGCTCTTCCTTCTTGACTTCTTCATATTGGGCATTGTAAGTAGCGATCAACTTACCATTGACGTGGACCTTTTCGTCGACTGTGTCGATCACCAGATCCAATTTCTTCAAGGAATCATGGTAGTTCTTGTTGTTGTGATATTGAGTCACGACTCTGTGTCTAATGTTGATCAAGTCGGTCTTGATTTGCTGTAACTTGAGTTGATCCACGTACGGAGAACTGGCCACATGTGATTGCGATTGGGAGTATTCGGCCAATGATGGAATACGGAGTGAGTGGATGGAGGACTCGTGCTGGACGACGATCTGGTCTATTGTGTGTAGTGACATTGCAAGTGCTGACAACCAGAGGGTATTGGTGTAAGCTTAGATACCGAGATAGAAGGGTAAATGTGAGCCAGAGAAGAAGTGCGTACTGCCAAAGTACAAGAAAATAGCGAGAAACCTACTACCAGATAGTGCGAATGTAGGGACAGAATATACAGAGTAGCAAGAAGAGGAGGAGAAGAAGAAGAAGAGAAGAGAAGAAGAGTAGGAATCCTAATGATGAAGAAAGAATGACCATTTTATCTACAATTCAGGAGTTATCTAGAGCCCCACTGCCAGCATTAGAGTACGTTTATGAGATTGACAACTTCAAGGAAAGATTTTTGACTGAAAAACAGAATGAAACCAAAGGTCAACCAGCCAAGAAGAGTGATGTATTAGAACATTAGAACATTGGAACATTGGACATTGGAACATTAGGTTCTGGGTTGTTAGATCTTTACGGTAGCTGGTCATATTGACAATTGTATTAGGAGGTTTGTTTGAGTTGTCTTTCAGTCGTCACTAGTAAAATGCTATAGTCACTGGCTTTTCTGGATACACCAGCAAGATAGCCTTAATGAACAGATAGCAGCACTGCTCTCACACGGTATGTTCTAACCCAGGAGTCGTTTTACGAAACCTGAACATGTTTGGTCATAGCTTAAACCTGTGAGCCCGATGGTGGCCTGGTCCTATACTGTATAACTCAACCAGTATAACTTAGACGGTATCTTGTTCACTATTACACTAGAAACTCTACATCAGTCCGAGAAGAATGTCTCCAATCAAACTGTACTAGACAGATCTTGATCCTGAGTAGACTTCAATAGCCCGCTAATGGATGTTGTTTGTACTTCACTATGGTGTTCAGCACTTTCGAGAAGCCTCATAAAAAAATGTATGCCCAACTACTATCAAACGACGATCTATGGGTTATGATCGTGGTTAGCGAAAAGGGCAGATGTTCTGAGGACTAGTACACACAAACGTGATTGGATCATAGAAGAGAAACTCCTCTGTCCGCTCATAAAAGTGTTCCCATGTCCTGAGGAACAAATTTTGGCCTCATCGTGGCTTTTATAGTGGCCTTGGGGTTACCCGGACCTGGAAGCTGCAAAATGGTCAAGGTATAAGGGCATGCCAAAGGTGACCCAGGCTGGGGAGTGGAAATGGGTACTAGGCAGGTTTGGGGGCATTGTGCGATTGAAGTGGTAATTTCATCTTTTTGAAGAAAATCACCCTTAGGACTGGCATTTTCGAGTCGTAGAAACTGCTCTTTCCCAGGTTAATATGATAATTTATTATTACTTTAGTTCTATTAAATGCCATCCTATAGAGCCAGACATCTCAGAACCCAGATACGGTGATTATTGCGTGTGGTTTTGTCTTACAAAATTATATAAGGATATTTTGCTGGTTTCCATCTTGGTTAAGTTGATACTGTTGAGATGAGTTACCCTGTAGGTATAACGAAGGAGGAGGTATCTCGGCAAAGCTGAGAAACAGATTTGTCGTATATGTAACTATTGACTCAATGGCTGTCTATAAGCCCGTGAGTAATATTTTCCAGCATCAAATCCAGCACTTCAAACATGTCGAGGACCATTACACTGAAAATCAACTACTGAAAATCTACACTAACGAACACCCTAAACTAGAAAGACTTGATATACCAGTTGGTAAAGCCATAAGGTGGGACCACGACCTACTAAGCATCTAATACTATTTTACATCTTACATCTTTCAGTGACAGACCAGAAAACAGAAATATCTTTCAGTGCTTCTGTTTAACGCACCCAAAGGTGCCATACAATGAGATCCAAGCAACCAGATAAATTGTACGACGTGGAACCAAATACGATAAAACAAACCGGGCCACCCTGCGACTTGTGGTAGGTATCCGGAGCACTACGATCGATTGTTTCATCTCCATGTCATCTGTAACAGGACGGTCGTATTTTTTTGTTTCATTCACAACTGCGTTTTTTCTCAAACAATAGAAAATTACCAAATTCTTGCTAAAACTGAAAAATTAGCCCAGTTTCATCATACTACAAAAATAACACCATCCGTGACTTGGCAGAAACACGAGAACAGATAACAATTTCCACCACGTAGACATTGAAATACAACCTGACCAATACAGACGAAACACCCTGACCAAGACCAAGAATGAAACGCAATTCTTTTTATCCAGTCAGTGCTGATTCTATGGTACTATTTGTTTTCATTGATGGAGTTTGCCTGTGCTACACAATTAGCACCTGACACTGGTGTATAGCTTAACTTTAAATAGTAAAGCCTCGACCCTTTTGGTGGCAGGTCGCCAGATGGTCGAATTTTAAAGCTGACACAAGGCTGGGCATTAATCTCAGAACACATAATGGAAAATAAATAAATAAATAAATAAATAAATAAATAAATAAGTACATAAGAAAAAGCACCCACTACCGTGAGTTTAGGGTGGGTCACAGTTTTAGTATTTTACCTCGAGGTATATCGAGGTATATAGGCCGGGGTGCAGTAGGTACGGATGTTGTATTGTGTTTGGGGGGGGGACGGATCGGAGTGGAAGTAGAAGGATCGCGGTAGCCTGGTTTTTTAATTATTGCATACTCATTCTGTACCTATTTGTCCAATCAACGGGATGATCTAATTTCACCAATAACGTGTAACCGAAATCATGCAGTGACGATAGCCCGAGTGTGCATACGATCCAGGAACCAAATCCACCCACCATTGCAATATTCTGTTAGTTTCTGACTTGTTATATTTGATTGAAAATTTTTTTCACTGTTTGCTCTAAACGGTACCGTAGCAATCAGGCCAGGCAAGGGAATGTAGTTTCGAGACGAGAACCACGAGCCACGAAGTCTTCCAATACAAGAGCTTATAGTTTGTTTGCGCTGTTAATAAAATAAAGGTTTAGGGTCCTATTCGGGTATACTTCTAGAAAAAGAGAAAGGGACCTCTTCTATATGGACAGCCATTTTTTTCCTGTGTGGGACGGATGCCTCGGAATGAGATCCACACCAATACACCAGCAACAGAAAGGGGCACCAAGCGGGACGAAGTGAACAAGACCAACATGGTCACCAAGGCAGGTCCATGGGCACGGTCCCCAGCCTCTGCTTGTACCACACCACAAGCACGGCCGACAAACAAAAACTCGACAGCCCGATTCTGCTCTCTGGCTTCCGTTCTAGCAACTCCATGCCATCCACGCCACAGGCACACTGCAGCCCTGTCGTCGCGGCCACTTTGTAACCATACCCACATGAAGCAGAGAAGGCTACTTTTGAAGCAGTGAAGGTGAAGTCTACCAACCATTCCCATCAGCCTCCATACAAAAGGTCAAAGAAAGAATGAAAGAAACAAGCCCCACTTTCTCTCACTGTACCACCACCTTCTCTTCCATCCCACTTTTCACCCACCAGATGATCCCTTCCTCTCTCCTCTCTCTCTCTCTCTCTCTCCCAAATAACTCCCTACTTATCTTTACTTATCTATTAATACACCGGCCCCCATTAATAGCCCTGCTACAGGTGTCAACCCCCCCCCCACACCCTTTACCCTTTGATAAAATTTCTTATTATTTTATTTTTCGTCCCTAAATTCTTGTAAATTCCTCTCTACCGTTGCCCGCCCCATCACCTCGGTGGTGAGGCTTTGTTCTGTTTACTATTATTTTTAGATTGTATATAACGATTTCATCGCCGATACCCACATGAATTTGAGACTTTTTTTTTGATGTTGTGATCTGTGATACCCTTCACTTCGTTTCATCACTTTTTTCTTTTCTAGTTCGTTTCCGTCTTTCTTCTTCGCCAACCACCGTCACCCACCGTTTACGGCTTCTACTACCACGTCCACCACTACTCTACCTCGAGTTCAAAGTCCCTCGTTATCCACCTGTTCCTACTCCTACTCCTACACAAATCCCACAAGTACCAGTAAATCCCTCGTTCCATCATGAAGATAATACCCATGGCCGTTTTGATGGCCACCCTCTTGCGGCAGGTGTCCGGCGCCAGCTTCTCCAAGGGAGGATGCTTCTCCAAGTCTTCCATCCAGTCGTCGTTGGAATTCTCCGACTCTTTCCAATTCCAAAGTTCCGGCCACTGTCAAAAACAATGTTCTGATAGTAAGGTGGCAGCTTTGATCAATGGTAAGGACTGTTATTGTGGTGACACCGTGCCTTCCTCCAGCGCCGAGGTCGACGAGTCCCTGAACTGTAACACCAACTGTCAGGGTTATCCCTTTGAAAAATGTGGTGGTTCCAACGCCTTTTTGGTGTATCTTAATGCTGACGTCAGTGGTTCCACCGCCGCAGATACGTCCTCCAGCTCTTCCAGCTCTTCTTCATCATCCTCCACCAGATCCAGGACTTCGGCTACCGCCACCACTTCTTCTGATTCTGATTCTGATTCCACCACTTCTAGTGATTCATCATCTTCTTCCTCCTCCAAATCAAACTCAACTCCTTCCAAAACTAGTGGTGATGATTCCAGCTCTACAAAGTCCGGCAGTGACAACAATCCATCAACAACAGTCGTTTCTATCACCACCACTCAGTCCGGTGGGGAATCTCCATCTGTGATCTACAAAACTATCACTCCTTCATCATCTGCTACTTCAAGTGCATCTGCCAGTCCATCCAATAGTAGTAGTGGTGGTGGTGGTAGAAAATCCATTTCAAGTGGTGGTATTGCTGGTGCAGTTGTTGGAGCTGTTGCTGGGGTAGCACTCTTAGCACTTTTGGGATTCTTCTTATTTAGAAGATATAGAAAGGATGATGATGAATTCGATGATGAATTCACCCTTTCTGGACCAATCAATGAAAAAACTAATGGTCCACAGCCTCCACTTGATCCAAATCCATTTTTAATTGCAGGTGGCTATAATAATTTTGATACCTCACAGCAACAACCTCAAGAGCATGGATCTCCAGATCAACAAAACCCTCATACATATCATCAATTGGCATACGCCAATCATCAAAGTGAATCCAATAATACCAGTCAAAATGGTCATAGCAGAACCAATTCCAATGGGTTTGGCCATGGATATCATAACTCTCATGGTGAATCACTGCATTCCAGTCATGGAGAAAAAGATTTCATATTCCATGAAACCAGCCCTGGAATTGGTGCTGAACGTCCTCCATCTCCGGAGTTTGGTCGTCGTAGGTTAAGTAACGGTTCTTTACCTGATATGATTGCCCGTCAACCCGGATCATTAAAGGTGGTGAATAATTAATCATGAAAGAGAAAGAATTTTAAAAAAAAAAAAAAAAATAATAATTAAAAATAATTAAAAATACAATCATAAACACCAACCATAATGACATCTACTACATTTGACAAAGTACTATACGACGAAAGACATGTGACGATTATCACCAATAGATCCAATTGGTAACTTTTGAGTATCAAATAAATTCATCTATAACGAATACCTATAATAAACTACATCAGTACGATTCTGAAATTTTTTTAACTATAAACCGTAGTCTCTAATGTAAGAGAACAAACCCCTTCTTACCCCCAAAAGACCCTATGAAATTCGTACAATAGACTAAAACAACCACAATGGCCTAAAAGTATCAATCTACAGATGCAAACAATCCAATTAGTGAAAACCCCCGATTCCCCCGCTTTGAAAAATTACCAGATCCATATCCATTGAAAACATAATTGAATTACAACAAATTACACACCACAGACCCCAACCACAATCTGAACCACCAAAAGAAAATAGCATCTCAAATCGGCACTAGCTGAGCCCTTTTCAAACACTTGGACGGCCGGATTGGGAAAACCAGTCGCTAAATGTGGTGAATAAATGAGGGTTCTGGTCATTTGGACTACAACAAACCCAGCTACCCCCACATTTGGGTACCCGCAGGCTTTTCCAGGCTTCGCCAGACTGGGCCAGACTGGGCCAGACTCCAGGCCTCAGTGTCTACGGGAATTTCTCCATCTGTTGATGTTGATTTTGCACCCTGTTGATTTTGCATACCCAGCGTATAGGCCCAGATGTTTAACTACTTTTATTGTGCTATTATCTACTCGGTTTTAGCGTGCCAGCTTGATAAGGGTAGCAAGAAAAAAAAATGCTTGGTAAGGGGCGCACGTGACACCTTTGTACTCTTATTTATGTTTACTGATTTAATTCAGTTATTGCTACTATGAACGCGTACACTTGCGACCATCACAAACAAATCCACTTGGCCCAGCTTCCAGTTAAAGCTTGGAACCAATTTTTTTTCGTTTCAGAAAAATCCGAATTCGCTAGGCCACCCGAACCGTCCAATGTTTCAATTATAATTGTAACGGGTGTAAATGTGTAAGGAGGTGCTCAATTGTTGGTCAGTGCTGATCTTTTCGAAGGGGAGGAGGGGGAGAAGAAAGTCCCATATGTCATAGATCAAGTTATTTTTTTTTTTCAAAGCAAATCAAGGCTGGTTTCAAGGTTCCAAACCCATGTTAGTGTCTCTGTAGTCTTGCCAGACCCCGCCTAACCGGATGCGTGCGTGCGGGTTCAGGTTCGCTGCATAAGACTCAGTCACGTGATCGCCATCCAGCCGGTCACGCGCGAACCGTCCGGCTCTAGGGCTCCAGCCCTGGCCGCACTCTCGGTCTCTGTTCCTGCTCACGCGGAAAAATTTTCAGCCCGCACTCGTACCAGCTCAATTTTCATTTTGATAAATTGAATCTTTCTTTTGATCTTTAGAAACATCAATATTATAGCAAAATGTCTGGTTCTGGTGCTTCCGGTAACAAATTCCGTATGTCTGTATGTGTCACTTGGTTAATCTAATAGATAGAATGAATGGTCAGACGATTCGAAACATGGTGTCCTGATTCTTCCTTTCATGAGTTTTCATATTCCCCAAGAGTTTCATAATGAACAACCTTGTCCACCAAAAAAAAAAAGATGAAGAATGAACAAATGCCATCTAAGAATCATCAAATAGTCAACAGAAGCAATCATCGAACAAGGAGAAACAACAAAGTATCGTCAATATTTATACCAAGAATAAGGGCCCAACCAGTAAGGAATGAAATGTCACTATTGTCCGATGAGGTCTGATTATTATAACATTCAAGCAAATTTTTTCTTTTTCTATTTTGCTTTACAATATCTATCTCTATATATGTCCAATTATACTAACCCATTTTATAGTTAGGTTTGCCAGTTGGTGCCGTCATCAACTGTGCCGATAACTCTGGTGCTAGAAACTTATACATCTTGGCCGTCAAGGGTTTCGGTGCTAAGTTGAACAGATTACCTGCCGCCTCTGCTGGTGACATGGTCATGGCTACCGTTAAGAAGGGTAAGCCTGAATTAAGAAAGAAGGTCATGCCAGCCATCGTTATCAGACAATCCAGACCATGGAGAAGAAAGGACGGTGTCTACTTGTACTTTGAAGACAATGCCGGTGTCATTGTTAATCCAAAGGGTGAAATGAAGGGTTCTGCCATCACTGGACCTGTTGCCAAGGAATGTGCCGATTTATGGCCACGTATCGCCTCCAACTCTGGTGTTGTCGTTTAAAGGGTTTTGTATTTAAATTAAATTTATAGTACATACACGATTAATTGGTAAAAGTTTTCAATCCGTGAATATTGTAGATTATCTAGCATTGAACTAATTCATTATATCTTGTGAAAAATATAAAAAATATACCACAGGGATACTTATTGGAGCAATGGATGAGATGACTTGTTGAGTATGTGCCCTAGCTAGTCATGTCAGACGTTAGATTCCCCATATGTCCCTTATTAGTGCCTTTTTAGGTATCTTAAATGGGCACTAAGCTGCGATGAGTGCACAAGAATTTGCACTGTAAAGATCCAACAACAGTAGGGGCCTTTGGAGAGAGTGGCTAAAATGGGGCGTAGATTGTTAAGTAGGACCTGTTGAGTACGGCTCTCGGGGTACTATTCATAAAGGAGGTTAGTCACTTGAGTCTATTGATGGTTTATTGTCTTTCTTTGTTTTGATTCGGTGTATCTACTAAGCTCATCATACTGAGGTTTCTAAAAATTATAAAAAGTGGCTGAATTCAGTCAAATCATAAAAAGTCAATTTTGTTGTAAAAACATAAACAACTGCAATAATTTTTAAATAATTCTGTCTTCTAGAAGTAATTATATAAAAATTATTGCAGCTATCGTGAAAGGGTAGTATTTTAGTTTGGCTGCGAAAAGCTTATAGTAACAACTCACCAACTCCAGACGTAAGGATTAAGCAAATAAGCATTTGTATGGTGCGAATTTGACGAGAACTCTGTAATTCAAACAATACAAACAAATAGTAACCAAGTCACTCAGAATTTGGTGTGCTCTTGTTGCTTTTATCCCCATCTCAATCAAAGAAACAGCCAATAATCAGCCAGCAACAGAAACTATTGCACCTCTAAATTTTGAGATGGTGGAGGAGATCGTATACTAAACAAATGATTACAAGTTACTTTAGGTAATTTTGGTGTCGTACTGGTAATATCGTTTCCTATTAGCAGGTTAGGACCACGTAGTTGGCTATGCAAATAATATTTTGCAACTATAACCGTAAGACATGGGTGAACAATCTCTAATATCAAAAACTGTTTCACCCTATCTACAAATTTTCTACACTTATAATTACCACCTTAAATGGGTGGCATCTATTTTTTTTTTCTTTTTATTTTTACTCATACTTATTTATTAATTACATGTAGATTACATGTAGATTCATCCCTCTTAGGAATGTTCTTTATTATTTTGAAGCGAATTGGCATCACTGTTGGTAACAACTAATTGAATATCACCATTGCTTTGTAAAGTAGAAACTTCATCATTAATCTCATGTTGTTGGTGAGCAGATTGTTCCTTGCTGGCTTTTTCAGAAGCAACATCTAGTGGTTCATCACCTACAGACAATCTTTCGGTTGAAGCAATTACTGGTTGAAGGTTGGTTGGATATGGAAGAGATTCCCCAAATTGAGCAGGTCCTCCAGTAGCATATTGTGGGAAATAGTTAGCTGTGTTAATTGGGAATGCTTGTCCTGAATGAGCTGGAGATCCTGGAACTGGTATAGTTTGCGGACCTTGTTGACCTTGTGGACCTTGAGAAACAGGAACAAACTGTTGGGCTTGAGTATTTGGTTGTGGTGATGCAGGGAAATATTGTGGTTGTGGTTGAGGATGAGCCGCTTGATTTGGCATTGATGGAGTTAATGTAAAGTATTGTTGTTGAACAGGATCATAAAATTGTTGAGGTTGACCTTGGTTTGGTAAATAATAAGGATAATTGGTTTGTGGGGCAAGATATTGTTGACCAGGAAATGGAACAGATTGTTGAGGAGTTTTAGTTTGAACTTGAGAACTTTGATCACGAGCTGGAGTTTCAGCTTCTCTAGTTTTACTATTTTCATCTTCATCATCATAAGTTTCCACCGGTGTTATAATGGTACCATCACTATTAATCATATTAGTTAATCTTGGTGATTGATTATTCTTTTGTGAAAATGTTGATGAAAGACGATGAGCATTTATTATGGAAGTTGCTTGTGATAATGGTCTTTGTTTAATACTTTGATGATCATGAGATGGAGATGCCATAGTGGTACGAGATTTCAAAGATTTAGTTCCAGTACCATTGGATAAAATACTAGAAGTTCTTGAAACTCTCTTTGATGCACCTAAACCTTCATTTGTTCCTCTCTTTTTATTCAAATATCTTGCTCTTGCAGAAGGAGTTGGTAAACTAGTCAATGCTTTAATATCATTATACCAATTGATCATATTTTTATAAGTATCAGTTCTGAAAACCCAATTATGAGTTCTATGCATCAAACCATTTGCCAGTCTTGAACTTAAAATGAATTTATAAACACCACCTGATTTTCCATCATCCTTTGAATGTTCAGTAACAGTACAAGAATCTAAAGATAATGACATGGCAGGGGTTTGATCTTTTTTACGATCTGCTGTCTTGAATTCATGAAGATAGTTACAAGTTAAAACATACCAACCACTTGAATAACTCTTCAAATATTTAGATCTTCTTTCTAAGAAACCTTCTCTAACAGCAGTATTTAAAGTAGATTCGAAATTTGGAATATTTAAATCAGCCACTTTTCTAGCTGGAAATGAAAGATCAATAAAAGTACCAGACTTAATAGCAGATGAATTGTTACCAATGGCAGTGCTTGCAATAGAATTTGATGGCAAATTTCTTGAAATAAAAGAATTCCATTCAAAACTTGGTTCTTTAGATAAGAAACCATTGTTGAAATTTGGTAATAAGAAATCTGGTAATGACGAATTTTCAGTACTTAAAAGATTTAAGAATTGAGAAAAATAATTTTGAACTTCTAAAACAACAATTGATTCTAAATTACCACCAGCATTTTGTAAATTGGCATAAGCTTGATATAAGTAATTTTCTTCATTAAGTTGTCTTTTTAATTGTCTATCAAGTTTTATTTTAACCAAATAAGGATCATTCTTCCCATTATCACTAGATCCATCAACATTATGTTGAGATGAACCATCGTCTAATTTATTAGCCGCTTCAATTGCAGTTTGATAAGAACTTAAAAGATTTTTGGTTTCACCAATTTCTTTACCTAAACTAGTTTTGAAATCATTTTGCAAATTTTTGATTTCTTTAATTTTT
This sequence comes from Suhomyces maxii, assembly GCA_030574995.1. Taxonomy (NCBI): domain Eukaryota; kingdom Fungi; phylum Ascomycota; class Pichiomycetes; order Serinales; family Debaryomycetaceae; genus Suhomyces; species Suhomyces maxii. The sequence goes on from JAJMGC010000006.1 coordinate 116,848, forward strand.
ACCTGTAAATCCTTTCTTAACTCTTCAAGTTTAGGAATAATGACATTATTGATTTCTTTAAGAGTTTTAGAAGAATTGGTAACATTTTGTTGATGATATTTCGTTAAAATGCTAGGAATGTCTTGGATAGAACCATTACCAATTGGTAAAAAGAATTTATTGACGGCATTCATTTCTTCCTTACGATGGGAAGCACTTGAGCCATGAGATGAAGACCCTTGAGAAGAAGGAACTGCCGAGGTTCCAACTGCTTGTTGAAGTCTCATTTGTTGTCTAACGATTTCCTCTTGAACACTGGAGAATTCCTTGAGGTAATTGACCAAATCCTTGATGATAGATCTCCAAGCTTGGAATCTTGCCGCCATTACCTCAGTAGGATAGTCCTGAGGATTGGGAAAGTTATAAGGTAGTGATACCTGTAAAGGGTTATTGTGATCGAACGCCATTATAGAGGAACCAAGATGATATCGATGTGATTGATGACTGGGATTCTATTGGTGTTGAGCTATGGCTATGGCTTATTTTTGATTTGTTTGTAAAAAAAACTTGTTGATAAGGGTGATCAAAAAAAGAGAGAGAGAGAGAGAGTTATTGGGGGAGGTGGTGGGACTCAATCGGAATCAAAGATTTGATTGATTTGAGATATGACTTGTTTTTTTGGTATTGACGTGTGATATTCGATGTCACCAATTACCTCTTTTCTCAACGACAGGTGGTGATGGGTGAAGATAATTAACCAACTATTAACAAAAGGACTATGATAAATAGGTTATTTATAACAGCCAAGAACGGTATTTAACCAATTTCAGGTAAACCCACTTTTTATGAGACAATGTCGTGCAAACGATCACGATCACGAATCACACAAACTCCAGCCCCTCCAAAAGCAACACGATGACTTTAAATATGTACCGACACTGACAAGAAAGTGACACAGTAATGAAAACGACAATCCAAGCTCAAAAGCAACAGACGTGGTAATTCTGGGATTTTATTTTATTTAATTATTGTAGTTTCAATTTTTTTTTTTTTGGGTCCTTAAACTGACGAGACTGTGCTTGTTTCTTTGACTAAGCTTCTGGAACAGGTCGCTGGCTTAAAGGGATATGAGCTCTCAATTTCCCTCACTAATTTGATTGTTCTTGGTACAAGCCAAAAAGAATGAGTGGGGTTTTCTTGGTACGCTAATTGGTTCCGAAACAGTGGATGCTACAGAAACGAATAGACGGTGAACCCTAAACGGATAAGCCTCGGCGTGAGAATCAGTTACGAGTGGAAATGTGCAAAGGGGAACACTTGATGGAATCTGAAGGATTACTGTGGAGACGAATTACAACACCAGCCATTTTGTTCTGCTTGCGGGCAAAGAACGCGGGGTGGTGGTGGTAGTAGGAATAGACGGCATCACGTGGTGACCGTCCCCCAAATCGGCTGACTCGGAGATGACGTAGGCTAATAGTATCGAACAATCTAACAATCGAGATTAGCTATGGTACTTAAGGAGTATAAAAAATGGCCTATGGCTGAAAAATAGAATGATTCTGTATGGGGGAAATGCTACAATGCTTATGGCTCGAGGAAGTGTCTCTTTAATACGTTGGTACTTTGTAGAAATGAAGGAAGGTAAAATTGCCTTTTTATTTTTAGGCTGTTTTTCTCTTATGTTCCTAAAATAGGATAATTCAAAATTTTCATGTCATGTGTCTCCAAATCAATTAATGATCGAATAAGAGGCTGATGATTAGCGGAAAAATCAGGAGGGTGATATTTTTATCACCAGGTTTTGGTGATTTACATGGTCTGATGTGCCGCAGTAGTAACCTGGACAGATCATCGAAGATTCCCAAATCTCATCCAGGACCCTTGTGAAATCTTTCGCTTAACCAATGGCTTGTGAAGATGGGGATTGTGAGACTTTTTGCTGGCGCCACTCGGGGAATAACCAGTGGAGACACAGCTGTAAATTGAGCCAAGTTGTGGCTGATGCTTCGTTTATTAAATATAGACCAAAACAGTAGGACAACCGTAACTTCAGCTTAATTAATCAGGCTAATTTTCCTACTCCGAATTTTTCAATATAATCTTCGGTTTGGTTATTGTGCCAGTACTTCAATTTGACGTCTTCAGTACCACTGACTGGTGCAATTCTTTCGAAATTCAATGGCACTTCAAACTCTTGATTTTCAAGTCTATCTAAGTGCTTGATTTCCATACCAACCAATTGAGACAATTCATCGACCAAGGCAAATTCTCTTGGATCTTTTAAGATCTTCCACATATCGAGCCTTTGGAATTGTGCTCCATGCCTCTTTAAATATTTTTCAACCACCTTGTTAATGGCAATACCTCTCTTATCATAGTATAATCCATCATGTTGGGTGGAAGGATGTTCCAAGTTTTGCTCCTGTACTGGAATTTCCAACACTTCCAAAAACTTTCTTCTTGGTAAACATTTATCCAAAGCTAAAAAGTAGGTAGTCTTAGTACCCTTGGCCTTCTTTCTTGGCTCGTATTCCCTGGACTGTCTTCTCTTGGACTTATTTTTATCCTTGTCTTCAGAATCGTCCATATCCAAATTGATTTCACCTTCACCTTCATCATTTTCATTCTCTTCCGCATCTAAATGCTCATTTGCATCTACTTCTTCGTCATTTTCATCATCTTCGTCTTCATCAATTGCTTCTTCAATCTCTTGATTAATCTCATCCTCGATAGCTTCTTCTTCTCTACCTTCATGAGGAACTTCAGCTTCAAAACGAACGTGTAAATGTGCAGAAAACCAGTATCTTGGTTGCAAATAATGGAGCAAGAATTTGTTTAATGGACTTCCTAAAATTCCACTTTCAATATCTCCCTTAAACCACTTCTTTTGCTTCAATAATTTCTCTTCATCACCGTACTTTTGGATTCCTACGGGCCAATCATGACTTAATCCAATATCCAAAGTTGGGCTCAGAAGGTACATTTTAAGGAAATTCTTTGGCTTGATATGATAAACCGAACGAACAGAACTTTCATCAAATGGAAGCATTTCATCATCAATATGATTTTCCACAAATGAACGGTGATTGTAGATACCACTGATACCACCAATTTCAATACCCTTGTACCAGATGCTTCCGTAAACACCCAAGTAGTAGATATTCGGAGCAACCCATCCACCATACTTTAATTCTTGTAAGTATGAAGAAGCTTCATGGTTTCCTCCGATGAAAATAGTCAAAACTGGTGCCTTGGCTTCTCCACTATAGTATTTGTGGAAATCAGCCAATCTATGATATTTTTCAGGCATGCTGATGGTCTTGAAGTCAGTTTCGTTACGGAGAGCTTGGAAATCACCACAAATGATAAGAAGCTCGACAGATTCTGGGACTGCCTTATAGATGGCATCAAGCTCACCATGACAGCATCCTTCAACAGCGATTTTAACCATAATGTAGATGTGTTTATGGAGGAGAATTTGATCACCTACGAAAAAGATAATTGGTAGGTAGAGCTCTTTGGTAAAGCTTTTGATAGATCTAAGAAGTATTAGTACTTCAGCGAGTGTTCCTCTTTGTAGTGTATCTTTGGTCAATTGACTTCTACCCCAGATTGGTGATGATAACTATGACAAGTTCTGAATGATCAGGTAGTAGGACTATTGATCTGATTAGCCAATAAGAACTTTGATCTGTTGATTGTACACGGTTGGAGCTGGACAGCTGGATATGGTAGCAGTGGCAGACTTTTGGTGGTGGTTGTGTTTGTTTGGGGGATTCGGGGTTGTGTTTCAAGATGAGATACGGTAAGTTCGGTAACTATTACAATTCGCATTGCGACCAGTCTCCAGTATGAAACCACCAATTGATACGAATTGGCGGCCATGGTGATCGTAGTTTTCCCAGCTCAGTTACAAGCCTTGGCCCTGTGGTTTACGTTTTCTTCTAATCTGTTGATACTTTGCCATGGTTTTCCAGTTTTGTCTCAAACTAAACTTGCGATCTCTAGTCATTGGATCAGGGGGCCAACCATAAATTAAGATCTACAAGCCATTGACCAATATTGCTACACGTGATGGAAACTAGTATCTATTGATGATGACACAACACAGTGACATTGCTCTTGGAACCTGTTGGCTAATAATAATTGGCCCAATGGTGATTTGCGGATATGTCGAAAATCACCAGAACTAACCAGCCACTGTTGCGCCAGAAATCATTCAATTGATGGAAGCCAACCGTGGAGCCCTCCAAACTGAAGGTTGATGATTCTTGAACTGGCTCTACGTTTATATATAAAACTGTCGTTTATTGTTTGCTCTATAGGCTGATATTTCTTTTCTTTTTTTTTTTTTAGGACCGCTTAGAACTTGAAGACTTGCTCCTTCTTGTAGCCCAATTCACTCAAAGCACCAGTAAGTTCACCTTGATCAGTTGGAGAAACCTTGTTACCGGAAATAGCGGTGTACAAACCTGGAGGACCACAGACAAAGATCTTAGAATCTTGAGATGGACTTGGTAAGTTTTCCTTCAAGAATTGACTGGTGATGTAACCAGTGTTGTGATTCCAGTCTTCTTCTTGCTTGTCAATGAAGTAGTGAATCTTGATTTGGTCTGGACGAGCCTTGACAGCAGCATCCAATTCGTTCTTCATCAAGACATCAGCCTTGTCTTTAGAACCGTAGAACAATTGGACCTTGGTCTTGTCTTCTGGGTTCTTGACAATTTCCTGAATAACTTGGTATAATGGAGTAATACCACTACCACCACCAATTAAAGCAACTTCCTTGAATTGGTTTGGTTCCCACTTAAACTTAAGAATTGGACCCTTGAAAGAAAGAGTTTCACCAACCTTCAAGTCATGGGTGTGAGTAGACATCTTACCACCATTGTACTTCTTAATGATGAATTCAATGGTACCCTTTTGGTCAACATCAGAAATTGGAGTGTATGGACGAATCACATTGCTACCCTTTGGAGTAACAAACTTAGTCAACACACAAGAAGCAGTAACCAAACCAGAAACTTGATCCTTGGATGGCAAATCAAAGATAAAATGCTTGGTGTCATGAGAAACATCATAAGACTTGGTCAATTTCAAGTCAATCCATTCATCACTATTGCTGAAAGCCTTGGAAGTTTCATTGGCAATGATTGATTGGCTGGTGGAGTAGTGGTAAGCCAAACCAGCAGTACCAACAGCAGCGGCCAAAGGAAGGAGGAATCTTGGGTTAGAAAGTCTAGTAGTAAATTGTGCTGCAAAAGACATTTTTGGAACTAGTGTCAAATATGGGGGTGGGGCCATTGGGTGGGATGACAGGCTTCTTTATACTTGCTCGGTGCTGACGGGTGTGGAGAGCGTGAGTGAGTGGAAAGGGTGGAAGAGGGGCTGTGTGCAGGGACAGCCAAATTACTAATTGTGATTAAAATGAAATTACAAAAGGGGAGCAGGGCCGGATTTGGAGGATAGGTCGGTTCGTGGGGGTTGCTGATGGATGTTTTGCTGAGAGCTGGTCACCAATTGAATGGTTTGAAGGGGATACGAAAGTGCCGGAGTTTGGGATTCGCCTCGCAGCAATTAACCCTTTGCTAATTTAATCAGGCAAGGTGGAAAAGTCACGTGACCTCATGCCTTGCAGTACTTAATTGGCTTCTATCCCCATCCATTCTCTGAAAACGCAACACAGGCACACACAGCCGGGAAACTATCCACCATGTTACGTAATAAGACTCAAAAAGAATTACTCCAATTGTCCAAGCAGCTTGTACAGCCGCTTCTCCCTCATTTTCATAAGGGTCAAGCAGGTAAAATCACGGTAATTGGAGGAAGTGAAGATTACACCGGAGCCCCATTTTTCTCGGCCCATTCCGCTGCTTTAGTGGGGGCAGATATGGCTCATGTTATCTGTGAAAAAATGGCTGCCCCCACAATTAAACTGTATTCACCTGATCTTATGATTCATCCTTATTTGTTTGAATTACATAATCCCGAGATCAACCTTGACGTGGAGAAATTCTCCAAAATCCCAGTAGAAGAGCTTTTGGAAGAAAAACAACCCGAACTTGATACATTTATTGATTCCAATGTCTTACCCAAAGTATTGGGGATCTTAAACCGTACTGATTTGGTAATTGTGGGTCCTGGTTTTGGTAGAGATCCTTTAATGCTTAAATCTTTAATTCGCATAATTGAAGAAATTAAAGTGTTGAATAAGTCTCTTATTCTTGATGCAGATGCCTTGTATCTTTTATCGATCAATCCTAAATTGGTGAAAAATTACCCCAAAGCGATCATTACTCCTAATGTGATGGAATTTAGCCGTTTGGCCAAAAAATTCGATATTGACGTCGAAGTAGGTGAATCCAACATGAATAAGTTGGTGGAAGAAACTACCAAGTTATCTAAGTTGATGGGTCATGTGACTATTGTTAGAAAGGGTAAGCAAGAGTTGATTGTTAAAGGTGATCAATACTTGGTCAATGATGTGACTGGTTCGGATAAGAGGGTCGGGGGCCAAGGTGATACCTTAACCGGTGCCATTGCCACATTGGTCAACTGGTCCAATAATTACAGCGACAAACTCTGGGACTCCGATGAGAAAAAGAGATTAGAACGAGAAGAAGCAAACCTTTTGGCTTGCTTTGCAGCTTGTTCTTTGGTTAGAATCGCCAGTCATAAAGCCTTTAAAAAGTACCACCGGTCAATGCAAACATCGAATGTCCATGAGTTCTTGAGTGAAGCATACATTGACATTTATGAGAACGAGGTGTTTCTTAAGCTCTAGGTGTATAATTGGTTAGTCGGATGGTGTATAATTGGGCCGAGGTTACTGGTTTTAACTAGGCACAAATAGGGATCGATGCATTTTTATAATTGTAGGTCTTTAGCATCTACTATGCATCTTCAACAATAAGCCAAACGAGATTTTCGCAGCCATTTTTATAGGGTCTCCACCATACATCTCCAGAACAGGTATAAACGAAACCGAGAGAACAGCAAGTATAAGCGAGTACATGGCCACTTGGTTGATCTGGCTCGGTCCCAGAGCTGGTACATAAGGCTATCTTGTAATAGTTAAGTATGATAGACAATCTAATGTGATGTAATGGAATCGTTAATGTAGAATGGTGCGAATCGGGTTATAATTGATGAGTGGTGGATTATCAACACCAACACACAATTTCATAGAAACAACAGCTCCAAGGAAGACACCTGGGAAGATTCCATTTTTAAGGTAAGAAATATACGAACTAGTTTCAATTATAATTACACAGATCGTACCCAATTCTCTATTTTTCTGGGCCGTCCTAACAACGACTCTATTGATATTAGGCATCCCCTCGAAGTTTAGTCTACCAGTCATTTGAAAAACCTTGCTGCAATACAAATTCCAAAGCCTCCAATCGTCGTTCACCGAGCCTGTACCGACTCTCGTATACCTTGTGATTCTCGGTTAAACTGCCTTGGATGTAAACCATTATTTTGTTACTAAATACTTCTAAATAAGGCTAATAAACCTTATACTTTGTACAATAATTAGCCCAGTTGCCAACTGGGCGAAACAACTATCATTCAAGATTACAGAATTCTTGCAAAATTCGGCGATTCACTTAACTCCACGAATCCACCACCCATTTCTGAGTTACTGGCACCGTTCCCTCTGTCCGTGTACCTGTCCCGTACCTCCGGATTGATTAACTGTAGTTGACTAAAGTAAGCCTATATCGAGCAAGCGTCACGTGGACAAATCCGGGGATGACCCCATTTTCACACGACAAACTGCGGGGGTCATGGCGGGCTGGCATCACGTGATGCCATATCGAGCCTCGGAATAAAGGTAAAACCCAAGAATCAAGCTGCCTATTTATAAGAAGCAGACCATATCCTGATTATCCCAAGTTGTGAATAATTTCATCTCGGTTACCTTTTCCTTTTTTATTCCCCATCACCCATATTTCACCATGGAAGCGAGTTGCGGGCCCACAAACGCTGTGACCAAGTTAGCACAACATTCGCAAAGAGATAATTCATTGCAACATCAATTTGCCGGCAGAGGGCAAAGCCAAGGACCACAAAGTTTCAGACAAGGACAAGTGGTTGATAATAATCTTAACCAGGAGTTCCAACGGTTCAACGGAGGAAATGATTTTGCCAATAGTTTTATGAGTCAAGGTTTTGGTGGCATTCAAAACCGTCAAGTTCAAAACCGTCCTTTACAACAAAATCATTCGGCACCAATAGGTCAGCAAAGAGGTGATAGCCAATGGGTGCAAGACTTCTCGGGATTAAGCATCCAAGGGAAGCCACAAGCTGCTTCTGACTGGCATCAACAGTTCATGCAATCGAGCAACTTTCAACAACAACAACAACAGCCACAGCAACAGCAACAAGGACAACAATTTGATATGGGACAGCTGTTTATTGGAGGACCCAGATTTCAAATGAACTTACGAACTGATCTCTCCACCCCATTATATCCAGCAGAAGCCAATAATTCATTACAAAAGCAACAACAAGATTTCGAATCTCAGTTTGATCTTTTAGAAAAAGAGCTTGAACTGCAACAGTATCAATTTTCCGAAGAACAAGAAGTTGCAGAAACCGTCCAAATCGATGATCGTGACCTTGAGAAAGAGCAATTTGCTAAAACTGCTCAGCAAGTAGAACAATCCATGAGGGGAGTGGCCTCTAACGACACTGAAATGAACCAAAAAATCCAAAATTCTCAGTTTTTAAAGTTAATGGGATCAATAGGTGCCAGAAAAGTCGAACTTGAAGGAGACAAACTTGTAGATACTGCTTCAGGACAAGATGTTCGTTATAGTGATATTTTGGACACTGATGTAACTCCAGAAACTGCAACCCCAGATTTTGCACCTCAAGTGAGACCAATGAGCACCACCTTGGAGGCACAACCAGTCGCAAGAGAAGAGCATGTTAATAAATTACCTGATCCATTGGCTCATGTGATGGATGGTGGATTACAAGACTTTAACGAGCCGTTTCTTGCAGCGCAAGTTGTTAGTGGTAACCAAGTCAAGGCAAATGACTGGATGGATGATATAGACTCTTGGGATCGTCAAGCCGAGCAATGGAGAGAATCTAGACCAAAGAAGAAGAATAATATCATGAGCAGTGAATGGCAAGAAGTCTACGATGACTACAGAAACGATGATGACTCTCATTGAAAGGTTGAAAAAAAAAAAATAATAATAATAATAATACCATACCAAGAACGTGAGTGTTTGACCTAAAGAAAGAATTCAATTTAAACATAAGTTACACCGTATCTTTAGTTACGAGGTTTTAATTTTCAATTTTGTTTTCGAATATCCACCACCACCATTTGGTCTAGAATCGGTTACAACTTACAGATGATCGTGAGGCTGCAAGTTCAGCCCACAAGTTATCACTGGAGCATTTAGAATTAAGGAATGGATTCTTTATAGAGGTATCAATTACCGATAATAAACATATACTGGAATTAAATTAAATTAAAAAAAAAAATCACTAAAAATCGGATACTAGCACGAATTAATGGGCAGAGATAAGATATAGATACAAATAATATGAGATGGATATGACTTTTTTTTTTTTGCCAAGGGATCACATTGGAAACGTTCAGTTTTGAGGACGACATGTGCCTAGAAGTGGAATTGACTCTGGGCCCAGACTTCGTAACTGACGTCTCAAACATTGGCTGGCCCGACTATTCGAGAAAATGTTACGACACCACCAGTTATGCTAGATCTACGTCATAACCTTGTTGGCCCTATTATTGATATTATGTAGTTCTAAAATAAAACATTATCTGTGAAACACATCGATTCTTTTGGATAGTGCATGTTGTAGGCTCAAAACCAGAAAAAAGTACTTGTGTATCGGAAAGACACTACTACAAAAACAAACAGCACACGATGGTTCAATAAAGAGGTTTAGATCCTCCTAACATCAAAAAAAATTTCGGGTTAATTGGCCCATCATATTCACACGTCATTATATCCATCGACAGGAGAATATTCAATCAAAAACCCCCCCCCGTGTGCCCCTCTTTTAATTGGCATTGGGGATTGTATGCAGTGCCAACCCTGACGAGAGTTTAATTACCAAGCGATTCATTCACCCGTTCTTACCCGTGATATAACCCTAGAGTGGTAGGGCTTGTATTTTGCACTAGATGGTTCAAGTTTGTACTACATTGGATGATGTAACTCCGAGCCTGTGTGCAGGAGGCATCATTGGTAGCTTTGCATACAGTGCGATGACTTGGTTTTTTCACTAGGTGATGACAATCTATACCCAGAACCAGTTGTAGTTCCTTTTCGCCAAATGCAGTAACGGCCGGCCCTCCTGCCTTCCAGAAGCGTCCAAGGGATGGCGTCCGGCAGAACAGGTGACCTGCGCCGTCTCTTATTGGCACAAATGCCCCCCTCCCCTTGCTCGCCTTTCCCACGTCTCTATACCTTTTCTTTTTGTTACTTCTCTTCTTCCTTTTTCTTTCCACCTATTGTGTCTTGGAACGCCTATGGCCGGTTCTGACATGCACACCGTACTATGATGAAATGGCGCAGTCTACACAACCGGTAACAATCAGCTTATCACCAATAACAACTGCCCTACTACCAAAAGAGTAATAGGAAATGAAAAAAAAATACCTATACGCTTTTTCACTTGATTGCTAACGTAACTCTACGCAGATCAACGATGACAGAGGAGGGGAACGTCTGTCACATAGTCACTAGTCACGTAGTGTATTTAACTAGTAGTAGTAGTAGTAGTAGCAATGGTGCGGATTTAAGATACTGTTTTTCACCCCCACTCGTCGCTTTGGTGCCCAACATTCTTAAGCCCGCTCTCACGTCCAGGCTAATCGTTTGTATCTTGCCATCTTGGTGATTAGCACCACAAACCAGTCTCTCCCAACCATTGCCGAGTCATCTGACTATGTGTGACATCATATAACAGACCAAAAGAAACGACGTCATCGAATGGATCTGTTGAGAAAAAGAAACGCATCCTATAATGGTTTGATAGAACGGAATCGGAGTAGATGGAAACCTCCTGCACACAGCCCTCCACCTCAATTATATAAAGATGTAGCAATCCCACATTTCTCCATGGTCTTATCATCAAATCCTAAGAATATAAACTACAATGACTTCTTCCGTTCCTTACAAAATCGCTTCCCCCTTCAGAGTCGCCATCATTGGTTCTGGTAACTGGGGTACTGCTGTGGCCAAGTTGGTGGCCGAAAACACCAGTGAAAAACCAGAAGTTTTCCACAAAGACGTCAATATGTGGGTGTTTGAAGAAGAAATCGAAGGTAAGAAATTGACCGAAATCATCAATTCCGAACACGAAAACGTCAAATATTTACCGGGTATCAAATTACCGGAAAATTTGGTTGCCAACCCTGATATTGTTGCAACCGTAAAGGATGCTGACTTGTTGATCTTTAACATTCCTCATCAATTCTTGGGTAGAATTGTCAAGCAATTGGTTGGCCAAGTTAAGCCAACCGCCAGAGCCATCTCTTGTTTAAAGGGTTTGGAAGTTGGTCCAGAAGGTTGCAAATTGTTATCTCAATCTATTACTGATACCTTGGGTCTTTACTGTGGTGTTCTTTCTGGTGCTAACATTGCCAATGAAGTTGCCAAGCAAAGATGGTCTGAAACCTCTATTGCATACACTATTCCAGAAGATTTCAAGGGTCAAGGTCAAGATATTGATGAATACATCTTAAAGGAAGCTTTCCACAGACCATACTTTCACGTCAGAGTCATTGATGATGTCGCTGGTGCATCCATTGCCGGTGCTTTAAAGAACGTTGTCGCCATCGCCGCTGGTTTCGTCGAAGGTGCTGGCTGGGGTGATAACGCTAAGGCCGCTGTCATGAGAATTGGTTTAAAGGAAATCATTCACTTTGCTTCTTACTGGGAAAAATTCGGTATCAAGTCTCTTGGTCCACCAAACCCAACTACCTTCACTGAAGAAAGTGCTGGTGTTGCTGATTTAATCACCACTTGTGCTGCTGGTAGAAACGTCAGAGTTGCCAAGTATATGGTTGAACACAAGGTTGATGCTTGGGAAGCTGAAAAGACCTTATTGAATGGTCAATCTTCTCAAGGTATCTTGACTTCTAAGGAAGTCCACGAATTATTGGAAGCCTACAACTTAAAGGATGAATTCCCATTATTTGAAGCCACTTACAGTATTATTTACGAAAACGCCGACGTCAACGAATTACCAGATTTGTTAGAAGGTGGTAAGTAAACTATATTGAGCATCAAACTTTAACCCAATAACCCTCCCCCAAAAAAAAAACAAAAAAACCGAAAAAAAAAACAACCAGAGCACATCAAACATTGATTGAGTCAATTATGCCCGAACTAGTTTCGGAACCTTTGCAACTTAATTCTATTTAACTGTATATTAGCGTTTCATTTATAGATTATAAGAAAAAACGAGTTATTATAAACATTCAGTTGTAGTTGATACCAAGAGCTTTGTAACTAGCAATAATTTGGCTAACGAAAATGAGGACCAGGAGATGAAACATATATTCAATGCAATAAGCGTGGAAGGGTTATGCAGCCACAGATAGTTGTCTAGCTTAACGCGGACACGTTTGCTGGGGGGTGTAGTTGGCAAAGTATAGTGTTCATAGATAAAAGGTGCCTCATCTATGCAGCTCACATTAGGTGTTTTTCGCAGCCATTCCACACCTTAAAGGACTGTTACTTGACATAGATCTTGGTGATGAGTTAGATCAATATGTAATAGCACAACCAGTCAAACTCCGAGATGCAAATCGTACAATAAGTTTCATATTCACAACTAGATCGTTTCTGGACTGTTGTTTGTTCGGATTAATTTGGACCAGGGCACCCAATTATTTCAGACGTTATGGCAAAAGAAATTGTGACAATAGCCAATAGTACTCTAGTTGTCAATGGACCCAATTAAGACCTATTTAGAAGCCCATTCAATATGCACTAGCCCCAGGGGCCAACCAGAACCCACAGAGTCGATTGGGACTGTTTTACGGCTCAGGTTGATGACATGGAAATATATAATATGGCGAAAATATTCGTTGGAATCAAGTAGTAGATCTGGTCCAAATCCGGACATTCAAGAGAACTAAAAGTTAAATATATATAGTCTGCATACATATACACTGAAACAATGTTGTGAAATGAGCAGTGAACTTATGAACAAAAAATGGGGCTCAACCGGCCTCGAATCAGACATCAGGGATAGGTTTTGTTGGAAACATCTATTAATCCTAAATCTGATCAAACAAGTGATGGGAAACCACCCAAGATACCTGGAGTATTCTGGCCATTGAAATCGTTGGCTGCAATAGCAAGTCCATCAGGAGTGTAGTTGTCACCAGGGTTTCCACCTTCATAGATAGCACCGTCCCAACAGTATCTCTTGAAGCACTTCTTACATTGTTCAGACTGTTCTTCGCCAGCTATTTCTTGTTTTCTTCTGATGATAGCACATCCCACACAAGCAGCCCATTCTGGATCAAGTCTACCTTCTTGTCTGGAAGTCACATCGAAACCGTTACTAATCATCAGGTGTTTTTCTCTTTTGGAATAAGTCAACTTGAAAGTAGAGGTGTTGGACCAGTAAGAGAAAGGCCTGTTAGCGAGATATACAACCAAAGGAACATCATAAATGTCATTGGTTAAAGAGGATAAGTTCTTAGCATCACAGCCAAAGAAAGTAGGTTTTGCAGTCAAATTAAGGCCACGGAAGGTTGATTGACCTGGAACATAAGGGAATGGGGCTGCTTTACCTTGACCACTGAATTGTCTCTCATATGTTGAGACCAAAGCACTTCCATCTGGCCAGCCATGAGTATCAGCACTATTATCATTAGCAAAGATAATATCGATGTCTCTAGCAGAATGAAGGAATGGTTGAATTGGAACATTTTGACCATCTTCACCACCATCGACCAAAGATAAGACATGAGATTTTTCAATCTTCAGAGATCCTTTACTATTGAAGAAAGGGTTTGGAACATAACGTGCGATATCAACTGTACTTACACCAACAGTAGCAACATCAATAATTCCTTTCAAGAATGGAGGAAGAATGCTTTTGTCAATTTTCAATAATACTTCATTGAAAAGCGAAGAAGAAGTACCCACAACGAAACCAGCGTTATCAAAACCAGCAATACAACTATTTCTTGGAGCACCATCATCAACTTCAGTACCAAGATATTTTACTTGTGAGAATTGACGGAGAGAAGGGTCCCAAGAACCAATTTCAAAAGGATTAAATTCAAACACAGTAGAATTAAAGTCAAGAATTTTAGTACCCGGTTCCCTACCGTCAGCAGTAACAATTGGGAAAGGGAAATTTCCAGCATTAAATTGGTCAGACTCAGCAATATCAGAAAAAGAGACTGCTTTACCATTACCTGGGAAAGAACTATAAAGAAGGGTGGAAAGAGCTCTCCCCCAAATATCAGTGATGGTGACATCAAAACCAGCAACGAACTTTGATAAGATATCGGCCGAAATATCCAAGTAGAATTGAATATTTCCGAGGAGGTTTAGCCCATAAGGAAGTACAATGGAACCATCAGATCTCCACACTCGTTCAAGAGTATTTTCAATCAGGGGAAAATCATGTTGAGCCAAAGAACCTACTAACCAAGAACCACCAGAAAGACCTGCTATATAAGTGGAAGCTTGGAACAAACCTTTTAGTGGGGAATTCCCACTAGATCTGGAGTCATAGCCACTCAATTGACCAGCACCATGGAACATAGCTCTGTAACCACCACCACTAAAGGTTAAGGCAATGTGAATATTTTTGTCAGACATGAACGAGTCCACATCAAAATCAGACATCTTAGCAGACTTAAGAAATTGGGAAAGGGCAGTTTTGGAAATAGGATCACGAACATTTAACCAGTCTGATTCATTCTGAGATATGGAGTCCGCTTGTCTGGCCAAATTATTACCAGCAGGACAACGGACTCTTCCTGGACTGTAACCACCAGTTGGACCTGGCGAGAACTAATCCAAGAAATAAAAATAAGAGAATATTCATAGTGGAAATAAATCTAGTATACCAAATGAATGGAAGAATCAAGTGGAATTTAACCTGGAGTCTATGGTAGTTAATAAAGCTACTAATTTATTGAGTATTAAATTGTTATATGTTAATAACGAGATGTGATATGAATTATATATTACATGTATAAGGGAGTAGGTTTGTTGTCTTGTTCATTTAATGGAGACATTAGGACTGGCACCCGGAGCCAAGCACGGCTAACCATGACCTCACCCATTCACCCAAGTCTCCATCACAGCACGAGGCGGCTGAAATATCATCACCAAAAAAGTATTTTGGATACTTAGTTGGGATCTATCGACTAAAACAACCTTTCGTAAAGTTGCGAAAAATGCACGAAACTTTAAATTGGTGATATATTGGCAACTTGTCACATTTCGAAAGACTATTCCGGGTAGGGAACAATAGACTCTCTAATTCGGGACTACTGAGCCTCCAC
Organism: Suhomyces maxii; assembly: GCA_030574995.1. NCBI lineage: Eukaryota > Fungi > Ascomycota > Pichiomycetes > Serinales > Debaryomycetaceae > Suhomyces > Suhomyces maxii. The sequence goes on from JAJMGC010000006.1 coordinate 132,371, forward strand.
ATGGGTAATATTGGTGGACCTCGGGACCACACAGATGTACCGATGTCTAACCGAAAGGAGGATACGTGCAAAATGGAAGAAAAGGCCCAACTTTGGTAGTGGAGGTAGTTCTTCGTGAAAAATACAATAGATACTAAACCCCCAGAGGTGATGGTTGAGGTGATGGTTGAGGTAATGATTTTACGAGACACACTATCGCCAGTAGAGGCTCTGCCCTGCGCCAATTACAAATAAAGACTCGCTTATTATTGATCCCTTTTATGGAAATTGTTTCTTAGTAACTAAACTAAGACGAAAATTACACTACTCACATTGAAGGCAAGGATGTAAATTTCATTCATGCACAAGTTGCATTCAGACAATTACTCCTCGATTCTGCCCTTTACCAGTTGAGGATAGAACGGCTCCAATCGAGCCAACAGAGTAATCAACAGGTGTCATGAGATTTCTTCCAGGATTGCAAGGAATCAACGTATTATTTTTCGCGGCATTAACTCCAGAGGGTGGAGGAGAAGGTCTCAGTGGCAGACGACAGATATTTCAGTGCTAAACTACGTATAACCCACTAGAAAATCTTTAAAAGGAGTAAAGGGTAGATTCAAATTTCCTCAGAGTAAAGGAGGACTCAGTCGAATATCCATCTCCTTATCCAGCTCACAGAAAAGTGGGCCCAGGTCCATAATCGCACTAATTTCTCAATTCACGTCAAATTTGATCCATGTGTCAAAATCCAATCCAACTAAAAATACTTCCGTCAATTTTTTATGCTCCCAGCGAAACCCCTGCCTTTAGGAAAATTGCGAGAGGATCTTCGAAACGTGCATTCCCACCACGTCCCAGGTGGCTCAATTCTCTAACCGAACATTAAACCCATCTAATACTCTTAACCAGTCTTGCATATCGGAACTGGGACCGGCTGTCCCATAGATTAGGCGGTAAATTATCCGAAAATTGCAACGTATTTTTCATCACATCAGTTTTTATGGTGTTTGCAATTTTCCGGTTTATAACTATTTTCCCTTACTACTTTTGGTGGTTTACACTGACCAAGTATTGGAGATTTGGCACCCACTTGCTCACTCACTAGAAAATTAAGCCTCACTAAAGTCACTAGATCAGTATATTCATGGTACCCACACGCTTAATTAACTATTATTAACCATATACTACCAATTCCACACCATTAGCCTTTATTTCAATCGATAATTCAGGGTCGCCATCATGCCCCAACTTCCATTCCGTGAACAAATGCCAGGCTCATATAACCAAGCCGAAGGAGCCTTCGCAAGTGCCAGTGCAATCGTCCAAGATAAAATCGAATTTCTAAATGGTCTTACTCGTCAAGCTTCAGATTGGTACTCCAATCAATCACGTATCAAAAAGATCTTATTACAAATCCTAGTGGTGATTGGATTTTTGGCAGGTGTTACTGTTCTTATTTTCCATAAAAAAATCATTCATTTCTTGGTCATTTTATCCGATAAATGGTCTGAACTTTCCTATGGACTGGTGATCATTTTCTTGTTAATCTTTATAGTTGGATTCCCTCCATTATTAGGATTTTCTGCCCTTTCCATGTTAGCAGGAATGATTTATGGCTTTAAACTCGGCTGGCCATTATTAGCATCTGCATCGATTCTGGGTTCTTTCTGTTCTTTCCTTGTTTTCAGATACATATTGAGAGATCAAGCCAAGAGTTTAATTAATCATAATGAAAAATTTAGAGCCTTTTCGGAAATTTTAAAAGAAGATTCTTCTTTGATGTTACTTATTTTAATCAGATTGTGTCCTTTACCATATTCCCTTTCAAATGGTGGGTTAGCTGCCATTCCTGAATTATCTGCAACCACATTTTTCCTTGCATCATTAATCACCTCTCCAAAACTTATGATTCATGTTTTTGTGGGTAAAAAATTGAAAGAATTAGGCGATGAAACAAAAACTCAATCTACTAAATTTGTTGATATTATTAGTATTATCATTACCATTATTGCTTCTGCTACTACCACTTATATTATCTACAGTAAGATGCAACGTAAATTAGATTTCTATCATTCTGCTCAAGCAACAAACTTGGAAAACTATGACAATATGATTTTTGGTAATTTTGAAGACGACATGGAATCAGGAACTAATGTGGAATTGAATTCGGCTGATTTTGATGCTGATAACTTTATAATTGAAGATGAAGAGGAAGAAAATGCCCCTTCCAAGGATGATAGAAAAAGCAATTCCTCCAGCAATAGGGATTATTAACGAACTCCAGATATAAATTATGAAACTTAAAAAGGAACATTGTGATCTCAAGGCTTTTGATAGATAAGAACAATAACAACAATAACATATTCAGCGAGAGGTTGAACAACAGTCACCAATTGATTTGGCTTCGAAAGCAACGACAAGAAGTAAGTCATAATGTCGAGACTCCACCAACAGATGAGATCAGATCAGATCAGATCATCATACGATGAGTATTATGCTTATTTTTACCAGCTACACTGTGAACAAACATCTTCATTATCTGCTGGTAATTATCACTTCAGTTCAAAAAGCGTTGTTACCATGCAAAATGTAACTTCTAAATACCACAAGCATTAGATACGATAAATCGATCATTACGTTTAGTATATAATACGGTTATGAATCCCAAGTAGGATATCAAACGTAGACCCTAGCCATAAGTTACACTCACTTCGAAGTCTATAGATTATTAAGGTTAAAGTTAAAGTTTTCTTTATTAATTTAATTGACTTATACCACAACATGATCGTTGCTATACAAGTCTTGTGGGGATTATGATCAAACTAAGTTTGATCATTCTATATGTTACATATAATGACACTGTCCAAAGACCCTAATATACAGAAGAATAATAGCCAAGTTGATTAACCGAGGATACTGGGCATTGTTGAATTTAAATTTCATTCAACAAAAAGAAGTCTGGTTCTTCTCTTTTCAATCTTATCATGAGTAGATAATCCTCCAGCTATCAAATTACCATTTTCATCACTTAAGGATTCACCACCATTGATAATTCTAAGAGCATCATTCTCACAAACAATATGACCATTGATTAAATAATAATCATTATTGATAGTGTTATGACAATTATGACATCTTAAACAGTGTAAATGCCATTTTTGTCCGACTTCATTTTCAATACATTCACCTTCAATACCAACAGCACAATGTTCACAAATAGTATCATTCAAGTGATGGTAATGATGATGACAATATGGTTTATCATTATAAGCATAACATTGAACATGCTTATTAAAGGTAATACCACAACCTTCTTGATTGCATGAGAAACATCCTCTATGCCATTGACCAGATAATTCACCAGTCTTGGAATAAATTGATCTTTGTGATCCTCTACCTTCTGGAGAGATATCCAATCCACAAGTACGACATGGACCTTCACCTGGTGGATAAGTGACTTCTTTGTTAACAAAGCTTTCTACTGATTCAACCAGGTCTCTTAATGGTGGAGTATCAATTGGATATGGTACATTATGTTTGTGAGGATTTAGTGGACTAACTGAAGGTTCAGTAAATTCTGCAGTTCCCACAAATTCATCTGGTGATTGTGGATGTTCTGGTTGATGTTCCGGTTGAGCGAGTCTGAAGTTGATCCCTTTAAGTTCTTCTTCAATTTGATGATTCTTTGGACTCAATGGTTTAACATCATCATTATCCAGTTGGAAATTTATGGAATCTGGAGAAGAATCATTGAAATTCACAGCACGATCCATTCCTGGAGATTCATTTAATACAACGTTATTAAATGTGACTCTTGGTGCTTCTTCTTTGGTTGGTGCAACATATGATTGACGTACCGATAATGGTTTGACGGACCCATATGATACAGCGGAAGACATATCGTTTACATCTTCCGTGGAGTCAGATCTATCACTATTATGAGGACTTGGTTGAGGTACTTCAACTGGTTCAGGCGCCGGAGCAAAGCTTGGATCTTCTGGGGCAGTTATCGAGAATGTAGGAGGAGCTGGAACTTCATCTGTATTTACAATATTGAATACTGGGATTTGAGATTGTTGCTGTTGATGTTGATGTTGATGTTGATGTTGGATTTCAGAACCATAATTATGAGATGCTAATGGATCAGATTGATCGATATTACTAGAGTTACCAGCCATTTTCAAAGTTTCCAATTGTCTTTCCAATTCTTTTTCCACTTCATCATCTTCATCGTACATAGAATCCTTAGAGATAATAGAACTTACCATAGACAATTGACTGGTTCTGTTAATCTTACGTTCACCACCTAAAAATCTTTGATAATCGGTATTTAACTCATCAGTGTTTTGTAAAGGAGTAGTGGTAGTAGTTGAAGTAGTTGGAATTGGAGTTGGAATACCATTTTCAACAGGATAAGGAGTAGAATCCACTTGAATCATAGGACTAGGAGTGGTGGATTTATGTTCTTCCATATCTTTCTTAAATCCATCTAATGCCGTGGATAGTCTATGTTTTTGAGAAATTGGAGATGTAGTAGAACCAGATCTGTTATGTCTTTTTCTTGGGTCGAATTTTTCCTTCACTGGAGGTTCAGTATTCACCAAGGCATCAACAGAAGTATTCTTGGTATCATTGAAAGATTCATACCTTGGAGACATACCTTCATTATCACTATCAGACAAACTATCCAAATCAGGGCCATTGTTTAATTCAAGATGCAAATTTTTGATGTTTTTAGCACCAGAAATATTGGAATTTGGACTGAAATCAAAATTGTCATCTGAAATCGGCCTTTCAGATGGTTGATAAGGTACGGAAGTAGGAATTAATTTTTCTGCTTCTGGAGATGGAGGAGCAACATAATTATTTTGGTGATAAGAAGAAGGACCAGTGGAATGGTATTCTGGTTCATTATGGTATGGACCACTTGGATATGGAGTATTTTGTTCATAATGACCACTTGGATTGTATGGAAGCGATGCAGAAGCTGGTTGGGCAACTGACGTAGGACCATGGACACCGGGGACAGAAGCAGCATCAGCAACACCAGAACCAGCACCAACAGCATTAGCGGCAAAATCACTTCTATCACCACCATTACCACCAAAAGAATTTGATCTTTCGTACTCATTTCTGTCCAAATCAGGGAAAGAAGTAGCGGTGGCAGGAGCAGTCAATGGCGGCTGTTGATTATAAGGATTCTTTGATTTGTATTGGTGTTGTTGATGAGGAGCGGAGTTCTTTCTTGGTTGGTGTTGAGAGAACGATTGTTGATGAAGACTTATGTTAGGAGTACTTGCAGCCGTTTGATAACCATTCTTGACAGGATTAAACATAGGACTCAAAGGAGAGCTTTTGGTAGAAGTTGGAGAAGTTGATTTTGGAGGAGTTGGATATCTGTGACGAGACTGTGAGGATCTAGAATGGATGGACTTATTATCCTTTGAACCCGATTTAGGAGGGGCTCCACCCAAATTGACTTCAAACCCTGCTCTTTCATAAACACCCTTATAACGATGTTCTATCTTGAAGGGAGGGAAAGCAGAGTCCTGGAACTTATGAGGCTCCGACCTGAGGAACTTGGGGAACGATTCCATTTGGGGTACAACGAATGACTATATTGAATAATTGATGAAAGGGGAGCGAAGGCAATGGGACCTTTTCTTTTGATTAGCCGCTAATTAAAGTGTCACGATGTAACGAATAGGATAGCGATCACGATTTGATAATGATGATGTTGATGTTGATGATGTTGTTGATAAGCTAATGACTTTGATGATGTGTTTTCCAGTCAGATATATCGAGTATAAACAAACAAGATGATGGCGCACAATGGAACAAAGCACAATCGGGTAGGTCCAGTGTTTCAGGGAGGTTTGGTGGTGGAGCAGACGGAAATCCAAAATAATGAGTTTTTGGAACACGCCAAAAAAAAAAGAGAGACAAAGACGCGGTTTTGGCTGTTTCTTGCGAAAAAAAAGGGGAATCAAAAATAGTTTTTTTGAGTTAATTAGCGAGACAAAATGGGCCTTTAATGGCACTAGAAGTGAGTATCTACTGGCAAAAGTTGCCACGACAATTCAGAGATGGACGGGGCGAGACTCCGCAGCTAGTGGCCAATAGGAGCTAGTGGGGTGGTATTGGTGGTGTTGGTGGTGGTAAGGGAGGAGCGGAAAATCGACTAACCGTTAAGGTGATCAATTGTGGGTAGTTGCAAGTTGTTTGTTTGTTTGTATGTATGTTAGTGTTTTGTTACGGTGCCATCGTCTTGGTAGTCACTGGATGGTGGTGCGGGACAAAGCGGTCGTGGCACAAATACGTTGATTGTTTGGACGCGTTCCGTGGTCTTACCAGTCCAGGGAGTGTAACCAGCCAGGCGATGGTCAAGAACCACAACCTGGTGAAGAAGTGGGGCCTGATAAACGTGCAATCAACGTGCAATCAACGTGCAATCAACGTGCAATCAACGTGCAATCAACGTGCAATCAACGTGCAATCAACGCGAGGGCTGTTTACGCTGTGGTAGACAAGTAGCAGTGTTTTGTTAGTTTGTGTTCATGGTCAGTATCAATTGGGTGATTTTCCGATTAGTGCAACCATCGCGTGAATGGTGGACCAAGATCGCTGGCGGGGCATTGATCGACACAACAAAGGAACAAAACATCCAGAACGTGCTAATGTAGAGCTGGGAAAGCCATTTGCCTGTGCCATTTGCCTGTGCTATTTGGTGTGAAGCTGCCAAGCAGTAGGGTCTCCACAAAGATACCTCCGTAAACCAGGAGGATGTGAAAAATTTTGGTACTGGTGAGCACGGAGATCTACTTCATAACGTGACAGAGCCAATCTCGCCAGCTCATTGAAATATCTACAGCATCACCAAAAGACCATGAAACCGTCCTGGAGAGATAACGTATGGTGTAGGACCGTGATTGTATACCCAGACTTATCCACACGTAGTCAGACGTTGTAATAGCCAAAGCAAATTGCTGCGAAAAATGGTAGCATTATTCAAAAAACGCTTGTGATGGACTGAATGAAATATGGGCCCGTCTCCGAGCGGTCTGGACCAATTGCTTCTATGCCCTTGCAAACGCCCTATTCTCCAGACGCCCGTTTCACCATCTTTCTTTCGTTAGTTGGCATGTCTACCAACAAACCGTCACCGGTGTCTAGGAAGGTTGTGTCAATAGGGAGGTGTATTTGTTCAGGTCCAACGACATCAAAGAAGAAAGAAAGAAGAATTTTAAGCTAAGGCGTCTCCCTTTGCTACCAGGGACTAGATCTTTACTCTATTTCAGTGGAAGACACTAGATATGCCTAGATTTAGTGTATTTCGCAGCAATAACCAGGCAATGTACATTCAGACGATGGTAGCTTCAGAAGGTGTGAACAGAACCAGTTTGGTAATTTGCACCCATTTGCTCAGATAGTTCAAAATACAGGTATCCGTTCAAGTGGCGTTGAGGAACAACTCACATCTATAAGAACTGTCCTTGGGCGCACCACTTTCGGCTCATATATCTTCTTGGTGGCTCCTGATTAGTGTTGGTGGTTCCACGAGTATAATATGTAGAACAATGGTGTCAAAGATGATGCAAAATATTACATTGGGTTTTGCAGCTACTGACGACTTTTGATGGCACTTTTATCTGAAAAATAGACCCAAATTCCCTCCACCATCCTTCACATTCCCCACCTGTTGTTCTGATCCTCTCTCTCGTTTCTCTATCTTTGTTCTTCCCTTCTTAAGTTCCAGAGCGATACATGAAAGATACAATATATACAGTACCCGAGACACACCTCATCAACTACACCCACATACCACCAAAGAGTGTACTGCTACAGATACACCGCCACCTATTCAGACACCCATCAACACCGGACCACAACCCGTTGCCACCGCAGCGTTCCATCCGGCTTTTAGCATCACCATTCTCCCGCTTGTTCGCTCCCTAGCAGCACTACCTATTACCCCATACATGGCATGGATGCGCTCTACACTGCCCTCTCCTTGGGCCTTCTAAGGAACAAACGGATCGTGTTCTCCACCGATAGCCCCAAAAAGACAATCCACCACTTCTACCGTCACGTAGTGGGTCCCAGTTGTCATTTTGCTTCGCATGACTTTGTCAATATCGATGTTCAGGAAGTGCTAAAGACCAAAACCATCAAGGACCTTCTCCTCCATATGAGCTACCCCCAAGAGTCCCACCATACATTCAGACATATCGTTGTCTGGCGAAATATTCAGCATCTATCGCAAATCCAACAGAAACAGCTCTATGAGCTTCTCACCAAGATCGATCAATACGACACCAATGCATCCAAGTTTTTCCCTGACAATACTGTGATAATTCAGGATACCAAATTCGTCAAGCCTCACCTTTTCACTATTATCATGGTTGTGGAGCCTCAGTATTACCATATGAAAATGTACCAGCATCTCAAGGAGAAGTTCTGGTTCTCGATGAATTATCCCTATGACACAGAACACGCCGTTATGGAAGAGTTAAGAAAGATCAAACGTGTGTCTTCGTATCCAGACCATATACTACAATTAAGAGCCAACTGGAACCAAGTATTCCTCAGTCCCGACGTGAAAAAGTACATTTATTCCTTGATTGTACATATACGAAACCATAGATTAACCTCTTTGGCCCCTAAACAGACAAGATTACCCACAAGAACGCTTGATGATACTGCGGATTTATGTATTGCCTTGGTACTTTGGAACAACGATACCAATCACCTTTATGTGACCCCAGATTTCGTCAAGATAGCGATCAGGAAAATCGGCTACTGGTTAGTCGATTGGGAGTACAATACTCTCTTTGCTAATAACGAAGAAGGGGAATACGACGAGAGAAGACGAAGAAGACTAGAGATCGATATTTTGACTGGCGAATGGTATGGAAGTGACTACAAATATGTGGAAAAGTATATTGAGGACAGTAAGTCCAGAGTTGACCAGAGTACTCCGCTGGGATATACCAATAGAATAGTAGAGGAGGCTGTGGAACGAGTCAATCCACCTTTATAGTTGGAATCACGTCCACCGATATTATCCATATCGATAAATACTCCTTTGCACCCAACAGGGTGGTGGCACCTGTATTATACATTATGCCAGACACAACAACCATATCCCTATAAGTGGGCTTCAATTGGGACACATTAAGCCCGTTGCATCTGTCAAGATGAACATGAACATGGCACATTATCCAGAATGACACGATTGTGGTGAGAGCTCGGCCATGCTACTCTCAGCCTCTAAGCCGAACTGCACTATCAATTAAACCACCTTACAAACGATAATTACACATATATTGTGGTAATTAGTGGCCATTATGGATCCAGTAGATCCTTTGATTACTATTTCTATTTTTGGAGGTGCAACCACTGGATGCAACACCCACAACTACACCAAAACAGTCCACAACAACTCAATTGGGCGTAGCCGGTTCTACAATCCATTTACCGGATACACACCTCTGGAACCAACCTAACGGAAATAGACCCCGTTCTCTTCCCCCATTCCCATTCTGGTCCCCCCACCAGTTCAGTTCAACCACTGCGATTTTTCACTATTTTCACCGCGTGATTCCTGTGATTCACAGCCAAATCCGCAGTTCCATACTACATCACACTAGATAGGAGCCATACCATAGACAACCAACTAACACTAAAAAATAGCTAATCAAGTCAACCACTAGGAGACACACGTAGCCAATAAGATGTAGAGGCAACACCCATGCCGCAATACATAGTCCTCCCTGGTCTCGTTCGGTTGCTGGCCCATTGTAGCCTTCACCATGGCTCAGTAGTGGAGTCGACCCGCGCCACCGCACGACCAGTTGTCGTCCACCTGTCCACTCTTGATCTCACACCAAACACTAATTCCTTCCTTACAATCAATCTCCAGGCCAATCAATTAACTCCAGGTTAGACCTTTTCTGAGCTGTATTATTACCCGCCCTTCGGCCCCACCATTTGAACCGGAGATTGTTATTTTTTTTATTCAATCATGTCGAATGATATCCCGATCGACTTCACTGAGTTAACTCAGTTGACTCAATTAGGGATCCAACAATCATCTTTAGATTTCAAATCAACCACTTTAGAATCAGATAGTTATGTCTGTGTTAGAGAACTGGGTGCCAATGGAAACACCGTTGCCATTGTGGACTTGAAAAACAACAATGAAGTCACTAGAAAGAACATGAGTGCCGATAATGCCATCATGCATCCTAATCAATTTGTGGTTTCCTTAAGAGCAAATGGTACTACTTTGCAAATTTTCAATCTAGGTTCTAAACAAAGATTGAAGGCTTACACTTTAGATCAACCAGTTGTGTTTTGGAAATGGTTAGATGATAAACATTTGGGTTTGGTTACCGGATCTTCTATCTATTATTGGAATGTTTTTGATGGTACTAATGATGGTCCAATTAAATTGACTGAAAGACATCACACCTTGAACAATTGTCAAATTATAAACATTGTGGCTGAACCTGACTTAAATTGGTTTGCTGTCAATGGTATTGCTCAAGAAGATGGTCGTATCGCAGGTCATATTCAATTATTTTCCAAGGCAAGAAATGTTTCTCAAGCTATTGAAGGTCATGTTTCGAAATTTGCCTCAGTTAAATTATCGGGTGCTATGACTCCAACTAAAGTCTTTTGTGTTGGTAATAAAAATGCCAATGGTCAAGGTACTTTACATATCATTGAAATTGATCATGTTGATGGTAACCCTCCATTTCAAAAGAAATTGGTGGATATTTTCTTCCCACCTGATGCTGCTAATGATTTCCCAATCAGTTTACAAGCTTCTGACAAATATGGTATCATTTATGTTTTAACCAAATATGGTTTCATTCATTTATATGATATTGAAACAGGTTCTAACTTGTTTGTTAACAGAATCACTGCTGATCCTGTTTTCACTGCTGCTGCATACAATGAAGGTACTGGTATCATCACCATCAATAAATCGGGTCAAGTTTTAACCGTGGAAATTTCTAAGGATAAGATTATACCTTATGTTTTAGAAAAATTATCCAATGTTCCTTTAGCTTTAGCTTTATCTTCTCGTGGTGGTTTCCCAGGAGCTGAAAACTTATTCAACCAACAATTCCAAAACTACTTGAATCAAGGTGACTATGCCAATGCTGCTAAAGTTGCTGCTTCTTCTGAACAATTACGTACTCAAGATACCATCAACAAGTTGAAACATATCACTCCTCAACCAGGTCAAATTTCTCCTATTTTACAATATTTCTCAACTTTGTTAGATAGAGGAACCTTGAACAAATACGAATCTATTGAATTAGCCAAGCCAGTCTTGCAACAAGATCGTAAACCATTATTTGAAAAATGGTTAAAGGAAGACAAATTAACTTCTTCTGAAGAATTGGGTGATATTGTTAAGTCTTATGATACCGCTTTAGCTTTGGCTGTTTACATTAGGGCCAATGTTAACATCAAGGTTGTTTCTGCTTTGGCTGAATTAGGTCAATTTGATAAGATTATGCCATACTGTCAAAAGGTTGGTTACAATCCAGATTACACTAACTTGATCCAAAACTTGATCAGAGTCAATCCAGATAAAGCAAGTGAATTCGCTACCTCTTTATTAGCTGGTGGTGAAGCCAACTTAAACATTGAACTTATTGCTGATTTGTTCTTCTCTCAAAACTACTTCCAACAAGGTACCGCTTTCTTATTGGATGCTTTGAAGAACGATTCTCCAGCCGAAGGTCACTTACAAACCAAGGTTTTGGAAGTCAATTTGTTAAATGCTCCACAAGTTGCTGATGCCATCTTAGGTAACCATATGTTCAGTCATTATGATAAACCAACCATTGGTAAGATGTGTGAAAAGGCTGGTTTATTCCAAAGGGCCTTGGAACATTATGATGATATTAAGGATATTAAGAGAGTCATTGTTCACACTAATGTTTTACCAATTGACTGGTTAGTTGGATACTTCGGTCAATTAAATGTTCAACAATCGGTCGCTTGTTTGAAAGAATTAATGAACAACAATATGCAACAAAACTTACAAGTTGTTATTCAAGTTGCCACTAAGTATTCCGATTTGATTGGTCCAATGACCTTGATTAAGCTTTTTGAAGATTTCAAGTGTACTGAAGGTTTATACTACTACTTATCTTCTATTGTCAACTTGACTCAAGAACCAGATGTTGTCTTCAAGTACATTCAAGCTGCTGCAAAGATGAATCAAACCAAAGAAATCGAAAGAGTCGTTAGAGACAATAATGTTTACAATGGTGAAAAGGTCAAGAATTTTTTGAAAGAGTTCAAATTGGACGATCAATTGCCTTTGATTATTGTTTGTGACAGATTCAACTTTGTTCATGATTTGATTTTGTACTTGTACAAGAACCAATACTTCAAGTTCATTGAAGTCTATGTTCAATCTGTAAACCCAGGTAACACCCCACAAGTTGTTGCTGGTTTATTGGATGTTGATGCTGACGAAACCATCATCAAGAACTTGTTACTCTCCGTTTTGGGCCGTGTTCCAATCAAGGAATTGGTTGCTGAAGTTGAAAAGAGAAATAGATTAAAGATCTTATTACCTTTCTTGGAAAAGACCTTAGAAGGTGGTTCTAATGATCAAGAAGTCTACAACACCTTGGCCAAGATCTACATTGATTCCAACAACTCCCCAGAAAAGTTCTTACAAGAAAACAACAACTATGATACTTTGGCTGTTGGTAAGTACTGTGAAAAGAGAGATCCATACTTGGCTTACATTGCTTATTCCAAGGGTGGTAACGACGATGAATTAATCAATATCACCAACGAAAATAAGATGTACAAGTACCAAGCTAGATATTTGTTGAGCAAGTCTGATTTTGATTTATGGAACAAGGTTTTAAGTGAAGATAATATTCATAGAAGAGCTTTGATTGATCAAGTGATCTCTACTGGTATTCCTGAATTAAGTGACCCAGAACCAATTTCTATCACCGTTAAGGCTTTCATGGAAAATGACTTACCACAAGAATTGATTGAATTGTTAGAAAAGATTATCTTGGAACCATCTCCATTCAATGACAACACCTCTCTACAAGGTTTATTGATCTTGACTGCTATCAAGGCCGATCCTTCTAGAGTCAGTAACTATATTGAAAAGTTGGACAAGTTTGATCCTGAAGAAATTGCTCCATTATGTATTGACAACCAATTATACGAAGAAGCTTTCGAAGTCTATGACAAGTTCGAAATGAGATTGGAAGCCATGAAGGTTTTGGTTGAAGATATCATGTCCTTGGATAGAGGTGAACAATACGCTGAAAAGTATGACACTCCAGAATTATGGTACCAATTAGGTAGTGCTCAATTGAACGGTTTGCGTATTCCAGATGCCATTGACTCTTACGTCAAGTCCAAGATTCCAGACAACTATGAACAAGTGATTGAAATCGCTGAACATGCTGGTAAGGAAGAAGAATTGATTGCATTCTTAGATATGGCTAGAGAAACTTTGAGAGAACCAGTTATTGATGGTGCTCTTATCAATGCTTACGCCTCTTTAGACAAATTATCTGAAATTGAAAAGTTTGTTGGTGGTTCTAACGTCGCTGACTTAGAATCTATTGGTGACAAATTATTCGAAGCCAAGAACTATAAGGGTGCTAAGATCTTGTATTCTAATGTTTCTAAGTACTCTAAGTTAGCCACTACTTTGGTTTACTTGAAGGACTATCAAGGTGCTGTTGATTGTGCTAGAAAGGCTTCCAACACTAGTGTCTGGAAGCAAGTGAACAACGCTTGTATTGAAAACAAGGAATTCAGATTAGCCCAAATTTGTGGTTTGAACTTGATTATTGATGCTGAAGAATTACCTGAATTAGTCAAGACTTACGAATACAATGGATACTTCGATGAATTGATTGCCCTTTTCGAAAGTGGATTAGGTTTGGAAAGAGCTCACATGGGTATGTTCACTGAATTGGCTATCTTATACGCCAAGTACAGACCCGAAAAGGTTATGGAACACTTGAAGTTATTCTGGTCTAGACTTAACATTCCAAAGGTCTTGACTGCTTGTGAAGAAGCTCATTTGTACCCAGAATTAATTTTCTTGTACTGTCACTACGAAGAATGGGATAACGCTGCTTTGACCATGATTGAAAAATCCGAAGTGGCATTTGACCACTCTTCCTTCAAGGAAATTATTGTAAAGGCTCCAAACTTGGAAATCTATTACAAAGCCATTAACTTTTACTTGAATGAAAACCCATCATTATTAGTTGATTTATTATCTGTTTTAACTCCAAAATTAGATTTACCTAGAGTTGTTAGAATGTTTGTTAAATCCGATAACTTACCATTGATTAAGCCATTCTTGATTTCTGTCTTGGAAAAGAACAATTCTATTGTTAACTCTGCTTACCATGATTTATTAATTGAAGAAGAAGATTACAAGTCTTTGAGATCTTCTATTGAAAATGAATCTAACAACAGATTCAACAAGTTAGATTTAGCCGAAAGATTAGAAAACCATGAACTCATTTTCTTCAGACAAATTTCTGCTACTTTATACACCAAGGAAAAGAAATTCAATAAGGCTATTGCTATCTTAAAGAATGACAAGTTATGGTCTAGCTTGATCAAGACTGTTGCCATTTCCAAGTCTACCAAGATTGCCCATGAAATCTTGGATTACTTTGTTGAAACCGGTAACCATGAATGCTTTGTTGCTTTATTATACACTTCATACGATATTATTTCTTATGATTATGTTCTTGAAGTTTCTTGGTTACATGATTTAGGTAACTTCATCAAGCCTTACGAAATCTCTATTGCTTATGAAAACCAAAAGAAGGTCAATGAAGTTTACCAAGACTTAAAGAAGAGAAGAGAAGCCGATAAGAAGGAAGAAGAAAGTCCTATTGGTCAACCATTGATGATTACCAATGGAATGGGAATGGGTTACCAAGCTACTGGTAATGCTTTCTAAATTAACCTACAAATGAAGTGAAGTGAAGTTCACAACCACTATCACCACCATCATCATGATAAAATCAAAATCACTTCAGGTTGGTTGACATTGTTATTTTCCGTAAAAAAAAAAGTTGTTTTCAGTTATAGACTTCCTTGAAGTTTTTTGTTTAATTCGGAAAATTATTTACGTTTTATGTTTAGATTGTTAGTAAAGATTCTATTAAAAATTGGTCCAAAAACTTGAATCAAAGTTGTTGGAATGTAGACAATAATTTACTCGATAATTTCTGCCAGTTGGTTCATTACTTGTCATTTCAAAGATATTATCATTAGCTCTATCTAAAATTAATTTTGGGAAGTATATAGCACAAATATATTCAGTCTTTACTCAATAGCTTAACCACGTCTTGGAATTCATTGAAAAAGTTCTCTATCTTACAGTTTCGTAACTTACCTTCACACAAGGCAGCCATGTCCTTCTCTTCAACTCCAACGACATCAACAAGCTCGATGGTATCCAAGGAGAATGTAAGCTCCAACGTGCTCTTCTTCAGTCCCTTTCTATTAAAATTGATAACAACCCTTTGGCACTGTAAATCCTTGTCAATGTTCTTTATTGCTGGACCAGCCAGTTCCATGGTTTCATCAACAGTATCGTGTTTATACTGGGTCTTCACAAGGAAATTTCTTACTTTGGTAGCAAAATTGGTGATTCCAACATCATCGCCTTGTAGTTCTTTGGTATACTCCTCGAGAGGAATATAAACGGGTAAGGTGTGGCGGTAAAGCACCCATTTTTGTACCAGTTGTTCCTGTTTATCCGTTATCACCATTTTTTTCAAAATGGCATAGTGTGGTTGAAGAAAAACTCTCTTAGTATGACTGAACATATCAAGCCGGAGCCCCATAACTTCGTCTTCTTGTTCAAAAAGGTACTTGTTCACAGGAAAAGCTGTTATTCCTCCTAATCTGTAGATATTCTCATAGAGTATGTTCTCTTTAATCTCCACCATTGACTCTGCTTGGGGAAGATACGATGGTGATGGTTTGTTATGGGGCTCATTCTGGAAGTATTTACTGATGGAAGGGTCGAAATGGTTATGCTGGAAAAGCGGCACGCTGTCTTCCTTTTGTTGTGGTTCTTGGGTCTCTTGCTGGGCCTCCATCTCTTGAAGCTTTAGAAGTAGCTCGCTTCTCTCGTCTTCTATCGCAGTTATCTCCATATTGAGAGCATTGATGTCGCTCCTTATATCTTGAATCTCTGAATCCATTGTATACCGTTATAAGGGTCAATCGGACTGGTTCCGGGTGTTGATAGTTTTTATCAATGTCTTTGGGTTAGATCAGACGAGTTTGGTGGATTTGAGAGCTGCGATTGGTTAATGCTCGAAGGAGGTTGTTGTTTAGTGCCTCCTTGTTTTAGTTACCGCTTTGGGCCAGCTACTTGATGGAGTTATCTTGTGCCAATGGTGTTTCTATTCGCAGCTGTTGATGTATGGTAAGTTTACTATTTCCATATACGGTCACGTGCCAGATCAGCCATCAGTTTGACACCTTTTGGATGTGGTATGCTAGAACAGAATGGATCAATTGCACCCACAGAATGTCACTAGCGCCAGAAATCTCAAAAGTATAAAAGGACGTAGATTTGCCCCGAATTTTCAAACTTGGCTGCCAACTTTGGCTGACTTTCCCCGCTCTTCTTTCTTACCTGTTTTTAATATTTTTCTCTGTTGTTACCTTTTAGTCTCCAGCCTTTCGTTTTCATGCTCATTCTTTGTCGTGACGCGAAAATCAAAACATCTTGTATTCTTATTGAATCAGTGATCCATTCAATTGATCTACCGCCGTCATGTCCAGTTTCCCCAATTCATACTGGTCAGCGGACTACAAGACCGGGATAGACCATCTCTCTGAACAGAGCATGAGATCGGTTCAACAAGTCCATGAATTGAGACAGTTGGTATTTAATTATATGAACTACTTTCATTCGAACAGCGAATACCTCAGCAAATTAAGCATTGAATCACTTCCATTAGAAAGTGGGTTCAGACCATATAATCCAAAAGTATCCCATTCAAGAACGATATCAATCGGATCTCCTGGGAAAAAGTACAGTAATACCTTCAAAAGGTTTAGCGATTCCTTCAGATCAGTCAGTGGTCAACAACAAGAACCAAGCTTGAATGAAGTATTGGAAAAGAGGAATGAACCAGTGGATCCACTGGACATTTCAATGGGCACTGCTTTCCAAATGTATATTCACAGCTTAAACAGAGAGTCTAGAACATTGATGAAGTTGGCTAGTGTGATAGATAGAGAAGTATTGGAAAAGATCTCTGCATTCATCAAGACCCATGAACCAGAAACCAGAAGAATTATCGACAGATTATCTCAATTTCTATCTAATTACGAAGGATCTCAAAATGAAGTGGAAAAATTGAAGAATCAATATAATGAATTGGTCAGATTACAAGAAGTCTCCGAATCAGATCCGCATCCTAAAGACCAAATAAAAGAACAACCAAAAGAAGATACCGATGAATCCTTCGATTCGTCTACCATAAATGATCTGACTGATATTATAGAGGATTCTCCAGTTGAAGAATTGGATTTCAAATTCCCTTTTCATATCGGAACTGTCAAAGTCAAAGACTCAGCCCATTTGAGTACCATCATCAAAAAATTAATCACAGCCATGCCAACCATCAGAAGAAAAATCCCTCTTCCAGGTTACAGAAATGATATCTTCAGTAGTGACCAATTGTGCGATTATATCACCAAATATAGACCTTTTCCTATTGAACCTACTAGAGTTAACCTTGAAAAATTCGGACAATCACTCTTGGACCATAAATTGTTAGTTGGAACCGGATTTCTTGGAGCCAATAAATTCAAGAGTGAAGGACTGTGGTATGAATGGTCTGATTTGGCAATCTATGTATCTGAATTTGAACAAAAATGTGAACCAGTGGCCCAAGGCAGTGCCCCAAGCACTCCTCATGCTAAATCTTCGCAAAATTCGACCCCAAGAAAACCAAAGATCGTGATAGATGAAAGTACTGCCAAGTTCATGAACGAAACTTCAAAGAAATTCAATGGTATGTTCAAATCAGTTCGATCATCATTAATGAAAAGTAATTATTCCGAACAATTGATTGAAGTGGAACAGGATTACAACGATACCTATGAAGAACTACAAAGATTGAAGCATACGTTGGATATGGAAATCTTGAATAAATCTCAAGTTCTTGAAAAGTTCGAAAAGGCCAAGATTGAACTTATCTACCAAAGCTTAACTAAATTGCTGGAAATCATCTATAATTTCTCCTTGGCTTCAACTAATGGATTACATGGATTGGCCACTGATTTCATTGAAAAAGTCAATAAGCAAGAAAATTATACTAAAGATTTTGATAAATTAATTCAAGATTTCAATACAGGTATTTATTTCCCATCAACACTGACTCATCAGTCTAACTTCCAAAACTTAAAACGTCAATTTAATTTATACAAAGATGTTCAACTTCATGTGCAGTTGGGTCTGGACCATTCAAGCACAACATCTATTCCATTATTCTTGTATAGTATGGTGAAGTTCATTGAACAAGGTGATAAGACAGAAATCAACTCTTCATGGGTCAAACCTTTGGATCATCAAAACTATTATACGGTCAAAGATAAAGTAATTGGTGTTGTGAACCAATTTGAACCTTCTGACGGTGATTTACAAGAATCAGCTGTACACAAACAAATTGTTGAATCTATTCTCACAAGTTTAAATGAAGAGTCCACATTTAATCAAATTAATTTCTTAAAGAATTGGTTATTAGAAATCACTGATTCGATAATTCCTTACTTGGTTTTTGACTCTGTTGTCAACCTTTACAAGTCAGATACTGACAAGAACAATGAGCTTACTAGGATTATTGGTTCTATTCCTAGAAGCAACTTAGCATCATTAATATTTATTCTTGAACATATCAGCACGTCGTTTAGCTTGGGCCAAATCGATTCTTATGAATCCGATGATGATGTTCCAGTGGCCTCACTCAAGGATATTGATCCAAGTGAAGCTATCCAACAATTAAACTCTATGGATGCCATCGGTGCCATTCCGTTTATTCATTTGATAATGAGACCTTCTTCAGTCAAAAATTCTTCAGGATTCAAACCACCTTTGGATGTTTATAAAACTTTACTTGGTGATTTATTAAGTTTGGATGTGAGAACCAAACTACTTAAAACATTAATCACTAACGAAAAGAATTATAAAATGAAAAGAGAAAATGAAAAAATGAGTTTACAGAAAAAGCTCCCTAGTATTCCCCCACCCACTATTACTGCTGAACCATCTACCCCCACTAAGAATAGTCGTACTATTGTCAGTACAATGCCTAAGAGTCCCAGGCCCCTTAGTGGTGAAAACTTTGCATTAAGACCTTTCAGAACCGGTGCTACTCCTAATCCTTCTCCTAGCACATCACCAAGACATACTCCCAAGAATTCAGATGATTTGAATACTATTCCTGATTTTAGAATCAGAAAGAGGGAAAGTATCGACCCCAAATCATCTATTACAGTGAGACCAAGAAGTACCAGCAATTCATACTTGACTCCTAGCATTGATGTCGAATTTGAAGAGGAATAAGAAAGTCTATAGCTACATCAAGAATAAATATCATTAATCATTATCATTATGGCCATGATCCAACAGCAAGCTGGTATGTGGCCTGTTAAATAGTTATGTAGGAACTTTGAGGGTATAGTCAACACCTTTGAAACTCATAATTTGGGTACAAAAATGCAATATATACAAGAACGACAAATTATGAGTAGATTATATTTTTCCAGTACTTTTGGAGTTATAGATTATAATATTCTATAGTTGATCTCAGTTGTATTTTCTGTAATAAATTCCCAGTTATTTGGTTCATTTAGTACGTCAGGCCTTTTTTGGTTCTTTTATGCCTTACACCAGTCATTGTTACCTTCTGTACTCTCTTTAATTGTTTCACGCTGTACAGCAATAACCCGATAAACATCAAGGTACCTAAAACAACCACAAGTTCAAAACCTCCATCTGATTCTTCAATGAAATTCTCCAAGTTCATACCATACAACGCGGAAACATACATGATAATACCAGTAGATAAAAGACCAGTTGAAAATTTCAATCCCAACAACATGAGCTCGTTACGATTCGAGTCCAAAACCATATTAATAATTTCTTCTGTTGTCTTGATCTGGTTCTTCAAATTATGAACAGTTTGTACAATTTCATCACTGGTTTTGTAATAAGACTCGAAAAGCATTTCGATTTCCGCATGATTGGTTCCAGTTCTTGGTTGCCCCTTCAGTATATCGGTAAGGTACAAGTCATTCAACTCATCATCATTGTCTAAAATATCATTTATTAAGTCTCTGATCAATGACGCTTTTTGGTGGAATTGGGTAATTTTCTTAGACTGTATTAATAAATAACGAAGTCTGACTCTATCAATGGATTCTTCAAGACCATTCAATATATTTTGAAGAGCATTTCTATGGACATTCATTTCGGTAGTAAGATTGGACATCACATGGACCAAAATTGCTTCCATTGCTCTAAATTCGTAAGGTAAATTATCTCCTTGCATTTTTAGCTTTTCGCTTAAATCTCTAAAGAACATGGCCTGTGAGTGTGATTCATTCAATCTTGATCCTCCTCCTGAAGAGTAATTTGAGCTATCAAATATGGCAACCATATCCTTTTTAATCATGGCTCGTACGTTAAGTAAATTAAGTAAAATGCAATCTTTACGAGTGACTATCGAAGGCACCATGTCAAAGAATCCTGATCCTCTCCCGCTACCACTGTATTGATGTCTAGTGATCTTTCTGAAATCACGAGGAAGCAAGTTGTGAGCCTTCATGAAGTCGATCTTTCTTATTTCTTTGCCATGGTGGATCAAGTTGCCATGCTCATCGAAGGTGGTGTATCTGAGGTATCCAGTATCAATTGATTTGTTGGTGAGCGATTTGGTTAGGAAAACGTCTGCCGAGGAGTGGAATCGAACAGGTTGTTTGGTGATACTAGTGCAGTTTGGATCCCTGATGGCTCTGGTGCTATCCATATGCGAGAATGGCCGTATCCATTTGGTGATGACATTAGTGTTGTTCCTGGCCATCACAACACTCGCCTGCCTCTGGAGAGGTATTCGGCCCTTGGTGATCATGCTCATTGTGTGCATTGCTACTGTAGCTACCCTAAGTGGCAAATATAGTGGATGTACTAGTGCTAAAGAGCTTGGTGGTGGGGAAGCTGGGGAGAAATATAGATGAGTCTCTGATTTCTAGTGATTCTTATCTGATGAGTTGGCGGTGGCACGACTCGCTACAGTACAGCCTACAGCCTTAGTGCAAGGTGTCACAGTAGCGTACTGAGACTAGCGAAAATAAGTTCCAGGCACCATACCCTACTGGACCCACTGGAACCACTGGACCACCACTAGTACCGCTATAAGCTCATCGGTATCCCAGCACCATACCCACCACAGAATTTGTCACTAACACCACCATCCTCCTGAGCTTGTCTGACCTAACCCAGTCAAACTAAACCCCTCATTGCCCCTCATCTTAACATCCCCATCATATACAGGTGTAAACACCACTAACGAGATACCATATTTGGCCAAACGAGGCGAAACAAACACCAGCACCAGCACCAGCACCAGCACCAAGTCGCAAGTTGCAAGTCACGTATTACCAAGACATCAACTGTCGCATTCACCGCACCTTCCTCTCCACCACACTGTTCATCGTATAGGCAGGCCCAGACGAATAGTCACCACTTTTACCACCAAGTGAACCATATTAAAACAGACGCAACATACCGTAACCAGTTCATTTGTTCATATCACAACAATACCATTACATTGCCATGACCCGTGTCTACTCGGCAGACGAGCTCGAGGTGTGTGAAGAAGTCGGAAGAGGAGGATTCGGAGTGGTCTATAGAGGTATCATCAAGGCCACCAACGAAGAAGTTGCCATTAAGCAGATTGACCTTGAAAATGACCAAACAGACCTTTTCGAAGTAAACAAAGAGATCCAGATCATATCAGAGTGTCACCTCAACCAAATAACCCAATACTTGGGGTGCTTTGTAAAACAATATAAGCTTTGGGTTATTATGGAGTTCGTTAATGGAGGCTCGTTATTCGAAATGCTCAAACCAGGACCCGTACAGGATGAAGCCATAATTTCCGTTGTAACAAGAGAAATATTATTGGCACTAGAATATCTTCATAATCAGGGAAAGATCCATAGAGATCTCAAATCGCAGAACATTTTATTGAGTAAACAAGGTGAAGTGAAATTGACCGATTTTGGGGTCTCTACTCAATTATCGTCAAATTTCTCGAGAAGAAATACCACTGTTGGAACCCCTTACTGGATGGCACCTGAAGTTATTCTCAATAATAATGGAGGACATAGTTTCAAAGCCGATATATGGTCTTTAGGATGTTGTGCCTACGAAATGTATAATGGTAAACCTCCTTTACAAAACCATTTCCCTCCTATGAAAGCATTAAGACAAATCAGTAGATGCCATAATAATGAGGATTTTATAAATATCATTGAATTGAAGTCCATGGAAATATCTAGTACTTTCAGAGACTTTCTTGAAAAGTGTTTCATAGTAGATCCAAAAGAAAGATATTCAGCCACTAAATTATTAAGTCATAGATTTATTCAAAAGTATGAAAAGACTCCAGATAAAGGTAAAATGATAAAAACATTAATTACCAAAAAACAAAGATGGGATCAAGAAAACCATGTTTTAAAGAATCATAACTTCTACGTTCCAACAGAAATGGTTAAGAATCAAAAGAAATGGAAAGGAGAAGAAGAGCCTAAAAATATTCAATTTGATTTCAGTCTGATAAGTGGGTTCCCACCTCCAAGTCCTAAATCTTCAAGAGAATCATCTAAATCCCCTGATGAAAAATCAGCATCTCCAGAGAAAATTCCTCCGGATAGTGGGTCTATAAATTACCAAAGCCTTATGAAAACAAACACCAAACAAGATCAATTCAAGAAAAATATCAAACCAGAATTCCATCGGATTCTTAATAAAGTGTTTCATAAATTAGAGACAAAAAATAGTTTGACTACACAACAGTATGATCTTTTGGTGTCGTTAAACAATAACCTTTTGAATCTATTTTGTTTCACACAAAACTCAGATCCTAATTACCAGGGGAATTACAAGAAAATATTAATTTTCCAATACTTGAAGTATTTGTTAAAAGAAATTAGTAAGGCATCTGATGTGGAAACATTGGGACCCAATAACTCTAAAATGGTTCTTCAAAAGCTTATAATTCCATCGAATTTTAATGTTAATCAAAGACAGGTTTCTGATGTAATGACCACAGAGAGAGGAAACTATAAGGAATTTGATGAGATTGAAAATAGTTTGTTCGAGTCATGGATTGACAAGATGAATGAGAAGTGGGCATAGGTAATTTAATAGTCAATTGGAGGGTAAAGTTTTTTGGAAAGGGTATTATTTATTCAAGACTGTTATCTTGCTCACTGGTCAAGGAGAATTATTCTAGCTGAATAGACACTGTATAGACTACATTAATAGCATAATTATAATTATAAGGGAAATTGTGGCTCTTTGGAGCTGATATGTATTGAAGGAGTAGTTTTCTTTCATCGACAGGGAATAGAATTACTGAGAGTATGGTGATTTCGCACCATTTTTCGCAGCAATTAAATGGAACATATGGTGGTGAACATGGAATGGCAGTTGGTCCATTTAAGTGTCCTCTAAAAGCTGATTCCGCAAAGGTGATTTCGTTGTTACTCCTAAATTATCTCTATCATGTATTTGATGAGACTTTTGATGCTATAAAACTGCTGCTGTTGCTACCTTATACTCACTATATAGTATAGAGTACCAGAAGAACAAGGACAAAGACTTTAATTCCAAGGCTAGTATTTTCTTGCTACTGAGATTCAACTTGCACCTACCTGATGTCTTATGTCTCAAAGACTCTGTCTCTTTAGCACTTGCACATAGTATGGCTTTTCGGTGTATATACTTTTGGCAGTCCTAGTGCTGTGCTCTCGCGGTGGCTCTGGTGGTGGCTCTGGTGGTGGCTCTCGTGGTGGCTCTCGCCCCCACCCGCAGCCAGCGCCATCCCACCTCCATATCGCATCAACAATCTCCACCAACAATTACATCTACCACGACTGTTAATAATAATGGCGGATCCTAACGGGCAGGCCCTTAACGGCTTCGCCACTCCCGATCTCTACACTCTCAAGTACTCATTAAAGGATCAACACAAAAAGTCCATCAATTCCATCCAGATATCACCCGATGGCACTAAGTTCGCTACCTGCTCATCAGATGCCACCATCAAAGTGTTTGATATCAAAACAGGAGCCGTAATAGCAGAATTAAAGGGTCATACCAAAGGAATTTCTGATGTGGTGTTCTCTCCTATCAATTCTAATATTATTGCCTCGTGTTCAGACGATCTAACCATCCGATTATGGTCTATCAAGAAACAAAAGTGTATCAATATACTTAAAAAACACACTTATCATATCACCACTATCCGTTTCACCAGTAAGGGAAACATGCTTATCAGTGGAGCTGCCGATGAAACCATCACCATTTGGGATTTAACCTCAGGAAGAACTTTAAAGACCCTTGCAGCACATTCGGATCCTATTTCATCATTGAGTCTTACTCCAGATAACTCTATTATTGTCAGTGCCTCCTATGACGGTCTAATGAGATTATTTGACTTGGAAACGGGCCAGTGCTTGAAAACTTTGACCAATAACAGTACCAGTCATGGTACGGCTACTGCGTCCACTAAAGATGCCCTTAACTTTCCTATTTCTAATGTGGAATTATCACCTAATGGAAAATACATTCTTAGTTCTAGTTTGGATGGAAAAATCAGATTATGGGACTATATGGATAATTCTGTTCTAAAGACATATACTGGGATTGGGCCAATTAGTGAAAAGTATGACTGTGGTGCCAAGTTTATCACCAAAACTTCCCAGCCAAAAGTGGTCTCAGGAACTCAATCTTCGGGTGTGCTTGTATGGGACGTACAATCCAAAGCTATTGAGTATCAGCATAAACATTATCAGTGTGTTTTACAAGTGGACACTTATGATGAAGGAAGGGTCTTGGTTTCGTGTTCCATTGATGGAATCATCGATGTGTTTGAAATGAACCCAAAGTATATAAGGACAGCTGAAATGAAGGATACTCAAATATCGCGAGAAGAAACTCCAATTACGCCTATGGACAGCAAGAGAGAAACAAGAGAGGCTACACCTGTCTCGGGTGCCAACGAGTCGGCCTCCGAAACCAACTAATTGTGGAATTATCTGGTCAGTTCTAGGTGCAAAAAAAAAAAAGCAGAAAGACTCTTATTTTGACTAATAATCTACTAATAATGCTGTTAATTTTAACTGGTCAATTCTTCAAAATATGCTAAAATTAGTCGCGTACCAATTTCATAGATGCCACTATAGAAGTGGCTCATTTTGTATATTACCATGTATATTATATAATCAATACATCCAATAACAAGGTAAAATGAATTGTAAAAAATTGCAAAAAACAAATTCCCCAGCTTCCCCAGGACTAGCTAGTCAAACAAATGGTAGTCCAGTATATCTATTTCATTGGTCCTATAATTAGTATATGGTATACCATATAGTATACTATATTCAGAGACTTTTTCCACGTGACCTGGACCTCCACTAAAACCTCCTTATCACTCACTATCCCAACTACCACATCATCCTCCCCCACTCCTTCCTCACTATGGACCAATCGAATCACCTCTTCAGGTTCAATGTCTCCCTTTTCAAGCTCCCCAAATCCGCCAAGCTCAGGTCCTTCGGGGTCTACTTGGCCGGAGCTCTTTATGCCATTGGTTTCTGGCTGATTATCGACGCTGCTATCTACTCCAAAACAGTCAATGCTTCGGTGGTTCATGTCACATTTGTCGATTGGATACCCTTTATCTGTTCGCTGTTGGGAATGTTGATTGTTAATCTGATTGAAAAGTCCAATTTGTTCAATGATTCCAATAATTCGTTTTTAAGTAATGGACCAAATACCAATGCTTGGGCTGCCCGAGTCATTTTATTCTTTGGGTTTTCGCTTTTGGCCGGTGGATTGGCTGGTTCTTTTATGGTATTGATTTTGAAGTTCTTGTTGAAGCATTATACTTTCCCTACTTTGGGTATGGGTATTTCCAATATCATCTGTAATGGTTGTATCATGTTGAGTTGTATTGTGTTGTGGTTGTCTCAAAATATCGAAGATGAATACAGTTACAGTTTGGCCTTATAAACCGGCTCCAATTGCTGAACAAACAATTGATTTTCGCTGGTTTCAAAGCTTTACCTAGTATCAAAACAGAAGAAGAATTGGGTACGATTTTGTTGGGTTTCCTTTTGCTTGAGGTCATTGTCGCAATTAAACCATAAATACAATAACCAAGGGAAATACATCTCTCTGGAAATCATGGTATCAGCTCATTTAATCAACAATACAGTCACACATTCAGTCTTCACACTTCAGACTTCACATTTGGTCTGACGTCTGAACTGGTGTCTGTGCCCCATATAACTATAACTAATACGATCATGAAGATCATGACCATTTTAAGCAATTTTCACTTTCAAACCCTTTTCACAGCTACATTATGGCCATTCCTTGATCTCCCCAATTTATAGTCCATAGATAATCATCAGGTAATGGTATTAACAACTGTAGAACCTAGCAACCTTAAATATCGTTAATGAGAATATCAACTATTGCGATACTATTGAATTGATGTTCTGGGGCCCACAACTCTACAGGATTTAATCACATAGCATTGATTAGTACATAAATAAGAAATAAACAATAAATATTAGCAGAGAAGGAAAATGACCAAAAAGTCGTTTTATCAAGTGCATAGTGATAGGTATAAGAACAAAAAAAAACTTGGGACAAATCGAGCATTTAGAGGGGGGGGAGGATTTAAACAACCAAACACTTTCCAGAAGCGACTAAGAAGACAGCAAAAGCGAAGTCCCAAAAGACAATCAACCATTACCAAACACAGGAATGACCATACTTTAATACGGTTGATTCATTTGTTGTATTGAATCTCATGAAATTACCAATTATTCTGAGGGATTATGGGGGGGGGAGGTGGTAGTGTGTTGTGTAGCATTTTGAGATATTGAATCGAGGTATTGAGTTATCTCAAAGAATAATGGGTAATGTTAATCAAGATAATGAGCTGATTTAATGCAATGATGACAATGACATTTATTTATTTGGTGATAACAACTCATCCCTTAAAGGACCAAGTAATTCCAATTCATATTCACTAAAATTGAATAAATTCAATACAATTGGTTCGGATGAACCTCTTGGATAAACTTGGAAATCTTTTCTCTTTAATTCATGGAAAAATGGATGAACCAATACTTTTCTTGGACTTGCTCTAGTTTCTGGATCATAAACTAAAATACTTTGTAACAAATCAATTGCATCAGGTGGAGAATTGCTGAAAATTTGTTTAAACCTTTCGTCCACCGTACAACTGAAAAGTTTATTTGTATACATATTTCCTCTATAATTTGGATTACTCTTGAAGAAAAAAGTATTTGGAGGAGGACCTAATAATTTAGAGATTTCTTTTAATTGTAATTCAGGTGATTGACCTTGAAAGATTGGTTTACCCAAGAACATTTCTGCAATAACACAACCTAAACCCCAAATATCAATCTTAGTAGTATAAAGTGAACATCCAACAATCAATTCAGGTGCTCTATAATATCTGGAACAGATATAACTGACTGAAGGTTGATTTGGTTCTAATTTCTTTGCACTACCAAAATCACATATTTTTAATTGAACAGATGAAGGATCTACCAAAATATTGGAAGGTTTAATATCTCTATGAGATATACCAAAACCATGTAAATAAAGCATGGCTCTAGCCAATTGGAATGTATAAGCCTTCATATGAGGGTAAGGTATGGTGTACTTTGATTGTCTATAATATTTAATCTCTGATTGCAAGTTTGAAGGTAAACATTCCATTACCAAGTTTTGATAAATGGTTTTATCATTTGGATTTGAGCTTTCTTTATCGAAGAAAAATGCCAAGCTAACGATATTAGGATGATTGACCACTCTTAATATCTCTAGTTCTCTAGATTTGTACTCGGTTTGAGCAGGAACTCTTTTGATGGCAAAAGGCCCAAGCCATTCTTGAGTATTATTATTGTTGTTGTTACTAGTACTATTATTGTTATTATTATTATTATTATTATTATTATTAGTAGTAGTAGTATTATTGTTATTACTGTTGTCATCGGCATGCTTTAACACGGCTTCAACCACAGTACCGAAGGCACCTTCACCGATTCGTTTGTATTCCTTCACTGTCATCCGACTGGAGCCGGAGGTTTGATTATTTATTACCAGAGGTAAAGTATATTCATTCACTGGACCGTTAAATTCTTGCATTATTTCTATAAGGATGGGATTGATGGAAGGAAGCAGTTAGAAAAATGAATTGATGGGTAGATAGATCGATATAAATGATATGATGGGGATGACTTTTATGGGAGGGGCGGTTCAAAAGTACTGATACGATTCAATTGATTGTAAGACCCTACTGTGTGCTGGCGTTTAACGCGTCTAAGGTTAAAAAAGGAGGGAGGACGGGGGGGAAAAAGGTTTAGTGGGCAAAAAAAAAGGATAAGTAAACGGAACCCAAGTAAGTCCAAAAAGGCGGTTGATTTGTAGGTTGAAGATGGATGGCAAAAGTGATTTCAGCGATGTAGTTCAGTGCTAACAGAACGTGGTCACGTTGACGATATGATTGGTTGGGACAGGATTTTAAACAGGTGTGAAAATGGTCGTCTAGCACCAGAAAATGGTAGAAAATGGAGAAATTTAATGATCAGTTTTATGCTCACAGATTTTGAAGTGTGTTATGATCTTATTTGTGCAGGACCAGGTGGTGGAGGTGGTAGATTGACGGTTGGGAGCCAGGAGCCAGGAGCCAATGGGAGCGTATACAGCCGGTGGTTCTGAGGTATTTCTTTGTGGTGGTTTTATTATTATTGGTGTGGGTTGAATAGGCCTGGTTTATATGAGGTAATTGTGGGTACAAAGGCTGTTGTAACAGTAATCTAATTTCTAAGGCTGGTGGGTTATGACTAACCAAAAACTGACAAAACTGGGTTAGAAACAGGAAAGAAAAAATAAAAGGAAGCCCACCAAAATGACAAAGTATTTAAGGTTTCTTAAGGCTTGTCTACTTGGCGGGCAAGAGGAATACGAGAGTCAAATGGATTAAGGATGGATAAAAAGATGGGGAATCAGACCCATGAAGAATAAATAAAGAATAAATAGAGCAATAGACTAATAAAGAATAAAGAATAAAGAATAAATAAAGAAATAGACTAATAGAGAATAAACAAATAGAGGAATAGAGAAATATGGAATAGAGAAATATAGGAATATGGAATAGAGAAATAGAGGAATAAAGAAATTAATTATTAATCATTAATTATTGAATAGCCAAAAAGAGATCCTAATCACTTGCTAGGTCAGTTATTTATCAAGGTGAATTTTTTTCTATTGTACGCCCTTGTGCCAGTATCAGGGGAAAATGGCGTTGGCAATTGTTACCGGATCCAGACTCGGAGCTGAGCAACATCCATGGAGGCTGAAGTCATACTTGGAAATTATATAGTTACGTATCTGTAGACCAGGAACTGAGATTTTCTTTGGAATTCTCAGGGTATCTGGTCTGGTCTGGCCAAAAGGGTATCAAACCACCAGACTAGAAATCCTTGGGATTACCATCGAAATCGGACCTGATTGTGGACTGGGTGCGAATTAGCCAATTGTTCGTGATAATTGTGGGTTCAATGTAACCATGACTCGATCGTGAAACCTCGTTCCTGAAACATGCAACCTGATGCTTCTTTATGGGTACTGATCCACACACAGAGAATTTTGGAGATTTCGATCCTTTTGGTACTTGGCAGATTTACCTGATTTTCATAGTTCTTGCACCCCAGTAGTTCCCATGTTGCAGCAATAAAGTCCAACCCTAAATCGAATCATTGGCTTCTTGGTGGTGCAAAAATTATCATCTGTTGGCTTCGGATCTGGTTTCATATATGAGGAGTTTCAGATATGAAACACTCCTCCACGTCCCACCACCTTTTTTAGGTTTTCTCCTGTTTTGCTCTTATGTCTTATTTCTCATGTCACCTCTGATGTCACGTCTCAATCACTAAAGGTCGCGGATTACGTAACCATCGCAATATCTAAAATTTTCATCTTCCATATAAACCAACGATAGCTACACCATGTTGTCGAGGTTCACCAGAGTGGCCAGGGCATTCCCTGTGGCTCCTTTCGGACTTGCATCCAGATCTATTTACACCACCCCAAACCTCCTTGCCCAGGCATCCCCAATAACATTGAATGCTGACAATACCAACACCACCTCAACTACCAACACCACCTCAACTACCACCACCACCACCACCACCAGTACTGTACCACCAACCAGTCCAATCACTTCATCAAGTCCATCTACTCCAACTACTGGAGGATTCTCCCAAATCAGTGGATTCCAAAAGAAAGCATCGGAAAGAAAGAACGAAAAGACTGTTCTTTGGAAATTGTATGGTACTTTTCACAGACATAACACTTTAACTACTCTCGTAGCTGTGGTTGAAGATTTGGATTTCCTTGACAAGAACCCTAACTTATCCTACAATGAAAAAGTCATATACTATCTCCAATTGCCTCATCATCCAAAACTTCATATATCTGCCGGTCAGTTAGGATTCAGAAAGTCCCAAAGACAAGAATATGAAGCCGGGTTCCAAGTGGCTAGTAAAATGTTTAAAACCATAGAAGAAAAGAACTTGATTGGTCCAAACGATAAAATCGAATTGATCTTAAAGGATTTCGGAAAAGGAAGAGAAGCCTTCCTTGCTGCATTACAAGGTAAAGAAGGTACCAATATTAGACCTAATATTGTTAGAATTAGTGACAACACCAAGCTTAGATTTGGTGGTGTTCGTCCAAAGAAGTTACGTCGTTTATAGTCTTGTACATAAATATCAGCCACTACCATTCGACCGTTTTTTAGGTTTATGTCAGGTTGGCAAATAAATATAAATGAACCAAACAGAACAATGAGTATTATTTGTATAGATCCTTTAATCACTATAATAATTGATCTGGATTAAATTGAGTTAAATTGAATTACATTGGGGTATTCAGTGGAATTACAAATTATTAAGAGTGTAATTTGGGGGCCTATTAATTGCAGCCATAAATAATTATCCATTTTCTCGAACTTTTGGTGGTGATACTGGCATATTTTAAGACTCCAATTGGTAAGTAATTATGGCATATAAAGTGAAAATATAGGGTAATTTACTGGAAATTGGCAAATAGCAGTACTAGATTTTGAAAAGTCACAGCCAAACTTATCCAATATTGAAAACCTATAGATTTTTGGCCCTACATTATGGTCAATTCCATTCCTCATACATCACTCACTCTAGTATAGTAACCACTCCCAATAACCTCCAGTATCTTAGGGCTTGTGCCCTACTCCACGTGCATCAACCAGCAATCTCATTCTGCAGGTTACTCCCCATCACGCTCCCACTGTTACACCAAACAAACATCCCACCCGCAATACTTAGTTTGTGCGAGTGTGTCCTGCAGACAACCATATTCGAAAATTTTTCGTCTGCTGACACTCAGAGTCCTGGATTGAAACTCTATCAAATTTTTTACCAGCGGTTTTATTATACATACCACAGGATTAATCAAAAATGGCTCCAAGTAAGTTTAACCATATAATGAGTGGAGACAACGAGAGTAGAGGAATCAGACGAGTTAGGGTTAACGAATATGAATCAATATACAACTGAATGTGATTAATGTGAATATCAAACCAGTCAGTCAAAAAGTTTGATGATTAAGGAAAAAGTGAAAAATTTCAATGACAATCTGAACATCAAAAAAACATCAAGCAAAATTTTCAGTTGAAAGACACACCACATCGAAGTCGAGTCAGATATGGATTCTTTGCCGAACTACGAGTACCAAAGCCGAACAGATGGATTTGACTGATGAGTAGTCGTCTTGAAGTGAGAAGATGGGATAGTTAAAGAGGGACCAAATAATAACATCATCGAACAAAGCAAAAGTGTACTACTTGTTTTCCAACACTCTACTGAACTTGTCTCCAATAGTTCATTATCATTATTATCATAAATTTTATTATGATGATACAAAGTTTGTAACCAACTAGAATACTAACATTTTTAGCTAACACTAAGGCTTCTGCTGCTAAGAAATCCGCTTTGAAAGGTACCAACTCCACCAAGGCTTTAAAGGTTAGAACCTCTGCTACCTTCAGATTGCCAAAGACCTTGAAGTTGTCTAGAACTCCAAAATACGCTAGAAAGTCCGTTCCACACTACAACAGATTAGATGCTTACAAGATCATTGTCTCTCCAATTGCTTCTGAAACTGCCATGAAGAAGGTTGAAGACGGTAACATCTTGGTTTTCCAAGTTGACTTAAAGGCCAACAAGCACCAAATCAAGGCTGCTGTTAAGGAATTATACGAAGTCGATGTCTTGTACGTCAACACCTTGGTCAGACCAAATGGTACCAAGAAGGCTTACATCAGATTGACCGCTGACCACGATGCCTTAGACATTGCCAACAGAATTGGTTACATCTAATCGACTTACAATTCCACATAGCCCCCAATCACAATTCTATTTGTATTTTATAATTCTAATTACCTTTCATCCTTTTATTGGAGGTTTAAGTAACTTATAAAGAGAAATGGAAGTCATTATAAGACATAGTCATTAATTTTCATGACACTGTAGATTATCAACCTCATATATGGTTGGTGACTGTAAACCAATGTAGTCATCATTGTATTGTGTTCACTATTGAATTTTTTCATGGTGCAGATGAGATGATCTCATGATATATTCAATATTAGTATTATTATTATCATTTCTATTATTTCAGGTATTACATTGATGGGTTGTATCATTGGCGCTGGCCATTTTGTAATTCTTTGATTTATATAGCTGAACAGAACAATGTCTCTGAGTCCTTTGCTCCTTTTGAGCTGTTTGTTGTCCTTGTGTTGTTGATCTATTTATTTCCAATTGTAAGGCCATTTTCCGGTCAACTACAATTTTCTTTGGGGCTAATAATTGGTTTAAAGTTTTAAAGTCCTTTTACCATTTTGCTTAATTCTCCAACTATAGTCCAGTATTGGTATGTATATCCAGGATATTTTAATGCCCTCCTTTCAATTTTAACATTTTTATGCACGTAGTCGTTTGAATTAATCAAATCGAGTATTTGGGTTTCGATCTCTTCAACTTTACCTATTAATTCTTCTACTTCACTGACTCCCAAAAATGCACAAATCTCTTTTTCTTCATGGAATTCAACAAGCATTTGTTGATATTCATCTTTTAGTAATAATTTGAAACTGGATACTTTTAATGTTCTCTTGAATGGTTTAATTATTATGGGTATAAATGGTACCATTCCTAAAATCCTGGTATTTATTGAAAAAGTTCTATCTTCATTTACATTTGGAGTTTCTGCTAGAGCATTCAATGTTGATATCCTAACAGATTCAATGAAGTTCATATTTCCAGAAATAGGATCATCATAAGGAAATTGCATAACATCTAATAATCCACTGAACGAAGCATATGGTTGAGCCGTATACTGATTCATCGAATTTGGACGCTGTGTAGTATGATTTTGACTCATGGTGGATTGAGTAAATGACACCTCTTCTTCTATATCTTTCATACCTTCACTTGGTTGGCTTTCTTTGTTAGACTCTTCTTGTGGACCAAAGAGTAGATCTAGTGCATTGTGAACTTTCTTTCTAGAAGGTCGCTTATCAACTTGTTGTGACTGTAACATACTAGAATCCTGTGAGTCAGTAACATGAGTAGATGGAATCTGGGGAAGTCCCAAACGTTCACTGATGTGGTTATAGTAATCGGAATTCATGTTGGCTCTTGATTTTTCTATTAATTGTTTAAACAGTTCATGGTTCCAGTCTGAACTATTAGGATTATATAATTCAATAGAATTGGTATATCCACTTAACCCACTGGACTGGTCTTTGAATCTTTCAATCAATCTGAACTCGACTCTTGCAAATATGTCCTTATTTTGAATCTTTGAATGTTCGGAATTGGTCAATCTGCTACGATCGACACCAAACTTGAGTTCAATCTCAGCACCTAAATTACCAAATTGGCCTGGACCCAAACTGGTGGAAAACAAGTACTTGTTGTCCATTGGTTGGTTATCCATGATGAAGTCACGAGGTACATCCAAAGGGACCATTCCCGTGCCTGCTATGGCGGCATCTTTCACTTTGGTGTAGT
Organism: Suhomyces maxii; assembly: GCA_030574995.1. Lineage (NCBI taxonomy): Eukaryota > Fungi > Ascomycota > Pichiomycetes > Serinales > Debaryomycetaceae > Suhomyces > Suhomyces maxii. Next base: position 166,871 of record JAJMGC010000006.1, read on the forward strand.
CGGTGAACACTAGTGCCCCTGCACTATTTCCCTTCCATGTGGGACTGCGGTAAACCGACAAAAGCTGCACGTAAACAACCACGTCGTGGCGCCCCCTGACATTGGACTTGAACTCGGCTATCGAAGGAAGTTCACTCAAGCTGGTGTAGGTCTTCTGGACCATAGTGACGCGTTGTTGTTGCAACATTCATTTGATGAGGTGCGACTAAATGGTATGTTGCAAAAAGTGGGGAGGTGAAGAAGAGAGGGAAGAAGAGGAAAACAAAGGAATATAAATTTTGGATTTTACAAGCGGAGGGATCAGTTGAAGGTGGATGTGGTCTGAAGTTACCCGGAACCAATATTTGGGATGAATGGTAGTGGGTGGTGATGTTCAATGGGTCTTCGCTTGTGAGGTACGTAGTGCAACAGTTGAGTCACCATGGCAGAAATTATAGAAGGCACTTAAGAATAAAGAGTGAGGGAGTGACGTAGCAACTGGTAGTGGTGGAATATTATGTGGCGATGAGCATTGACTAGTATCACAGTCAAAGGTAGTCAAACTTCACTAATTCGTCTGCTATTTCGAGGAATCTGGAAAATGTGAAAAATTCAACAATTACTGAAATACACACTTCTATGAACAATCAGACCAGTTCCGGATAGCAACAGATCCGAATTCTCCATATCCACCCTTTTGGAAGGCAAGCTGCCTTATCAATATATTGCTTAACCTCAAAGAAGATGACTGAAGTCAATCAATTCTTGTTGTCTACGCCATTACTTGAGGTTTTTCATGAATCCGATAAAAATAATGTACCACCACATAGAGGAAACTTGATAGATGCTTTTAGGAGCTTCAAGGAAGTGGCCAACTAATCTAGGATAATGTTATCCGAGGGATTCTCTGCACTTGAAACTATGGATAGTATCAACTTTGGATATATTAAAGAGATGATTGAGTATGTGTTTTAACCTACAATTCTTAGACCTCGACAATCAAAAGCCAACCAACTTTCATTCCAAGTCTTTTGTACTTAAAAACCTGTCAACTAAACCAACCGTACGCCAATGTCTTTTAAATGTGTTCACCAACTGACAATATTCACTGAATAAATTTTACACATAGACAGCAAATGTATAAATTAGCAATAGAAGATAATTTTTTGATTTAGATTGTGCTACTAGAGTATGTCAACAGAAGTATCACACAGAAAGGCATACGTATCAAAAATTAGGTGCTTACACAGAATTCAACAATGCTTTATGTAGCTAATATGGAACAGGTTCATCTCATACTAGCTGGGGTTATCATGATGTAACATCAGGAATGTACAATGTTTTTAGGGTATTTCCAAGACCAAAGGGCCAACCATCCCTTTACTAAAAAAGCTAAAAAAACAACCAGAAGTAATTAAAAGGAATGGAATTATTCACAATTGCTTTGGTCTTGATAAGATATTTGTTTCGGAAACAAATGAAGTAACATTTTTGGTTTTAGAAAAGAAAGGATATGTTACGACTTAAAGAAGCATTTAGTATGTGCCAATAATAACTAACAATTTATTATACAGAACATTTAAAGACTATAACGAATAGGATAATGATTCTGTTTTTCATTTAAGTGACTGAATTTTGGGTATTAACATGTATACAATTGACTAGAGAAGCCTTTCAAAGAACCAGTGTCTAATATTAATAAATATCTAATAAACATTGTTTGTAGAGGCTATTAAATAATAAAATAAATACCCTTCAATAATTTCTTGAAGTCCATAAGCATATTTGGCTACTCATTCAATTGTTAGATATTAGACCCATAGATTTAATATCATAACTGTTATACTATTTGGCTAACAAGGTCAGTCGATGTTCAAAACAAGCACAAAAATCACAGCGGATCCGTTAATATCGTCTTTACCATTCTGGGGTATTTTTGCAGGTATTATTGTAAGTTTTGAGGTTTGGTTCATCGCACTGGTGGTTATTCCAGCTATTGTCGTATTTATAGGATGCTCACGTAATCGGCATCTTGTGTTGCATTCGCAATTCATCACCAGTCTTAATGTCCTACAAACTACACCGTTTATCATGAAAAGTAAGTATTGAATATCATGATTCCATAATTCGGTAATCACTAACCTGCCAGACCCCAAGGGACCCAAATTGGGCAAAAGAGCACAGGCACTTTTGAAGAAGGAAAATGACGAGCAATCAAAGGAACCAACCACTGCAGAAGAGTTTCTAGAACAAGGATCCATCGATGAAGAATCGGGTGATAGATGGTTGGGATCGGACTTATCCAAGAGTTTGAGATTCTACCAGAAAGCATATTTGAGCTATCTCCGGTCAATTGAGCTCCTGAAGGGGGATTCCAACTTGGATAGTTACTACAACTCATCCAGATTGCTCTTACAAGTGTATCATCAGTATTTTAAGACCGACGGGGTGAATGTGTATGATTTGACCAACGTGAACGAAGCATTGACAGGCGGCCACGATTCTGTAGTCCAGCCGTTGGCTAGTATTGTGGAAGCACATGAGAATTCCATGAGAATCGCCAGTAACGGTAACACTCCAGTTCCTATAGATCTAATCTTCAACACCGCTGTGGCCTTGACAGAAGTATTGGAAAGTGAACAAGAAAACATCAACTCGGATTTTAATCAGCTCTTGGAATTGACTCATAGAGCCCTACAATTGTTGGTCAATGTACTAGAAAGACAGGTAGGAGATTTTGAAAAATTCCTCAAAGAACTTGAAGAAATTGGTACCGAAGGGTTCAGTGGAGGCAGCATCAGTGGATCTGAAGGTAGCACCAGCGTTAATGCCCAAGCAGAGACAAAGGAAGAAGAATATACTAGTGAAGATATTGTTCAGCCTACAGATATTTTTGAGACTGTTATTGCCACCTACAAATTGACCCAATCTATACTTGAAAACATTGTGGATCCCCAAAATCAAATTCGTATCGTAATGGATTTGGTAAATCCATTTTTGGGCAAATTTGATGAAATTTCCCTGAATTTGATAGACAACTTTAGCGAATCTGCCAGCAACAAGAATGAAATGGTATCCAATATCACCAATAGTCAAATTGACGAATTAAAAATAGCCAAGGCTTATATAATAGGACTTTCATCTTCGGAATTGGCCCAAGTGTTTGAGCTCTGGGACCTGGACCTTCCTAAAACTCCTGAAAGACACATGCAGGCTGCTGATAACATTCAAACATTATTAGACAGAAACGATGCTTCATTGTCTCAAGTCAATACAGCCAATAATTCGCAAATAACTGACCTTTTCTGGACTTCTCTCACCAAGATGGGAATTCATTTGAAAACAGCACAAACTCTTTTGGATCAAGATCTTCAAGCCAAAAAGAAAATTCCTTCTGGTATCGATCTGGGGTTGGGGGCATTGATTGCTCAAATCAGTGAAGTTATTATTGCCAGGGCAGATATCGATTTACAAAGAAGTCAAGTTCAGGGACACGAATCTGCTCAGAAAAACCAACAGATATTATTACAGAACTCTAAGACTTTATTGAAAAATGCCATGAATATTGCCAATACAAATGGGGGTTTAAGAGAAAGAGTCGCTGAGAAGTTGCAAAGAGAAAAGAAAAAGGTGGATGCGGTTATCAGAATGTGTATTTTGGAGAAGAAGACTTCTGTAGAAGAATTAGATTCTATTATGGGACGTAATAAGTGGGTTAATGAGCTTCCAGGTATAAAGAAGTTGGGCTATTATGATGCATTTGGTGTACAAGAAATTGCTATCCCAGACAATTGGCAATGAACAATATGGAAACGATAATAGAAATTTAAGAGAGCACAAGAAATATATTAGGTAGATTACTGGGTTTATTTATAGTACTTTTTAAACTACTGGTTAGATAGTTACTATAGATGAATTAAGCATTGACTTTTACTGATCTTGTCTTATCTGCTGAGTTTAATAGTAAACACTATATTCATAAATCATTATCATATTTATTGATGAACTATATAATTGAAAGAGACCATAATAAGAGTTAAGAGAAGTGAATATATGACCGAAATGAGGATATTGAAAGGAACTAAATAATCATAAAGGAGTCTATTTTCTTTTTTTAAAAAAAAAAAGCGAGTTAAAGAGGGTTATTTCCACACCTTATCCACTCACAAGCCACCCGTGTACTGTTAAAGAAATTTTTCTTTTGTATGCTGTGCATTTTTCCTGTTTTTATGTTTGCCTTATTTTTTTTTCTTTGAATTGTTTTTTTCTTATTTTTGGTTATATGATTGGCACCTCAGTAACATTATTAAGCACAGAGGCATTGGCCACACAAGGACATTCAGTACTGGAAGAAGCCTCAAAAATGGAACTATCAATATAACTGAGCCCTATTGAATTATTCTGGCAACTTCTAATGATAATCTGCAAAAGGTTGGCCTTTAGACTATACATTAGTACCATTATTATGTTCATGGCCACAAAACAGGTTTAAGGATTAGACTTAATGATTTCAAAGATATTTATATAGTAAAAGATTGACAAAATGTGGGGGGGGGGCAGTTTGGGGGGATCACAGACTTTATATCTGTTGATTTGTGATGTTAGGGTGCCATAAACGAAGGGAAAGGTTGGGATGATGTGTGTTCGAATTTAACAAACAGTGACCACGTTTGGATATAGATCGTCTTTATCACGTGCGTGTGATGGTGATGACTCAGGGCCCAAGTCTCGGTTAGATACGAGATGCGTCCACCACCCACTGAGGACTAGCTTTGTAGAGGTTTGACCAATGGACCAATGGACAAATCGGGTGGCTTGTGTGTGATTTGTAATGCTTCCTGGCGTGCGAGTAGATTGACAATTTTTAGGTGAGACTAGACGTATGTTTTGCTCCTCGTATTATGCACCAAACGTAGGGTTCTAGATCTAGTGCGTTTGTCATTTACCAGTGCAGGTTAGCGAATAGCCCGGAGGATAGAGGATTATGGCCACTGGTTCTTGATTAGTAACCACTGGGGGGGGAGAGGAGGGAGGTGATCTATAAGTTTGTAAAAAATTGGTACTCGTACTCGTTATCCTAAGTGCTTTGTCATCGTGTCATTCTTATTACTGTAGCTGGATGCTTCAACTATATAGCTTCATATGGGTATAGCTATTTTTGTAAAGAGGCTTGAAAGCTTTGCTTCGAAGGCCCTGGATGCCTTGATGCATACCAGTAGGCTGTCTGGTACTTTGCTGTCTGTATTATCACAAACAAGTATCCACTGTTTGGTCTTTTCTATAGCTGCAAAATTGACTGCGAAATTATGCAAAGAAGCTTTAGTGGTGTCTAAAAAAAGGCGCCAAAATTACCAAGAAAATACAGTGGAGCACAATGGAGCTTCATTGCTGCATGTCAAGTCTGTATCTTTTCACCTCTAGTCAAAAAGAGAAGAAACAAAAAAATACCCACAACTCTACCAGTATCCTCTAAATATGGTACCACAGAAAATACCATTATCGACCCTGTTTATACCAACTAAATCACATAATTACTCTAATTGCATAATTGCACTCTCGTTAGACTTTTACATCCTTCCAAATTATATTTATATTCACAATTTCGTTATTTTCTATCATCTATTCAACTAATCTCACTTTGGTGAGATCAATAATACTATATACAAGATTACTTCAACATTTTATCAAAGGCTGGAATCAAAGATTGAGCCAATGCGAAGGAGAAGACCAACTTTGGACCGGTGGTCAATAATTTAGGAGTTAAACCCTTGAAGAAAGAAGAAATACCTTCATTCTTGGCCATGTTCTTCAAGATAGTGACCCCAGATTCTGGGTTATCGAAGTTTTTGTTTTGAATTCTAGTCTTAATAACATCCAAAGGAGCAGAAACAATCAAAGAAGCAGAAGCACCAAAAATAGAAGTGATGAAGTTTTGAGTCCAAGTGGCAGAGGAGTAATCCTTTAAACCAAAGATATATTCTTTGGCAAAAGAGTTACCACCGAATAAAGCAAAGGAACCAGGAGCATTTCTAGCTGCAGTCCATCCCCAACCACGGTACAATCCAAAACCTTCATCAGCTAAAATCTTTATGAAACCTCTACCACGGAAAGATTCTGGGTTGGTTTGACGTTTAATCTTCAAAACATCAAGTGGTAACAAAACAACTTCACCAATTCCAATCAAGGAACCAGCAGTGGCAGACATTAAAGCCTTACCAGTCTTTGGACCAAACCAAGAATCATAAGTATCTTTAAAGTTCTTGGTTAAAAATTCATTAGCAAATGGTTGACCACCATATTTGTAAACTCTTTGTAAAATCTTGTAACAAGCAGCATATCCTAAACCTGGGAATAAAGTGAAAGCTCTAGAAACCAATGGCTTAGCGGCATGTTCACGGAAAATGACTGAGTTTAATTGAGCGACTGATCCAATTTTACCTTGATTGGACATCAATCTCTTGGAAATGGTGTCAACTGGATGGAAGACAGCAATTTCACAGATACCGGCAGAAGCGGAACCCAACACTCTGGCAGTACCAGATTGTTTTTTGTCAGTAGGAGCAGCAGGGGACATTTGGATTGGGGGGGGGTTTGGTGGTGAATTGGGAGATCTCCTTGAAAAGTTTTATCAATTGAAAATTTTTGGCAGGTACCGCGGCTAGCGCAGATTGCCTGATTAGGGTGGAATCCCTGTCACGTGTGATTGCCTTGTGAAAGGGCCAACGGAACCTGTCTAACTTTTTGATCTGTAACTGTCTTGGATGGTTTTTTGTTAGGACGGTCCGAAATATATGGGTTTACTCTTTGTGTGCCCGGACTTAGTGGCTGTGGTGGTGCTATAAAACCAAAATTATGAGTCAACCTTGAGATACTGTGAGAGACACATACAGTACATAATTAATGCAAAAAAAGGTGTAGAATTTCTCTATAAAGACTAAGATTAATGTAGAAGGGTAATTTCCGTTCCAAGTGGTGTTTGTAGAAACTGATTTATTTTTATACGGTCACAATCCATCAATGAAGCAGAATATCTAGAACTGTTGAAACTAAGAAAGATAAATTATGGTTACGTTTTGGTCACCTCTTTGGGTGTATCGTTTCCGAAATTACCTTTGGTCTTAATCAATTATTTTCACAATATTTTGCAGTTTTTCTATGGCACTAGCAATTACACTTAGTACACCATTATGGTTCTTCCACTATGAATATATTACCTATTTTGGTGTTCAAAAATTCGAAAAGGCTTGCACTAGATCACCAGATACCCAACCATTTTCCCACTCCCTTCCTGGCCACTCACCCATCCATTTTCCCACCTCTTCTCGCCATCTCCTTGTCTTACTCACTAACTCATACATACACCAACTGTACACTAAGTACTGTATTATTCGCGGTCGTGCACCCACCCGCCTCCTCCACTACTAACTACTATACAAATCCCAGCTACTACCATCACTATCCTCCGCCAGTCATGGACCATTCCTCCATTATAGAAGACTACGCCCAGAGTCTCTCTGAGCTCACCTTCAATTCGCGTCCCATAATCGACAACCTTACGCTCATTGCGCGAGAAAACCCCGATGCCGCCGATGGAATTATTGATGTCATCACCAAACGGATCTATAAATCGATTCCAGAACATAAACTCTTTGCATTATTCCTTCTTGATTCAGTTAGCAAGTATGCAGGAAGCTGGTATAACATTTTGGTGGGAGAAGACATCTTTCAACTCTATTCACATGTGTTTCAATATTCCAATGAACAAACTCGTAAGACCAAATTATTATCATTATTTGAGACTTGGAAAGTCACCAAGACCAAAGGAACTAATTTCCCATTATTCCCACCAGAACAACTTGAAAAGATCGAAAACTTTTTAAATAAAGCAGGTTATTTGGGGCAAAAGAGCAATAATAGTGGTCCATCTCATGATTCACTTACTAATAAGCAATTGATTAATGATATTGATAAGTTGATTCCTGTATTCCAAAAGAAAATAGCCAACAGTCCTGATCCTAAGCTCCAAGACAGGTTCAAAGCTTTGGGTCAATTGAAAGTTTTATTGGGTGCCCAAACCATGTCTACTAAAGACTTACAAGCAGTTCAAGTCCAACTTAATATGATTAAAGAACAAGAGTTGGGTCCTAATTCCTCCAAGGCTTCTGTTGCTACCATTTCTGGTGCTGGTGATGGAGCTACTTCTTCAACCTCAAATTCTAACTCTGCTAATTCCAATACTCCTGGTGCTAACATGACACCTACATCTGCTCATATAACCGCATCAGGTCCAACTCCTGTTCCAACTCCAAGAATCACTCCAGCTTCTACTCCGGGCCCAGTACATAATACTAGTAAAGCTGAAGGAATCTTTCAAATATTAATAAATTCTGGTTTGGTCAATGTGGAACAAGCTCCAATTCCAGGATCCAAACCTGTTTATAATTTGGTTTATCCACAAGCCAAATATGTTCCATCCTCGGGTCAAATTCCTTCTAATAGTACTTTACAAGAAATCTTAAATGCTAATTTATCAAATTCTATTCACAGACTGGAATATTCCAAATCTAAATTTGATAAATTAATGGTAGTTAGTAAACAAATAAGTTTAGACTTTCAAGACTTTTTAAATACTAATAATCCTTCTGATAGTTTAGATTTATTATATGAAGCAAAGGCTTCAAAATGTTCTATTTGTGCCAAAAGATTTGCTAATGATATTGAAGGTTCTACCAAGAAAAGATTACATCTTGATTGGCATTTTAGAATCAATAAGAAATTAGCCAATAGTACATCTCAAGTTCAATCAAGAAATTGGTACATGGATGACTTTGATTGGGCCAATTTCAAGGATGATGATTTATTGGAATTCTCCACTAATGGTAATATTAATCTTGGTCCTGATAATAATAAAAAGGATAATGATAATGTTATTGCTGGTACTGGTAAAACATCATACGTTCAAGTACCTCCCAATGATACTAATATGAACAATAGATGTCTCATTTGTCAAGAAAACATCAAGGCTTCTTATAATGATGAAATTGGTGAATGGGTCTGGATGAACTGTCTTAGATTACCAGGAGAAGGACCAAATAGTAGAAAGATTATTCATGTAAGTTGTTTCAATGAGGCTAATAGAAAGAGAGGTGCTGATGGAGATTTAACTTCCAGAGTCAAGAGAGAAAGAGTTCAATAAAAATCGAAGCAGCATCATCAATAGCTACTCTCTTGCTATAACAAAATAAATTAAAAAAAAAGGGGGCCAACATCATGAACACTAACAGGATCATCAACTTCATCACAATGGAATTGTCTCCTCTCGTTACTCTATTTTTATAGGTTAAGTATAGGCCAACTTACTTCTGTTCGTTGATCTTTATTTTTTTACATAGCTTAATGAATAATGACCAGTTTAAACCAGACTTTATTTATGGCCTACAATTCGGATTTTTTTTTTTTAAATATATATACATAAAATTTGTCTTTAATACAAGAATGCTATACAGCTTTTGTAAGTAGCCAAAGAACAGTTTTTTGTTGTTGTAGTTGTTGAAGTTGTTGATTTTTAATCTCTTGATCTTTTAAAAAAAAATGAACTGTTAAATCAGTTCACTTATTTTTGACCTAAACACTTTAAGATGTCATTCCAGACCTTACCTGGCTTTTGAGAAGCTTCAACACCACTCCAGATACCGGTCTTCTTGTAGTATTCAACAATTGGTTCGGTTTGTTTGTGGTAAGTAACCAATCTCTTGGTCAAAGCTTCAGCATTGTCATCGGATCTTTGGATCAATGGTTCACCAGTTTGGTCATCAGTCATTTCCTTCTTTGGTGGGTTGAATAACTTGTGGTAAGATCTACCAGAAGCTGGGTGGACCAATCTACCGGTGATTCTAGCAACCAATAATTCATCATCAATCTTTAATTCAATGGCATTTTCCAAAGGAGTCTTGTTGTCAGCCAACATAGAGTCCAACTTTTCAGCTTGAGGAATGGTACGTGGGAAACCATCCAAAATGAAACCCTTCTTACAATCTTTATTGTTTTCTAATTCATGCTTAATTATATCAACCATGATTTCATCAGAGACTAAAAGACCAGCGTCCATGATCTTCTTGGCTTCAACACCTAAAGGAGTCTTGGCAGCAACTTGAGCTCTCAACATATCACCAGTGGCTAAGTGACAAGCACAGAATTCCTTTTGTAAGTTTGGAGCTTGAGTACCTTTACCAGCACCTGGTGGACCGATCAAGACCATTCTAATGGACTTTGGGATCTTTGGAACAATTCCAGCCTTGGCTTCCAATTGTTGGATTCTATCGTGTAATTTGGCAACGGTTTCCTTTAATTCTTCAACAGACATCGTGATACTTTGATAATATGGTGAGATACTAACTGATTGAAAAGTTGTGAAAGATGGTCGATACTTTTGTTGAAGATTATTGGCCGAGAGGTGGGTTGGGCACGACAAACCCAACCATTTGGTTACGATAATTGGGGGATCGCGTAAGTCCGATCAGCTGGGACAAAGATCTCACTAAGAACTTGGCTTTTGGGGGTAGATGGCGTGTTTCTGGGCTTCTTGCCGGTCTAACGCCGAGATGGTTGTTTGTTAGTGGTACCGTGCTGGATGAGATTGTGGCTAATCCTTGTGGATTATTGGCTTGGAACATCCTCGTGGTTTCCCTGTTTATCAGTTCCTGCCGGGTATAAGTGGCTGCAATACAAGTAAAATGCGAGATGGAACTGATACCGGAAGTGGACAAGAAAAGAACAAGAAAAGGAGAACAAAAGGGCGAGAACAGACTGGACCGTAACAGCCACATTTTTCACAAAGACCGAACGGAATGGGTGGTTTGGTGGGTCGTTTGGTGGGTCGTTTGCGCTATGCACCTGTTTTCTCTTTGTGAGGTGTAACGATTACTGGTTTTGCTCTAACCAATTGGGACAGTATTTGAGATTTGGGGTTGAGATACCAGATCATCTGGACATGCGACAATAGTGTTTGCCCGATCGGGTAATCGAGTAGAGCCGGTAGTGACCAGTCAGTTCTCAAACGTTTGCCAGTCAGGTCTTTGTCTGACCTTGTTCTTTAATGGGCTTGGGTCTGGGGCATTTTGTTGGCAAGTGAGCATTGGTATAATTGAGTGTTCAAGATCCAATAAAATAATTCAAAGGGTCTAAATTTATTTTGCGTTCCAACGTAGTTGGAAGTTGGAGTCCAAAATCACTCCAGCTGATTTTTCACCGTGGTATTAGCACCAGTAGTCATCGGTGGGCTGGTCTCTATTTTAACTCTCTACTGTGTCCCTAAATAACTTAATTAAAAGGCTTGTTTTGAGCTTACTCTCTTCTCATCTACCTATAATATAGGATTTTATGATTATTTTGATATCTTGTTCTCCTTGGATTCTTTCCATCCATGATCTTATATCCCCAAATAAACCATACAATTAGCGAATATAAATTCTGAATAAATCATCCAACATATAAGCCATCGCACATAGAGTTGGTCGTTTTTCAAAACCTGTTTCAGCATCTGTAACACCAACCTTAATAATTAGTAAAAGAGAAACAATAACCCCCGTACCATATATAGAATTTCAATTAATGGTTCAGTAAACTAGATTATCATTCCTCTTTTTTTTTTTTTTGTTTGATATTAGATGATTTTTCAACTAATGTTTGGAAGAGATGTTTGATGATATAAATTGGCAATAAAAATCCAAGATAAAATATTAGATAAATTGTAAACGTTAGCAGTAGAGTTGGATAATTCCAGTATTCTATCAAGACAATTGCTTGGGAGTCATTTAGTGATTAGCATGGCGAATTGAAAGTAGTGAGCACTTTCTTTCTTGAGTGCTTTATATATGTTAAGATATTCAAGCCCACAAGTCATAAAACACTAGAAAAAAATCCACTTGAGTGGAGCAAATCGAGAATGAAAATTGAAGCATTTATATTTAGCACCTTGTTCCAAAAGTAGGTCTAAGAGTAACAGGACAACCATCCCTCTAAAATAATCAGGCATATCGTATAAATTTAATTATGTATAATTGAAGGAACAATACCAGATAAAATACTCAAACCAATCACAGAAATTAAAAACAGATAAGAATTAATAGCAAGGACCCGTAATATGATTTCTGCCATAATTAACCTCTGGTATAGATAAATACAGCTTCGGCTCGAAAGAGAGGAGCACATGAGTGACAAGTCCAAGTATAAATGTATGTCTGGGGAAAGTACAATGGCATCACCTCGTTTTCAATAGAAAAATGTAGACTTGGTGATTCTGGAATCTATATCTCCCAGATGGGTCATTCTAGTCAGGTATTGCAATACTGTAGATACCTGGTTCTGTCACACGAGACGACATTTGTCTGTTTTCATCAGAAACAATTTGACCAGATAACTCGGGTTCCAACTAGTATGGGAAAGGCTCAATAATGGTACGGCCATGAGCAAATAGAAGTAAGCTTCTGCCTAGTCTAACTGCGTCTTTGTTGTTATAAGTTATCACTTGAAACTGCTTATTGTTACCCTTCAATACCATGGAAATGGAAAGATTTAGTGTCCACGAGTAGATTAAATAAGCCCCCGATCTCCCTGATGTGGCAGTGAAAGTCCCTTCTGCCACGGTACATTGGTTTGGTTCGGGAGAATATTGTTTATATAGTGGATTAGTGTATCTAGTTTGACTTGCTTAGCATTGCCTGTTATCTAGTCCTCTCTCGAGTCCTCGATAATGGTGTTTTCTTATCTATATCCACCAGACAGGTAGTGCTCCATATAGTGGAAGGTTAGATCCTTCTGCTTGAGAGTCGAGTGCCTTGTATTCTCGTGTGACATTTGCAGTTACAATTGCAACCTCTATACCATCTCTTTGTAGGACTATTGAGTTTCTGTTGTATCATGTGATGGCATTGTTGGTTGGTCTTTGTATTGTTGAAATGGCTGCGAAAAATCCATTGTCATGGAACCGCCACCACATCACCTCTAAGAATACAGCGAAACTGACTTGCAAGAGAGCAGTCGGCGATACCTTGACAGTTCTGTCTGCCTATTGTTACAAAGTTGAACTTTTTTTTTTCCTCCTTGCTGGTTCGTGCTTTTACTTCTCTTGACGAGACTACAATATGATAAATTATTCACAAACTCACTTTGTTCGTTTGTTGGATGTCTATAGATCCTCTAACTCTATAAAGGCGATGCTGAATATATTAATAATGAAATGATGAAATGAAAGATTAGTATTGGAAAGTGTGAATTTCAGGAACATGTTGAACCTTAACCAATGGTCTATAAATTGGTCTCCACATTTGGGATTGAACCCATTTGAGACATTTGTCGAAATCTCTTGGAACTTTAACGTATCCACCATTTGGTCTTTCTTCACTTTCAACACGGGCGGTACCTTCCTTCAATGATTGTAAGATGAAAGCAGTAGCAACTTCAGCACTGACTTCATCAATTTCTTCCAATCTTGGTAATAAACCCTTCTTTGGATCTTCCATGATTGGAGAAAGTTTGGCAAGTTGATCCACGGCAGCAGAAACCATGGTATCAGAAATAGTGGTACATCTAGATAACACAGCTCCTAAACCAATACCTGGAAAAGTGAAAGAATTGTTGTTTTCAGAAATGACATATCCATCAACTGGAGCAAATGGAGATCCAGTGGCAATTAATGCATTAAAATCGGTCCACTTCATAATATCGGAAGGAATAGCTTCATGTAATCTGGTTGGGTTAGATAATGGGAAAACAATTGGTTGTGGGTTGTATTTGTACATGGTCTTAATGACTTCTTCAGTGAATGCACCAGCTTGAGTGGAAGTACCAACTAAAACAGTTGGTTGAACCTTATTAATGACATCAACCAAACTAGTAGTATCAATTCCTTCCCAATCAGCATCATTATCAGCATAAAGTTCTTGGGTTGGAGTAGAATCAGTGTAAGATTTCAAGATTAAACCACGACGGTCCATACAGTGAATAGAAGCGATAGCTTCTTCTTGAGTAGAACCATGAGAAACCTTGTGGTTAACAATTTGATCGGCAATACCTAAACCAGCAGAACCAGCTCCGTAGATAAGAACCTTTGAATCTTTCAAGTCTCTATTAGTGTATTTTAAAGCAGCAGTCATAGAAGCCATAACAACAGCACCAGTACCTTGAATATCATCATTGAAAGAAGGTAATTGTTCTCTGTACTTGTAAAGCATACTTCTACCAGTGGAAACACCGAAATCTTCATAATGAAGAACAGCGTTTGGAAATCTCTTCTTAACAGCAAGAATGAATTTTTCAACAAAATCCCAGTATTCTTGACCTCTGACTCTTGGGAATCTGTTACCCATATATAATTCATCATTAAGAAGTTTTTCATTATTAGTACCAACATCTAAAACGACTGGTAAAACACGACCAGGGTGAATACCACCACATAAAGTCATAAGACCAAGTTTGGCAATAGCAATTCTGATACCACCAACACCTTGATCACCAATACCCAAAATACCTTCACCATCAGAAACCACAATATAATCAATATCTTTATCTTCACCATAAGCAGCCAAACGTTCATCTATGCTATCAGGTTCAGTGATTGATAAGAAACAACCTTCAGGTTTTCTGAAACGGTGAGAATAAGCAGCAATGGCATCACCTTCAGTTGGAGTATAAATAATAGGAAGCATTTCTCTAATATGACGACGAACCATTTCGTAATATAAAACCTTATTTTGCATTCTCATAGAAACACAGAAATCATTCTTAGCTAAAGGACTCTTTAAAAATGAAAATTGGGCATAAGCTCTTTCAACTTGTTCATCTAAAGAGTTGATTTGAGCAGGTAAAAGACCATTTAATCCAAAGGCTTCTCTTTCTTCTTTATTGAAAGCAGACCCTTTATTAAAAATTGGAGAATTTAAAAGTTGGAAACCTTCCAAATCACATTCGATAGGACCTTCGATGGATAATCTGGTGGTTTTTGGTTTTAAAGATGCAAGGGCGGCTTTGATACCCACGGGGGTCTTGATGGTATGAGTGTGGATAGAATTGTTGCTCCTGGTAGCATTAGAAGACAATCTTACCAATTTTGGGGCCATTGAGGCCTTTCTTGGAACTGATTTCAACATCCTTATAATTTTCAAGTATTTATTTTTTTTTTTAATTTTTGATTCCGAATTCTTCTTCTCCAAAGGTAACCCTGGAAAAATACAGGATTCGAGTTGAAAATATGAAATTAGGAAAAAAATCACCTTATCAATTGGGACTGGAAATTAATACCTATTTATATAAAGGGGCAGCAAATGATCCCAAAGCGTGTCGCATATATACAGGGTGGTGTGGGGGTGTAATAAAAAAAAAATAATAAAAAAAAAGAAGTATATGTAACTGTGATGTGAGGCGAATGTATATGTAGGTAATAATAATAATTATTATTAGTACTGGTGTTTTTTTTTTTAGTATTGGTAGTAGGTAATAGTAAGGTGGTAGTGGAGAAAGGAGGGGGATGGATCGGGAATATGTGCGTAGAGCGAGCGGGTTCCGATTTCGGCCATAATAGCGGAACAGTTGTGTAGAAGTAGGTGCATATAATGTGAAAAAAAAAAAAATTGGTTGTAGTAAGTGAAATCAAAAAAAACAATTGTTGGAGTAACTCGGAGTTCCCCTCTATAGTGTTGAGAGAGAGATGAGGGATTTTCGGACAAGACGCATCAAAGGTGGGGAGCGGGGGGTAACAGAAAAGAGACACATTGACCAGGGAATGTAACGTTGGTGTTGAAATAAACCTCAATTATCATCATCAAACCGCCAGTAGCTAGATCCAGTGGATTTTCGGTGTTTTTTTTTTGGATCTTTGAATTTACCGTATATGGCCAAGAGGACGATTATTCACTTAGTCGGCACCGGACTAGCGGTCCGGTGGTCCCATCCAAATAACCCATCTGCTACGCCGCATCTGGGCCTTTGTAGGACCCAGCGAGCCACGTGATCGGGTGTAACCGGGTTGGCTCGAGGGAGGGGAACTTTTGACACCATCGTTAATTGTTTCCATTCCAGGTGGGGAAATCAATTGATCCCGGCTGGATTAATCTGGAAAGCTTTTTTTTTTTTTTGGTAGTGTGATTGGTGGGGGCAAGTGCTGGATGGTGTGACCAGAATCCCTTGAATCGAGACCCTGACCTTACTAACGGGTCGTTCCTACCTCTTCCCCCTTCCTCCCTTCTGTCTCTGCTCTCTAGGGTCTCATCTCTTTCTCGGAGCTTTTATCTTTTATGTGTCACGGAGAATCTCGGAATGTGTGCGTAATGCAAGGTCGACTCCGAAACTTTTCTCAAAAATAGTTGGGTAGTTGCCATAGCTGCAAAAACCAGGTATTGGTATAGCCCGGTTTTTAGCTGCAATGAAGCCTGAGATGGTCTATCGTGTGAGGGTAGTCCTTGACGAGCAGTACGGATGTTTCAGTATTGAGACCAAGAAAAAAAAACACCTTAAATTGATCCATCGCATCGCTTACACCGTTGTGGGTTGGATGGGGGTAACTTCTTTGCCGTCTGCAAACGCGTAATTAGATTCAATACCAGAGTAAACCCAAGCGAGATGAGACATCAAATAATGCAGTGGAATCTTCCAAATGGGCTTAACTAAATTCATCTTCTAAGAAAGCCACCTTCGTGGAATTGCCAGTCTACCAGTTCATATTCCTCCTTTTGTATGATACGACCAGTACTATTGATAGGTGTTTAATTGAGTTTTCTGGTCTCAGTGGATTTATGTATTTTTAGACTGTATCGGCCTCTGCCAGTGTATGGTTGTTCAGCTGTTTTCTCGCTGGTTGTATTCTTCTAGCCAATGGTGACAATGCCGCAACACCGATCACCATTAAGTCTAAAATTCACCACCGCACTGCTTTCCACACTTAACCTGGTGATTGGTTCCCTGAAGTGTAGGTATATTTGGATACATCGGTCCCGGAACCGTTTATTTTCTTGCCCTCCTTTTCTTCTTGACTGGGCCCTTATCCCCTTTAAGCGGTTCTGTGTCCTCTTCTGGAACACTTTCCTTATCAAGCGGTAGCTGCAATTCAGGTACATAACAACTAGTTCTTCCTCCCACAGTGATATGATCCACCTCGTATCCATCTCTGGTGGTGGCCTTGGGTTGCTTCTTACGTGCTTTACCCCAGCGGAAAAGCATCAACCAATCTGAAGGGAACTCTTTGGCATTTCCTTCCACCCTCACACTCTCTGAAGTAACATATATAAGTGATTCGTATAGTCTCTTGATAGGCTCACTCACAGTATCAGATACTACAATCTTTTGCGATAAAACTTCTTCAGGATGAAGCCTGGCCTGATAGCAAACCTCGTCTCCTACCCAGTTGCCTACACCAGCAAAGAACCCTTGATCCAATAATAAACTCTTGATTGGCTTTTTCTTGGACAATACCAATTTGTTGAATTGTTCGAGCTCAAGACGTGGTCTTCCATGATGATGAGGATCTGGATCTCCAAAGCTAAATTCTGGATCAGGTTTAACATTTGGATCTTTGGAATAATCAGGTCCTAAGGCGCTCAATGGCTCTTGTGATAATAAATCTGAGTCTGTTTGAATTAGATGTCCGGTCAAGTACCGTATTCTTCCTAACCTTCTTGCATCTACAAATGCAAAATCGATCTCTTTATCGCCTTTCTGAAGCACAAATTCCATCTTGGTGAACCTTGGTGGCCATTCTTCAACTGTATCATCTTCTTGGTAAGGAACATCCGCCAACGTTTTATCTTCGATGATCTCTTTTGCGTCTTCTTCCACCAATTCCTCTTTTATATTCACCTTCTCCTTTTTAACAGATACTTTTTTGAAATACTTCGATTTGGTCTTCAATTCTTCAAGTACCTTCTTGTCACCTCCATTCTCCATGAATATCATGTGTGAATCTATGCCCCTAAGCTTGATATTACCTGTCATACCAAAATGCATCAACAACACCGCTGTACTTGCTGATTGCTCTGGCTTGATGCGAATCCAGAAGTACTTTCCATGTCTTCCTACTGACTGAATGTGGGCATTGATCAAGTTATCGTGTAACTCTTTAACGTCACCTTCAGGATCAGTTGATCCCTTGAGGAAGGGAAATAACAAGGAATCGTTATGAAGTGTAGCTTTGACTATCTTGGTTCCTAAAACATTTCTCCGGAGTAGAGCAACCACATGTGCAACCTAAAGTTAGTAACCATGACTGTAGATCCGTCTGGTGAACCTATAGAGAAGACGACTCAATCCCATTGGTAAACTTTGAAACGGCCATTTGGTGCTCCACTTTCCTCGATCGCTGAACCATTGGCCCATTGGCCCATTAGCCCATTGGGTCGCTTGGATCCACTGGATCACCACCATCGCCTGTTCTTCGTACCCCACAAAGGCAAAACCTCTTGATCTAAGACTATCACCAATTATCCATCAATACTCCTGTCCAGGGGCTCAATTGAGTTGGTTGAGTCGCCCTCGATGGTACTCCCCGTCGCAGTCGCATTGACCTGTCTCGTTCGTCCCTAATTCACCATTTCTTGTGTACACTTACCTCAGCTACCTCTGGCATAGTGAAAGGTGGTTTTGGTTCTCGCTTCTTTCGCACGACCACCCTTTATCTACATCGTCATTCATCTACAGCCATTTATTAACATCTCCATCTCCACCATTTAAACATGAATAGAATCTTTGGAAGCAAGAACACCGCGCCAAAGCCTTCATTGGCTGATGCTGTCAGCAACATTGATGAACGAGTAGGCTCATTGGATGTCAAGTTATCAAAGATAAATGCAGAATTGTCCACCTATCAACAGAAACTCAGTAGAATGAGAGATGGACCAGGGAAATCGGCCTTGAAGCAAAAAGCACTCAAGCTATTAAGACAAAGAAAGCAAATCGAATCTCAGAAAGATCAATTGGAGAATCAATCATGGAATATGACCCAGGCCTCGATGACTACTGATAACCTCCAGAATACCATGATAACGGTAGACGCCATGAAGACTGCCAATAAGCAATTGAAGAAGACTTACGGTAAGATTGATATAGATAAGATCGAAGCACTTCAAGATGAAATGCTTGATTTGATTGAAAAGTCCAACGAATTACAAGAATCGTTGCTGACCACCTATGATGTTCCAGAAGATATCAGTGAGAGTGAGTTGGATGCCGAATTGGATGCCTTGGGAGAAGAAATGGACTTTGAAAATGAAATGGCTGAAAGTGGAATGCCTAGCTACCTAAGTGAAGAGCCAACAACCGATAAGTTGCCAACTTTCATCGATGAGCAAGAAGAAGAACCAGCAAAGGTGGCCAACTGATAGCCTAAGGTAACCTTGATAGCGCCATTAATGGATTAATAAATACATGGTGTCTAAATAATGTTAATAATAATAATAATAAAAAAAAAATAAGAAAACACTACAGTGACGTCTTATATCATCATTTGCAAGATATAATGAATACAAGATATGACTTAAGACCAAAGGGGCCAGAGGTATCAATGTTGATGGTCTGATGGCAGCACTGTGCCCGGTTGCACAGTGTTCTTTGACCATGATGCGGATTAACCTCCTATCGTATATAGCAAATTAATGCAGACATGACTAATATAAAGGCAAGATGATCCTTCATCTTTCATTACAACTGCGGGTGTGACTCATTATTTACATTTATATCATAATCTATTTAACTCATGATAATGAAGGACTCGTAACTCATGGATTGCCCCGTTGACTCCACAGTCATCAGGTGAAAGGGCATAAGTGATCTATAGATGGGAAGTCCATTGACTTTCTTGGTGCAACCAGAACCATGAAGAATACCAGAGCGAAGACAACTAATTATGACTAGCAATTGAAATGTAATTAGTTTGTACTGACTAGGTGTGGTTCTGTTT
This sequence comes from Suhomyces maxii, assembly GCA_030574995.1. Classification (NCBI taxonomy): domain Eukaryota; kingdom Fungi; phylum Ascomycota; class Pichiomycetes; order Serinales; family Debaryomycetaceae; genus Suhomyces; species Suhomyces maxii. The sequence goes on from JAJMGC010000006.1 coordinate 186,792, forward strand.
TGTACTTGTAGTTCTTATTACTCTTCTTATTATAGTGTATTGCTTTCAACTGACTCTCTGTATAGCCATAAAATAGTTACCCACATCTGCGTTCTCAGTGAATTTCCATCCGTAGGCTGGCAAGTAGATACAACCCTTTGCATCCACCACTTTAAAGTTCTTTCTTTCATCCTTTTCCATCCATTCTTTGATTTCCTTTTGATTGATATATTTTTCAAGAGTATGGGTACCTACAGGAACAATTTTTAAAACATGTTCACCCATGAAGATGGTGGTAAACCAACTAACAAAATCCCTATTGATAGTAGATAAAAATAACCAACCTCCCACATTAACTCTGTTTAAAGCTTCAGTCAATACTTTGGAAGGATAATCCACATGTTCAAGCATTTCAAATACAGTAACAATATCGAATTGTTCAGAAGCATCAAGATCCTCAATGGCAGTAAGTTCATATGATAATTTTTCATCGGTTAATATAGGATCCATTTTCTTATGGAGTTTGGCTGCTTCCAACACATCCTTAGAAAGGTCAATACCTAAAACACTTTCCACAAAGCTCAATCTGGCCATTGATTCGGATAAAATACCACCTCCACAACCAACGTCCAAAACACGGAGCTTATGGCTTTCCAAAATCGCATCTCTTCTTAACTCTTGATCTTCCACAATCCGAGATCTGATTGGTTTAGGTAATAAATCAAGGTTATATGGTGGAATATATACCTCTTCTTCAGGAGGAGTTTGGGGTGTATTTAACTGGATATGATTCCTGATAAGAGGGTACATGAAGTCCATTCTGAGAAGGTTCATTTTGTGGAGAATCCGTTGAGGTCCATCCACATTCCACCAAGAAGAAGCAAGGGCATTGAAATGGGATAATTCATCAGGTGAAGCTGAGGTGAACTTAGGGCCGATCAATAACGGCCTGCCCTGGGACAAGCTCCGGGTAACTCTCAATGCGCCACGACCAAGTTTCATTGAGCTGTTGCTGGTGCTGGTTGCTGGTGACAAAAGGGATTGGAGCAATACAGTTGAGGTAGACAAGCTCGATCAACCTTTTCACTCCCATACTTAAACACCACTAGGAGAGTGCGGATGGTAGTGTGGTCACGTGACAAACTCCAACTTTTCACCCATACTCAACTTACAAAGTAACTAACATCTTACAACTCACTTATACACCACTCAAAGAAGCGGGCATTATACCAACATATACATCTCACACGACAGTAACGTACCAGCACATCACGTCAGTTTTGTATTGTTTGTTTGCCAGTGATGGAGGACGGATTAGTTGCTACGCGTGCCCGTAGAGCCAACGCCGGGTCACGACTCAAACAGCTCATTGAACTAGAAGAACAGGCCAGTGAGCTCCAGAACACAGCTCAGATATTGACGGAAGACGATGAGAACGTCAATCTTTTGTTTCAAGAAGACGATAACGATGAGGAGTTCTATGATGAGGATGTAGACAATGAGAATCTACGTGGAATAGATGAAGACGATGAAGAGGACGACGAGGTTCAAGACGACGAAGGTGGAGAGCATGATGATGGTGATGATGACAATAAAGAAGGCGGCCTGGGCTCCAAAAGAAAGCATTCGGAGGTGGAAGGAGACGATGTACTCTCCGATTCTGACCTTTCGATGTCTGATTCCGATGAGAGTGAAGGAGAAAAGGAGCTTGAAAAGCAAGAAAAGCTCAAGAAAAGAGCCGCCAGAAAGAAGCAATCCCTTATTCCAGCCATCAAAAAGCTCAAACCTGCTACAACGAAGGAATCTAGTAAATCAAAGACCAAACTAATCACATCAGACTCGTTACTTTTATCAGTAAGGCGGTCATCTTCAAGATCGGCTGCTGTTGAGAACAAGCAAGCATTAGTGGAAAAACTTCAAGCAAACGAAAAGAGAAGAGCGCAGTTGACTCCTGTTGTCCGGGTCAAACATGTGGATTTGACCCAGGAAGAAAAGTTGGCAGAAGCAGTAGAAACAGAGAAAGCCAATGTTTTATCATTACAAGAATTCCAAGAACAAGAAGTGGTAAAGAAAGAAAAACAAAGACAACAACTTTTACTGAAAAGAAAAAGACTCACCCAAGTTGTAAGAATGGTCAGTAGAGAGGATTATGTCACACCTAATGAAGAAATCGCACAAGCAAGAAGAGAGTACCAAATACAGTTTAATAAGAATAAAAGAAAACCAGGTCGTAGAAAGAAGGTACAAACAGAAGAAGATATTTTGAAATACCCTGGAGAAATAGATACTCAGTTACCTTATGTCCAAAAAGAAAATGCTCAAAAGAGGTTAGAAGAGATCAAAAAGGAAGGCGAAATCAAGAAAGATGACACCGATGAAACTGATCTAGAAAAGAAAGAAAGCAATGAATTAGAAAAGAAGGGCGCTGGTGAATCAACCCCTGAAAAATCTGAAAATGATATAAATGATATAAATGATGATCCTAAGGAAGCTGATGATAAGCCAAAAGAAAAGAATAAATCAGATGAAGAACCTTTAGAAGCTAATAAGTCGGAAAAAGAATCTCCTGATAATGATAAAACGGTTGAGGCTATCTCAAAAGATAAAACTCAAGAAGCTTCTACTGATAAAGATAATGAAGAAGACGAAAAGGATGAAGATGAACCTTTACCAAGAGCTGAAAAAGAACCACTGGTAGAGAAAGACATAGAACATTCTGAAAAGAAAGAAAACACTACAGAAGCCGATGTATCAATAGATCAAGCTGATGAAGCTAAGGAAAAATCTGAACATACTGAAGAAAGCGAATCAAAGAAAGCTGAATCGGAAGAAAAGTCTGACATCAAGGAAGAAACTGAAGGAAACAGATCTGAAGATCCTGAAAAGATGGATATCGACGAAGAAGGGGTGACAGTAAAAGCTGAACCAACTGAGGAGATTAAACCAGATAAGGAAACTCGTGTTGTACGTTTTGCAGATCTTGAGTCCCCAGAACCTTTAGAATCAAAAGGTCCTACACCAATAGTAGAAGAGGAGATATTTGAAGGGCCTGCTCAAAAAATCACCAGAAATATGGTTTATTTGGTGGAGTTTGATGAGTATAAACGTTTGGATAGTTCAACTGTGAAGACATATTTGTTTGGAACAGAGTCATTATTGCCAGCATCAAGAAGATTTAGAGATTTAAAGACCATATTAAGAATCGGGAAGCCTCAAAATCCATATGCTGTTGTCAAAGAAGAAAGAGATGAATTATTTGATCCAGTTTCTGAACTCAATGATGAAGATCTGATTTTCGATGAACTCAAAAAATTACCTAGACTTGGTGTTGCCCAAGAAGAGGTTGAAGAAGTTAAAGAGGAGGAGGATGATAGTCTTAATATTGTCTTGAAAACAGAAGCACCAGCGGGTATTTACTTGCCTAATGGTAATAGAAAGAACTGTTTGATTTCAGGTACAGAAGTCAAGTATTTCGATCCAAGTAATGGTGTACCATACAGTACTGTGGAAGTTTACAAGTTGATCAAACAGATAGAACAGGGACTGGTTCCTTGGATATCTGTCGGACCTGAAAAGGGACAAGTTCCTGTGGAATTGTACTATGGATCAAGAGATGGTGTTAGACACGCCAAAGGTGTTCCAGAAGGTTTTGATTAAAATCCTGTTTTTGCAGTGGAAAAAGCTTATGGACTTGTTGATCCCTAATTCATGGATCTATTTTGTATATATGTATTATAGAAATTACGAACATATTCAATGGGCAAAGGCTCATGTCTCGTAAATACAGTTCAGTGATCCCAAAAGTTAATTGGCCATGGTAAAGGAGTCTTCTTTGTATATGATCAGTCTGGTATCTTTTGATTATTATGATGGGTCGATTCTAAGCCATACTCTACATTTTTCACTCATTTATGATTTCATTATGCTGTCTATTTATGCTTGTTCTGGCGATTAAATGATTAGTCATGATAGAGACCACAATGTTCAAGATGAAGGGCATCGTATGACTGATCATGGTCACCATAATCATAACGCTAATTAAGTCGCCTTGGGTCTTTTTGTCAACTTATGTGGAATGTTGCACATCCTTTTCGTGAGCACTGATCAAATCACCTTGGAACTTCATGAGCTTTTCCTTTAAAACAGGAACAAAGGACTTTCTGATTTCACTCTTATAGGCAGAGTCAGAAATTTCGAAGACGTATTCATCTTCTTCTTGATCGTGAACAAATTCAGGGATGGTGATGGTGACCTTGGAAGATTCTTCTTCGTTTTCCTTCAATTCGGTATCTAATGAAAATTGCAACTTCATATCATAGATACACAAGACCTTACCCTTTCTTTGGGTGACATCACAGTCACCAGTGACGGAGTCGATGTTGGTGAGAACGACCTTTAATTTGTCATCCTCGAAGGAAGTGTTTGTGATTTCAGTGTTGAAGTAGTCTTTAGCCCATGGGAGACAGTTCTTGTCTATCCAGTGCCTTTGTCTATGTTAGTATAACATTATTCGACGAGATGGTTGAGATTCAGCTTTTAATCCTGTAATGACTATGCAACAGCACTTACCAGTTGTTAGGGTTGTGTACGACCATGGTTGTGTTGAGTTGTATTGGATTTTGGAGGGCGTTGGTGATAACTAGGTCTGATTTTTCAGTTTCTATAGAGTTCCATGCGCGAAACGGGAACGTGATAAACTGGATGTGCCGGAACATACCCCCAGTCAACCAGCACAGGACACTGGAACAAACCAAGATGGTGATGATAAATGCCATACAAAGGATTTTCAGCCCTTGTTTGAACTTAGTGTGGTTACCCCTTGAGGAGCTAAGTTGGCAAAATCTCGTAAATGTCTTCTATCAAAGTGTAAGGACTGGTGGCCAGTAGAAATTCACGGATAGACCTGAATGATGGTACGCTACTATCCCAGTCATATAGTGCTTTATAGGGTGCCAATAGTGGAAGTCTTGGGAAACATGGTGAAAGTTGTAGATTGGAAGGGGACCACCAAAAGTTATTACGTGTGCTCTTACTAATAAGACCTGAGTATGTGAATGGAGCTGATAAGGAATCCCACCAAGGCAGAAGCGGCCTTGTAAAAAGGTTGTCAGTATCAACGTCACCCCTGGCATGATCTTGTGTGGAGTCTTTTAGTACTTGAGCCAGAGAATAATGGTGGATCAGGTCCGAAAGGCACCCAATCATCTTTACTCGGCCAATTTGCAGCACTGTGCCCATTTGCCTTACTCGCCAGACCAGACACCACTCTTTCTTCTAGTGGCCATGCTCCAATTGTTAGCAGTTGGCGTGTTGGTACGTTCTTTGATTCGGTTCTTGTTGGGTCACGGTTTAGTTGCTCATTTTGTATCTTTCTCAGGAGTTGCACTAGATAAGAACCACTACAAACAATGTTCCATGGTGATCTGATTGTGTGCAAGCTTATCGTCAATTCCGTGATTGTTTCCACTTCGTTGGGTGGGGCATGCCAAGCCAACGGACTTGGTAATTACGAACGTGGGTGCAAAATATACGGGGGAGTATATGATCCCTTTGGTGCCCTGTTGGACCTAGTGATCGCAACACCAGTCCTCGTCACCACCGTACCAGTATCGAGTCCGGGCTGCCAAGTGGCCCATAACCAGATTGATACCACGAAACTGCTAGAGCCAGCTTCAACGCCCCAATGATCTACAAACAAGGCCCCATCCGTGGTGACGAGGATGGGCTGTTGTCGCTATGCCTTGTCTAGAACCCCTAAGTCATACCACTCGCGTCCCCTATACCAGTAATTAGACATTTTTATGGTAAGACTGGTTGGGATAAGGGCGTAATCAGGTGGTCACCTTAACACGTAAAAGGCACACCAAATTTGGATATATCCAGGCAGAACTGCTGGGGATGTTCCGTAAACGTCCTGGTGGCCCGTACCGTCCCCATCAACAACGTTACCTTCCCAAACCCCGGCAGTGATGGGTTATCTGGTATGATTTTCAGTCTATTTTTAAAAACAAAAAAAATTATGTGTTTGGCTCAATTTTTCAGCGAAAGATTCGTGTTTGGAACATGGACTAACAGAACGTGTTTCTATCTGAGTAGCTCTCATCATCGCGTCACCAAGACTTACCTCCGAATATCAACACCAAACACCAACATCAACAACCCGTCATCACACTCGATCCAGACGTGGACCAGATCTTCAACGCTTTTTAATTACCATTTGCTTCACTTCTTTAATTTTTTTTTTATCCCCTAACTCCTCTTGACTCAACTCATGAATGGAATTTCCTTAAATAATCTCCAAGAAAAGAAGGTTTACGATCTTGAAAAATCCAATCCACTTAATCCAGTGGATTCGGCCTCTTCGGCTCTTTACTATACTCCAGCAACCAAAGCTGTCAAGCAGAAATTAATTCTTTGCTTGATTATAGAAACAGTGGCATCCTTGTTGGTTTATTATAACTATGAACAAATTGGATTATTTTATACCTTTTTAGGTCCAACCTTATTGGGGGCTTTTACAGCTGCTTTAGGTCAAACGTTGAATCAATATCAAAAGAAAAAACTTTCCTTCAACAAAATCTTTAAATTTATCACCTGGGGTGCTATTAATGGATATTTTACTGTTCTTTGGATTGATATGTTGATTCAAAGATTTGATAATATCATATATAGAATTGCGGTGGATCAATTAATAGGTGCCCCTACATTTCAATTATCTTTCACTATACTAAACAGTTTATGGGATCATGGTGATATTTCAAAAAGTACAAGAATAGCCTATATCAAATCCTTAAAGTATAGTTTTTGTTTCTGGCCATTTTTCTCAATCTGTTCCTTTGTACTTATTCCACAATCAATGATGTTTCCCGCAAATTGTTTAGCCAATTTGTTCTGGAATATTATATTGAGCCGATTGACCTGATATATGGAGACATATAGATATATATTCATACATATTTATACATATTTAATAAACTTTAACGATTATCAAAAAGATGAAAAGGATTTCACATCAACCGTTTTAATTGACACTCTCTACAGTAACAAAAAACAATGCTAGATTGTATATTATAGTCATTATAAATTATAACAACCAGTAAATTTACATAGGTTTTGAGTATGTAATGATCATCAAAAAGAACGACATCATATTCACTTCCTGTGCTTAAAGGACTTCAATGGATCAGCCTTTCTTCCACTGGGCTTTTTCTTTCCCTTTCTACCCTTATTCTTATGGAATGGAACAAATCCAATATTCTTGACATCTTGTCTGGCACTTTCTGGTAACAAATAGTCAGGAACTCTCTTTAAATGGGATTGGATTCTGGTAGGACGTAATTCCTTGTCGTGTCTTAAAGTAGCCAAATCTTGAGGGTTTTCTTCAAAGAATCTCTTTAACTTATCAGAGTTAACCAATTCATTCTTTAATTCCTTGATTCTAGCCTCCTTGATGGAAGTTTGAGTCACAGCTCTGAAAGCATCTTCGGCTCTGTATCTAAAACCTTCAACTTGTTTCATGTCGAATTGATAAGGCTTGACTTCAAACCCGTTACGGGACTGTTGCTTTAAAACACGACGTAAGACCTTTTCATCTCTCTTGGCAGTCTTTAATGATGCAATTTTATGTTTGGCAAATTCCTTTGTTGGAATCACAAATGAAATGGCCATACCTGCCTTTCCTGCTCTGGCAGTTCTACCGATTCTATGAACATATGACTTGGAACTGGTTGGTAAATCGAAGTTCAAAACACATGCAACATTTTGGAAATCAGAACCTCTAGTAACACCATAATCATTCTTCTTGGACTTCTTTTGTTTCTTCTCCTTCTTTTGTTCTTCTTCTTTTTGTTCTTCTTCTTTTTGTTCTTCTTCTTTTTGTTCTTTGTCTTGTTCTTCTTCTTCATCGATTTCGACTTCTTCCACGGTTTCATCGGTTGCAATCAATAAATGATAGACATTCTTGTTGAATTCGTCAATGATGTGTAATCTGGAGTTGATAGGAAGTTCACTGTTTAGAATGGCAGATCTTATACCGAATTGTTCCAAAAATAATTTCAATCTATAACCTCTATCGATATTATTAACAAATACTAAAGTTTTACCTTTAATCAAGTTTAATTTGAATATCACATATGCTAATAAAAATTTATCGAATTCAGTAGTTTTGGCATAATATTGGATTAACTTGCTTTGATAGACATTTTCATCATTCAACTTTAAAATGGCTGGTTTAGTACAAAATTTGGCCTTTAATTGATTTAATTCATCATTAATAGTGGCCGACATTAAAAAGGTTTGAAGATTCTTTTTAATTGGTAAATAGGTTTCTAATTTTTGTAAATCTTCAAAATACCCATAGGAAAGAATTAAATCAACTTCATCAATAGTTAAATTTTTAACAGTAGACAAATCAAGTAATTTTTCTTCTGATTCTAATACTTGAATTAATTTGGAAGGAGTACTAACAATAATCTCAGGAGTATTTATAAGAAGGGATTTTAATACTTGATCATTAATATTGGATGATAAATTGACTACTTGAATAGAATTATTACTATAAAGTAATAGTTTTTCAATGAATTTAAACACCTGAGTAGATAATTCTCTAGTTGGAACTAATATGATACTTTTGGTTTGATGGCTGGCTTCGTTTTCAGTCAATAAGTTATGAACAATAGGAATACTATAAGCACCGGTTTTACCTGAACCTGTAGATGCTTTTGCTATGATATCTCTCTTTTCTTCAAGGGCTAATGGAATGGCATTGGATTGGATTAAAGTAGGCTTTTCAAACCCCACTTGGTCCAAAGCTTGTAAGAGTCTTGGATCAAGGTTGAATGTTTCCCATGATGCACTATCGTCTATATATGCTTCAGATGCTGCTGAGGACATTTGGTTGGTGATGATGATGGTTAATGAATTGATGGGGGTGTATAATTAAAAAAAATATGAAAATTCAATGAGATGCGATGAACTGCGCGGGCGCACTTGGTACTATGAGACACAGGAAAGTCGGAAGGGACAGTGATGGTTGAAATGTTAGCGAGTTGGGGATGCTTAAAATCGGAGTTGAAGGTAGCCGGCTGAGTTGGGGTCGGGATGGGATTAGTGCTTGGTTATTTTTTTTTTTTCTACGAGTTTGGTGGTTGTGGTTTCTTTGTAGTCCTACTACTGATCTGAGTACTGTACATTAATGGGTGATGAGATGGAATGGTCGCAAACCATCACTTCACGAATATGGAAATAGAGGAAATAGAAGCACATAAGCGACCACTAAGGCTACTGTACTCGTTTACTAATCTGCTATTCGTATTTTGGAAGTCATTTCGGGTTTTTTAGCGGTATTTAATGTTTCATTATCATATTGGTTGTACTGGTATGGTGGCCTGCATTTAGAGCCTTTACTCTTCTTCCAAATACCCACCTATGGCCATTAATATTGGACTAAATTGGCCATCGGTGAACTTGGTAGCTTGTAATTCAAGTAGATCTCAAATTGTAGACAAAAAACCAGAGAGAGGTTACCAAAAGCATAATTATACAATTATTGCAAGTTTTCTTAAATAATGAAAACTCTTGGTGGTGAATTAAAACAATTAATTCATTGCAAAAATTATAAGATCCACCAAACAAAGACTATAATAGTGCACCAATAACAATATTAAACACCCTAATCATGCTTTTATTTGGCTATCTTGAGTTCTAAATACCCACAGATGGTGAATAACGATTGGTGTAGTTAACCGCAACATTTTTAATGCAATATTACGGGCGTGTGGCGTAGTTGGTAGCGCGTTTGCCTTGCAAGCAAAAGGTCACTGGTTCGATTCCTGTCTCGTCCAATTAATTTTTTTTGCACCCAATCTCTTAAAGCTAGTTTTAATGGTTAAGCATTTCAACATATGGCTAAGCATTTTAACTACTACACTTGGTAAAATCATTTTGTTTATTCATTATCGTTATAAATATGGTTCGTTTCGTAACTGCACCAACTCACTTAGCCCAGACAGTCACTATTTCTATTAGTCTATAAATTAATTCGGTGCACTTGGTTGATAACTCTCTATTTTGACACTAGTTATATCTGTTTCTTGATCTGAACCTTTCTGGTCAGTCAAGTTTGTTAGCGAGCTTTCATGCGAAATTTGGGGGGTATTTTCTGGGGATCCACCTACTGGAGAAAGGGTATTTTTTGAAGGATGTACCGGTACTGGAACAGGGCCAGGTGTAGGGATACGTTCTGATCTTAAGTCGTTATTGTGGTTGGATGCTGCAAAGTTTGAGTTGCTACTATGGACTGGCTTGGGACGGATAGTAGAGTTGGAATATCTTCTTAATATGATAGGATCAACATTTGACTCAGGATCAACGGCTTTACTAGATCTTCTGGTAAATGCCCTTCTCATTTGGGCTCCAATATATTCGGCAGTTGTAGCTTCCGAAGAATTAAGATTATTTGAAGGATACTCTTCTGAATCAGCATATTCACTATATCCACCGGTAGCCACAGTACTTTCTCTTCTCATAGGAGGTCCCATACCATAAACAGGAAATACACCTCTAGGAGATCTACCTACTCTATTGAGAGTTTTGGCACTAGAAGATGAAATACGAGACATTGTGGTTCTTAAATGTAAATCATCTTGATTGTATTCATCCTCAGAATCGATCTTGGAAAGTCCATCATAATCAGGAGCAGTTTTTCTTACTACTCTTGAATCCATATTCAAATCGGGTTGTTCATCTCTGACTTCATATTTAGGTAAGTTCAATTCTGCTTGATCACGCTCTACCACCACCAAATGAAGGTACCAAACAGCAACCCCAAAGAAAGTTCCCCCAATGATATTTCCAATGACTCCCGGAAGAAAAATTTTCCAGGCCACTTTACCCACAGAAATTGGGGCATGATTGATAAGCCCAATAATAAGCATATACATATCAGCAACAGAATGGGAAAACCCCATAGCAACAAAGCTAAACACCGGAAGAGTCATCATAAGGAACTTGACATGTAATGGCTTTGCCATTAATTGTAGATAGATAGCCAAAGCAGCATAGAAATTTCCAGCGATACCTTTTAACATGGTTTCCACAAATGAATATTCGGCTTTAGCCATAAGGACTTCGACTGATCCAGTCACATAAGCTTCATGTTGAGAAATGTGAGAATAGTTACAAATGACATAACTCACTAAGATTGTTCCCAACAAATTAAACCACCAGCTGACAAACCAACTGATAGATAAATCAACCACTGAAACTGCTCCCCGACATAAGGCAGTACTGAAATAGAGAACATTAGCATTGAATAAATCCATTCCCATCACCACCACGTAAAAAAGACCTATTGGATATACCAAGCCTTGGATCAACAGAACAATTGCTGGGTTCAGTTGAAGAAGACCTGGCGAATTCCCTTGTACCATAACATGGAGCATTCCTCCAGTAGTGAATAGAATTCCACCCATTAGAGAGTTGATGATAAGAGTGTCTAAACGAAGTCTGGCCTTCTTCATAGCAGTGGCCACCACCGCTAGCGCTGCTTCATGAGTCGTTAGATAAAGTGACTCATCAGGCATTGTGGTTCCTTTAATCTTGATTCTGTCTTTCTTTTGCTTTTTTGCTCAGCAACCTATAAATGGTGAGATGAGATGTTAGTTAAGTACCATACAGAAAATCTCGGACTTTTGAAGGCTAAAACTAGCAATTGGCGCGGCCTGTCTAAATGCAGAAAAACTAACCACAGTTAGACAAGCGAGTGGAGGGGGAAAAAAAAGAGCTATTATTACCCCCCATTTTTTAGGAATCAACTACCAAAAGTGAGTCATGGGATCCGTATGGGTTTAGTCATCCCCCTCTTTCGCCCCCCCACTTCAATCTTATCGCCAAATCTAACAATACAGCGTCGATGTTAGCGAGACACCGCCAATGAAACCATCTATGGAACCCTGATGGATCATTCTATTTCTTTTTTTTTTTAGCTGGGAATATCCGAGATATTTAAATCACTCCCGTGGTAAGATTGGTGGGATGAGGACTGATTTTTCCGGAAACTGGGCATGTGTTCCAGGTGACTGGAAATGGAGTTATTGCTTTTTGTTGATTTGTTACGGGAATAAGGATTGTGTGGCATGTGTTGAGGCAGTTGGCGGTTTGTCTTGGTCTTATCGCCTGTGCTAACTCTCGTTCCGGTAGTTCGGGCTTAGTGTGGTGGAAGGGGGTGGGGAAGGGAGATAAGGTTTTGGTACTTGACGTATGGAAAAAACGTCAAATTGTCAGCGAATGTTGCGGGAGATTAGTGCGCACTGGATCTCACCAGATGCTCAATTGCGGAGATAACTGGATCAACGTCTGGGGTCCGTTGGTACCAAAAGTCAGGGTGGGTCGACATGTGGAAGAATGATCCAAACAGCGATTGAGTTTTCGGGCGTACCAGAAGACGTTTCTTGGTGTATTTGAAGACCGGTATTGCTTATTTATCCGCACCTTCAGCACTCCAAAAGACAGTACCATCCTTGAAAAGTGATCCTACTTTGTCTAAGTTTTTTTTTTTTTTTTCATCTTTGGCTGGCTAGATTACATTACCCAATCATCTATATTATGCATTATCTATTAAGTGCTATTTTCATGGGGACCAACGGTTTCCTTGGGGTCTGGATATATACTGGGTTCACCCTCTGGTCCCACTGATCCATTTTCTGGAGTGGTGTCAGTTTTAATTTTAGTCGAGTCAGCACCACCTGCCTGAACAGCAGACAAGTCACTTTTCAAAGAAGCTCTTGCCATTTTGATCAACTCCCTAAACTCATGCCCATAAACCTCTTTCCATTGCTTTACCAGAAAGTTCTTATCTGTGATGGGTTTATGACTAAGAGTGCTTCTATTACTGAACAAATCAGCAGATAAACTGGTAAATGCCAGATGTGAATGTTCCCATTGACTGAGTTTCTGTTTAAGCACCTTTTCGGAAATGGGTCTATTACTATCAAGATTGGAATTATACAACACGTAATATTGATTGTATCTTAATTCTAATTGAGTTCTTGTACCTTGAGTAGGAAGCTTGAGGGCAGATAATTTTTCTTTGAGTTTAGGTGTGGTCAAAGACAGAAAGTCAAGTTTAGAGAGCTTTTTAGTCTCCACGTTATTATGCTTGGAAGCTTCATTAAAGTAGTAGTTTGTATGCTTGTTGATATCGTTGGATTTGCCAGTCTCGTGACTAATAGTATGTCTCGGAGTTTCGCTTTGTCTTTCACTAGATGGAGTCCTCGAGCCAGCTGGCTTGAAAAATGATGCTATACCGTTCAGCTTAGCTGGAGTCTGAGTTCTGGCCCTTTTAGGCTTCTTTCCACTTAAGCAAGCGTCAATATGAGTGGTCTGTAATACTTCGGCCGTCATCTTATCCCCACAAATAGGACACTCCACCACATCTTCATTATCAGGAATAGTCACACTCAGATCAGAACTGGGTTCCAACTTTCTTTTTCTTTCTGGCGTAGGTTCTTTGGTCAGTGGTGACTCGTCATCGGAAATCTCAATCACTGCTGGTGACAGGTCCTTTGATTCTGGCTTGGGTACTTCGGACTCTTTCTTCAAAAGCTCATACATGTGCGGTCGTAACCTCGAATAACACGTCACTATCTCTTCTAGTAATATATGTCTCTTTAAATTGCTTTCAAATAGCTCCGTCTTGCATAATGGACACAGGTTATTAGTGATAAGGTACTCTCGTATACACTGAGAGCAGAATGTATGGTTACAGCTGGTGATCACCGGAGCCCGGAAAAACTCTTTACAAATGTAGCATCGTTGGAGGTTGTCGAGCTCTGCGATCTCTGGAATCTTGGAGTTCTTCCAGTCTGATGGATCAGTGATATTTCGGAGCGTATTGAAGTTAGAACTCATCACTTTATTTCAAATATGCCGAGGTTCTTTTTGTTTTCTGGGATCCAAAAGGAACAGATATGATTCAAACGTAATTTCATGCAATATAGGCGCTGATATCGGCCCAGGAAAGTGAGACTGATCTCTGGCTTGGCTCATTCGTCATGGGTCATCTCTTGAGACTACGCGTCTGGTTGATGTTAGATCACGTGACAGAACAGTATATCGCCATCAACCCCACAAAACCTGGTTAGTTACAGTTAACCTACAGGGATGAATATTTCTATGTTATCTATTAATATGATTTAGAGGAGATGGACTTAAAGTTCATCGTGCTCAACATTTGTTTTTGGTGCTACCTTCTTTTTGGCCGGTCTGACCTTTGCGTTTGTCTTTTTGGTCTTTTTGACCTTTTTCTTTGGTGCTTTTGGTTCTGTGGATTTGGAGGATGAAACAATAGATTCAGAGGATGATGCAGCAGGTGCACCGTCTGTAGTGGGATCAACTTTTCTTAAAGTGGCCTTAGTTGAATGGGTAGGAGCAGCAGAGGTTTCTTCAGGGTAAACTTCTTCAGATGCTTCTGGTTCAACTACTTTTTCTTGAATCTTTTCTTCAACAGGTTCTTCAACAGGTTCTTCAACAGGTTCTTCAACAGTTTCTGGTTTTGGAGTAGCAACAGGTTCTGGTATGACTTCAGATACCACAACTTCAGGCTCTGAGACAGCCTCAGGCTCTGGAACTGGTTCAGGTTCTTCAACTTGTTCTTCGATCACTGGTTCTTCAACAATTGGTTCTTCAATAACTGGCTCAGGCTCTGGAACTGGTTCAGGTTCTGCAACTTGTTCTTCGATCACTGGTTCTTCAACAATTGGTTCTTCAATAACTGGCTCAGGCTCTGCCACTTGTTCCTCGGCAACTGGTTCTTCAAGTTTAGGTTCTTCAAGTTCAGGCTCAGGTTCTTGAGCTGGTGTCTCTGTTTCTTGATCTAGTTCTTCAGCTTCTTCAGCTTCTTCAGCTTCTTCGGCTTCTTCAGCTTCTTCAGCTTCTTCGGCTACTTCAGCTTCTTCAGCTTCTTCCTCTTCCTCTTCAACTTTAGTACCTTCGACATCTTCCTCATCTTCAGGTTCTTGAACAGGGACTTCAACAGCTTCATCGACAATCTCGTCTACAGTTTGTGGCTCTTCATCAGCTTCTTCCTCTTCCTCTTCGACTTCTTCTTCTTCTTTAGCTTCTTCAGCTTCTTCAGCTTCTTCATCTTCTTCATCTTCCTCCTCTTCCTTTTCGACTTCTTCTTCAGCTTCTTCTTCACCAGCTTCTTCTTCTGGTTCTTCAACTTCTTCAGCTTCTTCTTCTGGTTCTTCAACTTTGGCCTCGTTTACTTCTTCAACCTCTGCTTCTTCAACCTCCTCATCAACAACAGTTGGGATTTCTTCAGACTCGGTTGATTCCTCGTTGTCATGTTCATATCCTTCATCTATGCTGTCTTCCATTTCTTCTACAGCAGATTTTGCTTCAGGAGACTCACTGGTGCCTTCTTCAACAATAGCTTCTGGTTCTTGAACAAACTCAACTTCATCTTGAGGAGCAGGAATTGGTTCAGCGTCAGCTAATTCTAATTCTAATTCTTCAGGTTCAACTTCAGGAATTGGAGTGGATTCGACAACTGGATCTTCTACAGTAACTTCTTCAACATAGTTTTCTTTGTGCTTCAAGTAAGAATCAGTATCCAAGTCAATATTTTTTGTATCGATGCTTTTTGTGACTTCGGAAACATGAACTTCATCTTTAGTAGAAGAAGAAAGAATAACTTCTTCGATAGTACTTGCAGTGGTTGTAGTTTCAAGATCTTCGGTATTAGTAATGTAAGTATCATGTTCTCCAGTAATTTCAGCAACAGTATCATCAGACCAAGTGGTTACAGTGAAGTAATCTTGAGAAGAATCAAGATCTCTTTCAGCTAATTTTTCATTAATCTTTGCTTTGACAAATTCGTAACCTTCAAGACCATATTTGTAGGCCAAATCATAACCAATTTTACTGTATACTAAAGATTTTCCATAATAAACTTCTAATTGACCAGTTTCATGAGCCTTTTGAAGACCAACACCTAAGATAGCAATTAATAAAATAGTCATCAAGTACAGGAATAAGGTACCAATGGTTGATTTACCTTGACCAATGTTTTGAGGAACGCGAACAACATGAAGGCTGTTAGCAGCACTACCAGTAGCAAGCTTAGTACCATTTGGAGAGAAAGCCACTGAAGTGATAGCAAATGGATGTAATTTTTGAAAGGACTTCAATTCCTTTAAAGTTGAAAGTTTTAAAATAGTTACAGATAAATCATTTCCAGCAACAGCCACCAAATCTTTAGATGCAACAAGATCAATTGCAACGATGTTATTAAACTTTTTAGAAATGACTTTTTGTTTAATAATTTTTTGATCCTTTATGGAATAATGTAAAAGAGCAGCACCTTTGGTACCACGAAGACTGGCAGAAATAACCACAGTAGATTCATTAATAAAACGTATTCTAGAAAGATTATATTTTTGCAATTCCTTAAAAAGTTTTTGATTCTTGGTAGAAGATGCAATTGGATTTCCAGTAATGGTTGAAATGGTTTCGATTGATGAAGCAGTAACATAACATAAAGTTTTACCTTCATCATGAGGACTTAAATGAAAGTCTTTAATTTCCAGGTCTTTTTCTGGTTTATATTTAAAGTTTAAACCCAAAGTATCTGGGTTAAAACCATATAATACAGAAGGAACAGTTGATGTCATAAAAACACCCGCGGAATTATTAGGGGTTAAACGAACAATCTTTGGGTAATCTTCAGCATCACCGGAGATTTCTTCTTCCAATTGAACTGCATCAACAAATCTTAAATGTTCTTCTTTGGTAAACACGTATTTTCTTAAATTGTTGTTGATATTCATAGATTTAATTAATTGAGACAGTTGATTACATCCCACAAATACTGAGATTTGATTTTCATCATCGCCTGATATTTTGGCAGTATCTAAACATTGTGGGGAGTCTTCATTGGCAGGAAGAGTGATTTCACGAAACTTTTGAAGTCTTCTCTTTGGATCATTCACCATAAAACTTGCTTTAACTACGGTGATTTTATTCGGAATCCCGTTGTTTCCTTCACCACCACCACCGGTGACCAAGAGCGTCTTGTTATTGACGAACTTGGCATCGAGGATTGGGTAGCCCACGTCAAGTACGGCACTATCTTTAAACGACATGTTATGATGAAAGGTTGTGTTACGTGTTTTGTTCATGTTGGAGATTAAGTGATAAAGTGCGAGGATGTCGCAAATCAGCCAGTTTGATGTCGCGAATCATAAAGGCTTTTTCACCCAGTGAGCGAGTGAGAGTGAGTAAGCAGTCAAGGAATCAGTAGAGTTTAAAGACCTTCTTCCCCCCCCCACCCCCCGAAATCTATATCACCATGTCAAACAAGAGCATACTCTCGATCCTGTCACACGTGGCACATGGATACGTGGGAAATCGAGCCACGGTGTTCCCTCTTCAATATGTTGGGTGGGATGTTGATGGCGTCAACACTACCAATTTTTCCAACCATCCGGGGTATGGTAAGTTTGCAGGCAGCGCCAGTTCTCCCCAGTTGGTGGGAGAGCTTTTGGAAGGATTGAAGCAGATTGTTGATTTTGGCAATGCCTATAGTTTGATATTGACGGGGTACACCCCAGATCCTGAAGCCATGGAGATCATTTACCGCCATTTGATAGAGGTATTCAGTAAAGAAGGCCCCACCAAAAAGCCAGCTTGGGTGGTGGATCCAGTATTGGGAGACAATGGTAAATTGTATGTACTGGAGAAGGTGATACCTATGTACCAGAGATACTTTGAGAGCGGTTACGTGTCACTTATCACTCCTAATCAGTTTGAGTTTGAGACTCTCAGTGGCAGCAAAATCAGTGACTGGGGATCACTCAAGACCGCACTCACCAGGTTTTACCAAACATACAAAATACCATACGTGGTGATATCTTCGGTGAGTATTGATGATAAAATGTACACGGTAGGATTTGCAGCCAAAGAAGGAGAAGGAAAACAAGAAGGAGAAGAAGGAGAAGAAGAAGACAAAGAACTAATTATTTTCTACTTCCCAGTGGCTGAGATCCAGTGCAGCTTCAATGGATGTGGGGACTTGTTCACTGCATTGACAGCAGATGCATTTTACAACAATAACAGGGTTCTTGGCCCTAATGTGCTTGCAGAGGTATTGCCTAAGCTTCATAAGATACTTCAGAACAGTTACGATCAAGAAGTGCAACTTTCAGGGAAAGACGTCAAGGTGGTGAAGGACATCCGGGTGGTGTCGCAGAGAGAGATTCTTCTCGAGAAGGGAGGTGACAGTTCCAACGTGAAGTATTTGTAAATACACAATCATTAGACATTGATGGAGCAAGCCAGATTGAATACTATAGAAGCAGGAACCAGGAAGCAAGAACCAGGGACTTTTGTTTTTTGTATTCTTTCGGCAGCTCTTATCAATTGCATTAGACATAAATATTTATTAACATGTGTAGGTATGACGATCTACTGATTGGTATCTGAGAGTGGTCATCAAATACTCGTCAGAGCAAGGTGTGTATCAAGAGAGAACAGTATCCATGGAAGCAGCATTGTATTTGAGCCAGCTCAAGTTCTTGTTGAAATATTGGTAGAAGTATCAATGTCTGCAAATGGCTGCGAAAAGAGAAGATATGCCCAATAAGCGATAGTTGATACTTTACCAGTAGTTCACCTAAGGGTCGAACCAATTGATAGCACACGAGACTAGCCAGAGTTACTAGTTCACTAGCTGTAGAACACCCTATTGGTTGCACTACAAAGCAATACGGACTATAAATCCCAATCAAATGAGGGCCATTCGATACACTCAGGAGAACTCGGTGAGGAAAAAGAACGAGATACCAGAAAGCAAGATGGAGGTTAAGCAGAATCACAACACCCCAGAAGACAACCTGAACTCCAATACGTGCTGAATGCACCAACGTCAATGGGGATACGGATTATAGTAATGCTAGAAACTTGGTCTGGTTGTCCTATTTGTAATGTCCTGGTTGGCTCCATAATGTCGCACCTTCGCCAATTAAAATCCCACTACAGCTTAGGATAGTTTGCACCAGCCACATCTGGGATGCTCAAAAAGGCTATATGTCACGTTACCAAACCAGCGCCACCGCAACCGACCACTGCTCCCCTTTCGTGATCTACTTCCCTTCCTCCTTACACTGCCTCTCATCTCTTGATCACTGATTCCAATCTAATGTGCACAACTAGCCACGCACCCAAAGAATCAGAATGTTGAGAAGCATCACGTGCGCCACTATGGGTCCTCACCCGCAATTAGTGACCATCCTCTCTGATAAGACACATCTCTACAAAACCATACCCCCCTGGCAGTTAACTACTAACGTCGTAACAACTCATCATGAGCAGCGAGAAGGCGGAATTCGCCCTCTTTCAAAATGCTACTCCTAAGTGGCCTTCGCCACCAAAGTACTCGTGGTTCAAGAGGATTATACTCTTATTAATAACCATACTATCAATAGTAATCCTAGCTGGACCTTCAAGATTGGGGTTGATCCGATTCAGATCAATGATCCAACATGATGAAGATGCTATAATACATTCTGAATCAGCCCAAACAACCAAATCTAATATGTTTCAATTAAAACACATTTACCATCGTGGTTTGGGAGAGAAACATAAAGTGCATAGAAGGCTAGATATCACACCAGAATATTTAGCCAAACATTCCCAGCATTTCGAAGCGTTGGTCCAAGAGACTCATAAGCGGGACGAAGTGGACCAAGAAGATTTGGAATCCGTATACAGTCAAATGGATTGGCCCAAAGTGCATCATGGTAAGAATCCATTCACCATTCAATTACCTATCAATAAAGCTAAAAAGAATGGTGTGGTACGCCGACTTAAAGAAAGACATACCCCAGGATTTATTGATTCTTACTTATCATACGCGTTAAAAGTGAAGGGAAGTCCCAAGGTATTGAATATGATAGAATTGGAATGGGACGATGAAGAAGAATTGGAAATTCCCGACGTCAATGATAAGGATACCATAGTATCATTAGCCACTATTTCATCCAATGCATACGTTAAATATCCACAAGATGATGATGAAAAGAAAAGACTGGACTGGATAGATGTAGGAGGATGGGATCCCGATGAAGAGAATGGTGATATTAATTTTGGATGGGATGATTCAGGATTAAGAGGTCATATTTTTGTTAGTGAAGATAATAAGACAGTTGTGATTGGTATTAAGGGTACATCTGGTGCTGGACTTCCAGGTACTGGACCCGAAGAAACTTCCAATAGTGATAAAACCAATGATAATTTATTATTTTCATGTTGTTGTGCAAGAGTTAGTTATTTATGGACTACAGTATGTGATTGTTATGATAAAACTTATACTTGCAACCAAGATTGTTTGGAAAAAGAATTGATGAGAGAAGATAGATATTATCAAGCCACGTTAGATTTATATCGTAATGTGACAGCATTATACCCACCTGATAAACATAATATTTGGGTTAGTGGACATTCATTGGGTGGAGCATTGGCTTCATTATTAGGAAGAACTTATGGACTTCCAGTGGTTGCAATTGAAGCTCCCGGCGAAATGTTAGCTACTAAAAGATTACATTTACCTCAACCACCAGGTTTACCGAAGTATCGAGAAAATATCTGGCATATTGGTAATACGGCTGATCCGATCTATATGGGGGTATGTAATGGAGCATCTAGTACTTGTAATGTTGCTGGATATGCAATGGAAACTGCATGTCATACAGGTATGCAATGTGTTTATGATGTGGTTACGGATTTAGGATGGAGAGTTAACTTATTGAATCATCGTATTCATACCGTGATTGATGAGATCATCTTAAAGTATAATGAAACAGCCCCATGTGAAATTCAACCTCCATGCAGGGATTGCTTTAATTGGCGATTCACTACTCATGATGATAAAGAGGACGATGAACCCTTTTTACCTAATCCACTCAAACCTAAGCCCAAGCCCAAGCCCTCGACCGGTAGAAGCTCCAGTAGCAGCAGCAGCAGCAGCAGCCGCTCAAGTTCCAAAAAATCCGGAAAATCCAAGACTGGCTCGACTACATCAACACCATCAATTACAACCACCAAAACAGACGCAACAGGAACATCAGAACCAAATCCCGAGGAACCACCCAAAAAGTGCCTAAAAAGAACTTGGTACGGTTGGTGTTCCGAATGGGGCTATGATGACAACAATTAATAACCCTCTTTCACTTCCACTTTCATAGTTTTTATATATATATATATATGTATAGATAGTTATGTAACTGAATTTCAATGACTTATGGCAGCCAGCATTTTGAGCCCGTTTGGGAAGACGCAAAGAATAGAAACGAGCGTTGGCATGAACTTGGCACCGTCATCTCAGATATGAAATGAATGTCAATCCTGTACAATGGGTCGACTTCCATAAAAAGCATAATCTAACATAGAAGGAGGTGGGGCAGCGAGCAGGTGGTTGTGTTGTTAGGAAGGAGGAGGGGCTGAATGGAGGTTCTGGTGACCGCAACTTTAACTACTTAACGACTCACATGATGTACATAGATGCTATGTATGGATGTATGTAAGTAATATAGAAGTGAGATGACCGTAGGCTATGGGATGATACTGCCACCCCCCTTGATGCTTGATCTCTTGGGTACCGAAGTAGAGGAGAAAATGGCCCGAACTGGCGGGCAGGTTAGGCTGCACACGTGACCGCACACCTAAACGGCCAGAATCGTCCCCAATTCAGCCGCCCCACCGCCTTCCTTGTGTGGCTGCAGACGCATGACTATGTTTACTCGGCCTAATTGGGTAAGCAACCTTGCTGTATGCAGGCGGGCCGAGCTTGCATGGGTTAAATATAAACACTCGAGTCGAGGGGATGGCCTCACTTTCCCTCGGTAACAGCCCAATTGATGGCCCTGTACTAGGACCGTAAACTACGCAAAGGTGTAGAACTCTTGACCAGTCATGCCAGCCATGCTCACTCGCACTAGCCTTGCTTGGCTGTCCCACTGGGCCCGGTTTGTAGCATATTTTCTTCTCTCTTTATGCTCAATATGGAAGCAATCAAAATACATATGGACAATAAAATAGCCAAAAAAAAAAAAAAAAAAAAAGAAAAATAATAATAATAATCCTTCTCCCAATTTGTATCCTTAAAATATAATCAGGTCAATTTCCAATATTTTAACACTTTTCTGTTATTAGCTATTTTTTTTGTTATTCATCCTTCTTTCTCAAAGAATTACGTATATAAAAAAAAACCATAGTCTAGACATCATTTGGTTTAGGTGATTTTTTTTTCCAAATAACTTCAATTCCCTTGATCAACTTCGTCCGGTTGTTGTAACTATCCAAAAGACTATTATTCTTTTTCGTTAAATTGTTTGTGAGTGACTGAGTGACTGAGTGTTTCATTTTTTCAATACCCCCCCTCCTCCTCCCCAAGCTAATATTATCGTCTAATCAATTAGTATCAACATCAACAAGAAATCCCTTCTTATAATTTCGATCGATTTTATTTATTTGTTGTTTCATTCTCAATTAAAAAATTCTGGTCAATCATGAAGCTCGTTAGTGGTATCATAAACCAATTCTTTTTGGCAGGTACAATCCTTCTCTTAATTTTCACAGTTTTGTCAGGCTCTACCAGACATTCTCCAATTAACCAGTTTTATTGGCTCCGTGCTGACACCTCCAACATTCCTGGTGCTCCAAATGAAGGAGCTTGGACTTTCTGGGGTGTTTGTGAATACAGTACTTTCGGTAATTGTACTCAAGGTCCTGCTTTCCCACTTTCTCCAAGTGATAACTTCGACACCACTGAAAATGTTCCATTTGATTTCCTTAACAACAGAAGAACCTACTACTACTTGTCTCGTTTTGCCTTTGCTTTCACCCTTATTGCTTTGGGTTTGACTTGCTTGGCTTTTATCTTTGGTTTTGTCATGGTTACTCATAAGACCCAGGTCTTTGTCGTTACCATTGCTTTGTTCTTCTTGGCTGCCACATGTGCTTTCCAAACCGCGGTTGTTGTGTTGGCTAGAAACGCTTTCAACAGTGAAAACCGTAATGCCCATGTTGGTATGAAACAAATGGCCATCTTATGGACTTCTTTGGTTACTCTTCTCATTGTTTGGGTTAACAGTTTATCTGCCAAGATCATTGGTTCTTACAAAAACCATATTGCCAATGTTAGAGCCCAATCTGGTGTTTACCAAGATGATGGTGTTGCTCCAACCTCTGCCGGTCCAGCCGGTGACGAATCTTCTTTCACCAGATCTGCTCCAGCTGCTGAAACCAAGGAAGACAATGGTGGTGGTATCAGATTCTTCAAGATCAAGAGAAACCACAAGACTTCTGATGATGAAAGTGTTTAATTGAGTTCCTTCTCCACCACACCCCACACTCTCTATCATTGTATTCAAAGTCAAACTTCTCCGTTGAGGTGAATTTTCTCTGTATCATCTCTGTCCCCCTCTTTTGTTTTGTTTGAATAATTTATTGTTTCTGTTGTATAGAACCACTTTCCTAACTTGATCATATTCATTTTATGTTACAAAGATAGTCAAAAAAAGATTCAGAGATGGTGATAATTTAATACCGAATTGAATACACTCACCTCGATGTGTGAGTTGAAGTATAACCAATGGACGAAAAAAAAGAAGATTGCCGACAAGGGATTTTGTCTCTTGGTCTGTTGATGTCTGTTCAGTCTATTGGTGTTTGTAATGTTAATCTATAAAGTATAATTGATTTAATTGTAGACCAGTAGCCATAGCAACAAGCACTGATAATTGAGATTGGGGCCTGTGTGTACCTTCCAGTCATGGTCATCAGCCGTTCCTTCCATTGGATGATGCTACCAAACTCAATGGTAGTGTTTCAGTTGGTCACAGGCTGAACATCACATATTTCTGATAAAATAGCAAAATTATACAATAATGGCCTGATGTGATGACTTCATTAACAAAGTCAGGTTATCGCCATTGAGGGACATGGAAATGAAATTACCAGAGCTACTGTACCGTATTTAGCAGTATTTACTTTGGCCCGGAGCTAAACACCCTCTTTGGGATATGTCATTTTTTTTGTCTTGGTTATGACCCATGTCACTTTATGGGTTTGTTTACTTCGTCTAGGAGTACCCAGTCCACCAAACCACATTATGTAATCCATGACGTCAATTTCCTTGTCGAGAGCCATGGGTTCTCTGGCTTCGTTTATGTTTTTGCAGCCAAGTGTCAAGCCAAGGATCCTAGACCCTTTGGTTTAGTTGGTGGTTCGTGGATGGCGACTCGTCACCATGTCATGTCGCAATCAACTGGCAATGGAAATGGGTACCAGATTGGTTGGGACCAAGGTGCTGATACTGAAACAGTCCCAGGACGTTCTCTGGCCCTTCCAAGTGACGATACGGCTGTGTATTTACAGAGATACAAGTCACACCTTGATGGCCATGAGACACATCCTAGTATCACAAGATGAAGATCAATACCAGCTAAGGTTTCGAGAATAGCAAAAATAGAAAACGTCTTAGACACCAAATCACCCCTGGCCTAGTCACAAGAGACACGCCAGGACATACGAAACTGTACCCACTTATAACCAAGTTCTATTTTGTATTGTTTGGAAACCTGACGGTATCAGCCAATGAAGTGTGGGGAGGGTTGATGACAGAGAGATGGAATACCAGGTTAGGTCCAGTTACAGGAATGGAAGATGGACAAGAGGAACGGCGAACGGGCCAACGGGATGTCATCTTGAGTGACATTGGAATCGATACCTAGATTCCCGTGTTCCTACTATCGTGACAAAAATAATCATACCTTATCAATACAGTGGTATGATTACCATTAGTGACTAGTTCTAGTACGAAGAGGTGTTTGGAGGTAACCAGGGCGATAACCAGGAACGGTTTAAGGTGGCTTTAGCACAATTAATGGGTTAATTAGCAGAAAGCAATCGTGGAAATAAATAGAGAAGAGATGGAGAGACTACAAGGTCAGTACAGGGTGGTTGGGAATGGTATGGTTGGCTAGCTTGGAATTTTTCAGATTGTTCAGCCTGATCTAGTCTTTTTTTTCATCCATTGATTCTGTCGCTGGTGTCCCCGTGGGTTTGTTAATTAGGGGTTGGTGTTGAGATACGAATCTGGGGGCTTCTGTGTGGAAAATTTCAGTTCTGCAAGTTGTAAGGACATCATGTCATAAAATATCGGATCGAAGGAAAATATACTTGAGGTGAAGGGTCAGGTAGTTTGGTCACTATGAAGTCGGACCCTTCTTTGAGGTGAGTTACCACCAGCCAAGCTGGGCTGGGGCCTCGCTAAGTGGCTCCTTTTATAAGCGAAAAGGTTTCCCATATCATATGTCAATACCCCTAGATCTGCGATTGCGCAAATTACATAACCACTCAGCGCAATTGCCCAACACATACCCAAGAAAATGCCCAGAGATACTTAGTACTAGATGCAACAGGATACGACGTGTGGGAGTATTTCTGAGGGTAGGAGACCGCCCTCCGAGACCGGGAACAATTGTCCCGAGAAAATAGTCACTTTTGATCACCAATAGTCAGTTCAGGAAGTGGGGACAAAGGTTTAGGTGGAGGTTCAAATGGAAGGTGGAGGGATGCGCTCTACATTCCCATAGCAAAACTGACTGATCAGTAAAAAAAGAAAGGAATTAGGATTTCGGCCGATACCTGCTGCCTGTGAGGTTGGCACCCAACACTAAACCTACTGTAATGAGGAGAAGGTGTCATTGGTTTTGTATTTTGTCCTTTATGGTTCAATTTTCAGATGGCCCCCTCCCTCCTGCCCCCCTCTCCAATCTGTTCCATGCATTTATCCCCGTGTTCTAATCTCGAACCAGAACAAAGTTTCACCCGTAAAAAAGGAATTCATAAAGGGCAGCCCGAAACATTGCTAATAGATTCTGGTTAAATGCCCCTCCGTGTCTATTAATTTTATTAATTTAAATTATTATATATATAATAATTGGTTCTTGTCCAATAGTAATTCTTTTTACCAAATTTCTTCTAATCAGGTGTTATCAATCAATTATTTTGGTTAGGTCTATATCATTTTTTTTAACCAAAAGAAAAAACCAACGTTTTGTTTAAATAATATCTGCTTATCAGAGAAACTGGGTTAATAAAACCTGGTGAAATTCCCGAAAAAACCCTGCTCCAACTTCACCTCGACCTGGGCTAATTTTGTCAACTGTCAATTGTGTATTGTATCCCAGTACTCGTGAACACTGACCCCCATACCCCCATCCACCAAACCTCCTGATCCCCATTTATCTCCAGATAATCCCAGGCTTATTGTTTTTGAGGTTTTTTTTTAGACCAAGAAAATATCATAGATTAGCCATCGTATATAAATCGTTAGTCAAGGTGATAAGACAAACGGACTAGCCGGGGTAGTCTCCATCCACAATTGAACCAGGCCCATTCTCATTCTCCCATCCACCAGTCTGGCCTACGCCCAATTACCCGAAACTACCGTCGTGTTAGTGGCTATATTTAACCTATTGGCCAAAACCCGCTATATCCACTCCCCTTTTTATTTTTTTGAAGAGTGCTTTCTTTCCGGTACCATAGGAACACTTTTTTTTTTCTTTCCCTATTTCACATTTACCTTTATATTACGTCATCATCACACTTTATTCTGTTTGACTGGCATACCCGTGGCAACCAACGCTGTTTCTAGTTTACTGTCATCGGACCTTAGCCTACGTTGTTGTCCGAGTAATCAAAAAGACCCCGTATATATATGAACCTGTGTCACCACCACCACGTTCAACTGTGAGAGACAAGAGGCTTAAAACAACAGTACAACACCACCACCAAGGCTTAAAGAGAGAAGCAAAAGAGTTAATTTCAACCCCCAAAAAAATCAAATCAGTTCCATTCAAAAAGTCGGCTTAAACAATGAAGATCACCGGTGAAAAACATAGTCATCATCACATTAAGAACCTCTTCAAGAGCGACTCTCCCAACCCCGAGTCCGACCACTCATCCAACTCTTCCCATACCGGGATTTCCAAGCTCTTCCGTCATAATACTCAAACATCAATTAGGGATTCCAGAGATTCGAGAGAATCCAAAGAAAGAGGCGAACATCCCGAAGTGACAAGAACTCCAAGTTTTCTTTCTTTAAAAAGACACAATTCCAACCCAGCCATGCGAGCTCGTTCCAATTCTGATCAACATCATTCTCATATCTCCAAATTTCTTCCTGGTCATTCCAGTTCAAGTACCAATATTAATGGCAATCCTCCAAAGGAATTAAAGAAATTATCCAAGGCCGAAACCGTGGCCCATCTTCAATCTGTCAATAACAAAAATCACGCTAGAGCTCAGTATAGAACCCCTGCTCCTATTAATACCACCAATAATGGTCATCATCATGAAAAAATCGTATACAATCCTTATGGTATCAATAAGACTCCAACTCTGCAAATGCCAAAAAATACCTCGTTTTATTTATCAGGTTCTGAAGATGGTGCTAGAGTATTAAGTAATCCAGTGGCTGACCCTAATGATTTATTACCACCTGAATTCCATCAACCTCATGTTAATCTTCTTGATGATTTTGAAATTGATGCATCTACCAAGAAATTGGGTGATGGTGGTTCTTCTGATGTTAGATTAATCAATGCCATTAATCATAAGAAAGAAATTTATGCATTAAAGAAATTCACTTTGTTAACCAAAGAAACAGATGAAGATTTCTATAAGAGAGTCATTAAAGAATACATTGTTTCTAAAAAAGCCAGTTCTTCAAGACATGTTATTGATTTCTTTGGAATTGTTCGTATTCAATCTCAACTGAATTTAACTCGTGGTTGGGGGCTTGTGATGGAATTCTGTGCTGGAGGGGATTTATTCAATACTATTGTTAAACCAGGTTGGAAACGTAGTTCATTAAGTGAAAAGTATTGTATATTTAAACAAATTGCTTATGGTTTAAAAGCTCTTCATGACATGGATATTGTTCATCGTGATTTAAAACCTGAAAATGTCTTACTTGATGCTAATGGTGTGGCTAAACTTTGTGATTTTGGTGTGAGTGATTATGGTCATGAAATTGAAGGTGATTTTACTAGTCCAATTAAAACTTCTCATTCTTATGTTGGCTCTCCACCTTATTCACCACCAGAAGTTATGGCTCTTAAAGAAATGTCTCATTCTGAAGCTAAAAATGCTCCTTATGATATGTTTAAAATGGATCATTGGGGTTTAGGTATGTTACTTTTCTGTCTTGTTTATGGAGGTGTACCATTCCCTGGTGCTACTCCTAATGATCATTCGTATAGAGATTATAAATTCAGCCATGAAAGATACTCTAGTGATCATCCAGTGTTTAAAAATAATCAAGATTATTCCAAAGGTCCAGGTTCTGAATTTAAATGGGCCAGTCAATTCCATTCTACTGGTGCTTCTCGTGTGGCTTGGAAATTATGTGATCCTTCTGTTAATAGAAGATATGATTTGGATATGTTATTCAAAGATCCATGGTTCCAAGGTTTGGAAATGTGTATTTATGAACATCCAGATCAATTGGTTAATCCATTCGTTTTACCAGGTACTGGCCCTAACATGAATCCATTACATTCTCTGCTGAACCATTCAAGCTCGGTTTCTTTATCAAGAAGTTCCTCTCGTAGAGCAACTTTCAATCATGATGATGGTGAAGAAATTTCTACTCCTTTTAGAAGTATGTTGGATTTGGGTGGCGGTGCTGCACTTCCACCAGCACATTCAGCTCAACGCGGTAAAGATGATGATAATGCTTCTATTCACTCAGCTTCTTCTTTGAGTCATGGTACTCAATTCCAGAAAGAAAGTCCAAGAGCCGTTAATACTGCTGAATTTGAAAAGAATCATTTCCATTATGAAGAACATACTAGATCAAGATCAATGTTGGATATTGCTGATGATAGACCAGTTACTCCAGCGACTCCAACAACTCCAGCCACTCCAAGTTTACCAGCTGTAGAAGAATCAGATAACGAAGGAGATATCGAAGGTGAACATCAAGAATATAAAAAGCCTGAAGCCAATAGAAATTCACCACCGGAATCTTCTGCTTCTTCAGTTTATAAGAGGGATCATTCGTCTCATGATGAATGCCAATCATTGATTGAAGCCAATACCAAGATCTTAAAGCCAAATACTGATGTACAAATTGACGAATCAGGAATGACAGAACTTGGATATAAAATTAAGAAACATCATCATCTTGATGTTAGCACTGCTCAAGGAGCAGGATCAATGGGTTCAAGAAGAAGGTAAATTGCTTTAAGCCAAAACAGAAAAAAACACAACTGGGTACTGAGATTTATTGTAACAATTTGGGATTTAAGAGTTTGAGTTTATATATATAGATTTAGTATGATGAACATGTAAAACAAACTATTAATAGTAATAAAAAAAAATAAAGGAATTCAACTATTAACAATTTATATGAACAATTCAGAGATATAAATAATTGTACCCAGGATATCAAGCACTGTATGAAAGAATTACTTGGAGTAGATTTTTTAGAAATAATATAGAATATAAAGAGTTATAATTAAACCAAGACCAAAAGGGAAGCGAGGCACAGAAACACAGAAAGCGAATCAAGAGAATAACCAATCAATAAAACAACGAATCACAGATCAATCATATTAAATATAGCAAGAGTAACTAAAAATAATTGATATAAACATTTAATGTAAAAGAGATCTAGTACAAATGAATGAGACCAATTCCAGTTTGGGGAGACCAGGCAAAGAAAGTAGAGTCAGATAAAAGGCAATGTACCAGGAATATAGTTAATTAGAGGTACAAGATACGGAAAACTCCATTGCTGGGAATTCAAAGTATAGAGGACGGTAGATGCAATGGAATTAACTAATAAGTAGGCACAGTCTTCTAATTAGATGAGGGTTAGGAACAAATGGGTCACTTAGTGGGAATAGAGAGCATTATAGAGCCGATTAGCTAATGGTCATTACCTTTTGAATAAGCACATACATAGGAGCACCCGGATAGGAAGTGGTCTGGATCTGGAGGGGTAGCATAATTCAGCACTACTACGATTAGTTCCTGTTCCTTCTCCACAGGCTTCAGCTCCCACTGGTGGGTCATTTTTTATGGAGCATCTTCCCCTATTGGAGGGCTTTATTTTTCACCTGATTTTTCATTGTTTCGTTCACTATTTTTCACCTTTGGTCCAGTATATAGGGTCGGGTCGAATCGAATTAACAGTCCATTACCTGAACACTATAAGGAGGACCAATAGTACTATTTGTAGCTTCTACGTTTCTACACTTCTACCAAAACAGGTCGAAGACTGACTGTAACTATTGATAGAATCTATAAGAAGCAATCATTATGATTTTTCAAGACGTAAATGTACATTTGTTTTATGGTATGAACACCACTATTAATAAGTAACATCACTTAAGCTTCCAAAGCAACTCTTCCCTTTGGGTTGGTGACCTTAATACCCATCTTCTTAGCCTTAGCAACAATGACAACTCTGTTCTTGGCGGAGATGTTGTGAGCAATTTCGGCAGCGTAGGTCTTGGTGTGCAATAAGAGAGCATCTAAGTCCTTAACGTTCTTAACCAAGTAAGCCTTGTGGCCGGATGGCATCAAGTGTCTGGTCTTCTTGTTGGAACCGTAACCAATGTTTGGTTGTGGGATGGTACCTCTGAATCTTCTTCTGACACAAGAGTCGATACCCTTTTGCTTTCTCCAGTTTTCAGCAACACGGTGGTATCTGTCAGAGTGGTGTCTCTTGAACTTCTTGGTGTACTTTTTAACAATCTTTGGATGTGGAACAGAAGCAGCCACTAGAATAGTTAGTATAATGTTACAGTATAGAGTTTTTTTTCTTCTTCTTTTCCTTTGAATAAATCAATGAATAAAAAATGCATTGGATTGAGTAGAATCTATGACCATCTTCATTTTTTCCTGGTCAAAGTCATATACAAATACAACAAGCAAACTTGGTCACATTGTCTTGTTCCGATGTTCTTTTCTTTGATCAACTTAGACTTCTTTTTCTTGCTGATTAGGAATTTCTTTGAGGTTCTTTGATGAAGGATGAAATTGGTCATTCTGACACGGATTCGTCAGAACATCACTCTGTGTTTCTATAAGGCCCACTGGATTGTTTGGCTGAACCACTTGTTGTATCGACCCATGCGATTGTTTTATTCATTGATATTTCACCACTATCTTTACATACTTTTGATGATGTGTTAAGCTAAAACAAAAGGATAAAAAGTTATAACTACTAAAAATTTTCACCATCGTGAGGACTGGGCAAGGTGCGAGTCCCGAAGCGGCAAGACGGCGGGCGCCGCACCTGTCAGGTGCACAGGGAGAAGAGGGATGGGGAGGAGAGCGTGCGAATGCCAAAGTGGCATGAGTGCAGGACAAGAAACCGCTAGGGCTGAGCCCTAAGCGGATGCACGTGAGAACGTTTTTTCGGGTTGGTGCCTAACTGAGAAAGTGTATAGGTCATGCAGGCGGTATGTTTACGCTCGTTTATGGCAATCTACTGATAAGGATATTCCAAAAACGTGTTTACCACTACCAAAACCAGTTATGTGAGATGTGCAAATGTGTAGATCAGGAGGTACAGCAGACATTGGAAGTGGTGCAAAGATGGTGATATGATGCACACAGAGACAAGGTACCAAGCACCAATTACAATAACTTGCCATTTCCTTGGTAGTGGATGTATTCCTATTGTAATGGGGTATCGTAATCTTAGGCCATAGTTCTCGGTTCTGGCTCACTACTTCTATTGTTGTGATGTTCGCTGTTCCTGTATGGGTGGGGCAATACTTGCTACTGCGATGGGCTAAAAATGGCGTCCTAAGGTGTCAATGAACTCCGATCCGAATTCCCCCGCCTAGCACCGCCGCCTAAAACCTTCCCTGGCGGTGGTGGTGGATACTGAGCCTATTACTGACCCTCCACCGACGTCTCACCACCAACAAGTACCGACAGAATCACCAAGCAATTCTTGCAAGTCACCACCGACTATCACATAATTACCAGAGAATTCGTCCTTTATATTGGTTCTGGTGAGATCCAAATTCTCCCTAGTAGGCTGTCTCTATCGTGTATTCCTCCGCAACACCACTAGTTGCTCGCAGTCCACTCTCAGTGGTGGTGGTGGTGGGGAGCGCGCTTTGTACTGGGGCTGGTAGCAATACTCGTCTCATCACTATTGTCCCCAACATAAAAAATACCCCACGCTAGCGATTCTATTATTGTCTACTATGACACCTGGAAGCATTCTACTCTTTATGGACACATACACATGGTCGATTATCACCAGTTGTTTGAAATTCTTATCTTTCTATCACTTTTCTTCCCTTCCATTAAACCCTTCCGTGGTTAGTTTCTACCCCCATTAGTTTCTACTCGTTAGTGCTCGTTAGTTTCCACTAGCCTTATTTTTGCATCATCAATCGTCTCAGTGCGAGATAAACACCATCTTAGTGCGGTAACACAATAGGCCAGGAAAGTATCAAAAACACCTCAATCCACAAACTTCCCTAACAATATCACTTTTTTCATCATCTACCATCATTGATTAGACCTTTTGACCAGTCCTATCTCACCAGCTACCGTCACCA
The DNA here is from genome assembly GCA_030574995.1 of Suhomyces maxii. Taxonomy (NCBI): domain Eukaryota; kingdom Fungi; phylum Ascomycota; class Pichiomycetes; order Serinales; family Debaryomycetaceae; genus Suhomyces; species Suhomyces maxii. The sequence goes on from JAJMGC010000006.1 coordinate 219,431, forward strand.
CAGTCCAGCACGTTATACTACTGGTCCTATACTGGTCCTGTACTGTTCCTTTATACTGTTGTTGCTATAGTAATAACCACTTCTACTTCTACTTCTACTACTTCTATTACTACTACTACAATAGCACCTATGGGTCTCACTAATACCGTAGGATACTACGTGGTAGTGGGCTTGGTATCCTGGACAGTGATATGGTACTTGATATACTTCATAACGGGGTTCTATCTCAAATCATTCTCCATCAACAACGGGATCCTGTTCAATGGAATATGTTATCGATCAAAATCATTATCTATAGAATTGGGGTCCGTACGGTTTAGACTATGGGGCAATACAAGAAGAATTATCTTTGACGAACTATCGCTAACCTTTCTAACTCCTTCGTCCAAGAAGAAATCAAAGTCATCGTCATCCAAAAAGAATAATTCTGGCATTAATCACCAAACCCCTCAAGATCATTTTAATTTATATTCCAAAAAATTTATTCCAAGAGTTTTGACCAAATTTTTACTCCGTCATATTCCTGCTGTGGATCTAGAACTTAGAAATTCAACTTTAAATATCGACCATCATCATCAAATCATCGTTGATTATGTTAAATTTGATCTTTCTTCAAGATATAGTAAAAGATATCTTGAAAAAATAAAAATTGATTTCACATTTGTTTTGAACAATACCAAACAATGGATTCAAAATAGTAATCCCATCTCATTAGAAAATTTAAAAGTCCAATTTTTTGTTCTGATTGATCTTGAAAATGGTTTGGCTCATGGCTTAAAACTGAAAGTCTTTTTAAATGATTTTACATTTCTGATCTTTAGACTCTATAAATTCTTTGGTATGGATTGTTTATCTCAAGATGATCAAGAAAATATCCCAATTGAAGATAATGAAAATAATGAAAAAGAAACTACTGAACGACAATCGTCTAAAAAGCGTTTAGCTGGTCTTTTACGCTTTCATAACAAATTGCATCAATCACTTTCCGAAATATCCTTCCATCTAGAAAATATTAACGTCGTAGATATTCCTTTTGCTACTATCGTCGATAATCAACATTTTGATGAATATTTTAAAAGTGACACTCCTAAAACATCCCTTGATTTTTCAATCAAATCCTCATTTTTCAACTTTTCCAAATTGCATCCCGATTCTGCAGGCTTTGAAGCCATGTTTGATCCTTTGATCGATAGTCCTTTCCATCTTGTATCATCCATTCAATTATTAAGACTCAATTTCACAAAATTGGTATCGGTAGAAACTGGTAAACTAGGTAAAGAGTCTGATGAAATTCTTAATATTCCAAATTGGTCCTTCACTTTCAAAACCAATATTTTGGACCGTTTAGTAAGAGGTGATGGGTTCAAAAATTGTGTATTGGAACTCTTTGCATCCACTTCAAGTCCAATTTTAGATTTGGATACTCATCAAGTTAGTGAATTATTTTATAATTTGGTTCTCTTGAAAAAATGGTTAAAAATTTCCAAATCAAAGAAACATGAACTCGAAAGAATTCCTGATGAAAAAATCCAATCCAAATCTCAAGGTTCCATTCTTCGTGAATATATTGTAAAACTTCTTCATGATTATTATCCTAGATTGGATATTAAATTAATTGTGGAACAACCTAGAATTATTGTCAGACATTATGATTTACCCAAAGAGAAAGTGCAACTATTGAATTTTTCATATTCTTTACTAGATTTCCATTTATTGACTACCGATTCAAGAAATTATGATTCGGATTGTCAAATTTTAAGCCCTTGTATTCGTTACCTTGAAAAATCCAGAAGTGAAGAGCTTATTAATCAAAATATTGCCAAGGTAGATCAAGTAAATTTCCAATTTGAAATCCTCAAAAACTTAAAGTTCAAGTGTAATACCAAAATTGAAGATGTGGATATTGATTTGACCAAATTAGATATTCTCTTTGGTATTCACAGTTTCCTTAAGGATATCATTGGCATGGCTGAAAAGGACTTGAGTATCGGAGTTCTTAATGAATTTTTAAACCGTCAAATTCACGAAATAAAATCGTTTAAAACTCACAAGGAAAAACTACCTTTGGAGCAATCATTATTCAGGTACCTTCCATCATGGATCTTGGAATGTCAATTAGAATTATCATCAGTTAAGATTCTTTTGGGGTCCAGATCTGTGCTCATTCCTCGTGAATTTATTACTCAAATCGACGACTTTAATGATTTGACCGATGTTCATCATGGTTTAAGATACGTCAGGTTTAGCCTCGAAGAAATGTCAGTTATTCTCAACAACAACGACTTGGACTACTCTTCTGAATCCAGTTTTGAAGACATTATTCCTGTATCTACCTCATCAACAGCATCTCTGGAAACTCTTACTCCGTCATTCAACAATTCCCATTATTGGTCTATCCAGTCCAAGGTCAAGAATCTATCTACTTCCATGAACCTTCATTTGGGCAAGGAATCCAAATTATCTAATTTCTTAAGTGTTCCATTATTTGAGTGCAATGTTCAAGCCATTGTGGATGAACTGCACAATAATAAGCTTAAGGTAGATATGAACATGGATCAATTCCGGGCCCATTATGATAGATACAAGGCCTTTGCTCTTATTGGATCTGTGTATTTAATCCGTGAGTTCTTGGTCATTCCTATCAGTGAAATGTATGCCAAACTTAGAAGTGATATGCAACGGTTTTCTCCCCATCCATCTTCAGAACATGAGACCAAGAAGCATTTGAAAGATTTCTTGACGGTTCAATTCAATATGAACGATATTACTGTTTTGGCACAATTAGGTGATAATTTTAGAACCAAATTTCAAGTAGTTAACTCCTTTTTATCATTTGAAGAAGGAATTGTTACCTTTGATAACGAATTCTTCAGAGCCCTTACCGAATCTCCATTTGTGGCTCACCGTTGGGTCAGATTCATGTGTGCTGATAATATTCGAGTGGTATTGAATGATCCATCTACCGAAGAAAAGGTTGATGTGAGCACCGATGCTATCCGCTTTATTCATGCCCATGGTTTCGTGGCCCATAATTTATTTGATAATCTTTCTGCGACTATTAAGGTGATGAAATATGCCATTCAATGTCTTCTTCAAGAGTCCAATAATCGTCACAAGGTGATTCAACCTAAAGAATCTAAAACCATTAAAATGCCTAATGTTCGAGTCAGATCCGGTAAACTATCTTTCAATATGGAAGATGATCCTTTTGAAACCGAACTAAATATGATTTATCAATTGGGATTAGTGGAACAGAAAAAGAGAATGGAAGAAGAGAGTTTGTTTCAAAATAAAGCCAACAAATCCCAGCATCCAGTGGCCAAGGAACGTGAACTCTTAAACAAGAACTTTTCACTGTCCTGGATCAGAAAGGTCAAGGTTTATAAGGCTGAATTGAAGAGAGAAATCGTTGATAATAAGAAACATTTATTCGGTAACGAAGCGTTGCTTCCTAAACAATATAATGAAGGAATTGTTTCTTATCCAAGTTGTGCTCCACTTTTATTGATTATCATGAACAATATGGATTTGAATATTAATACCACCAAGTTCGACTTGGCTGAACTTCCACAATTCTTACACTATATTGGCCAAGGAGTTCCAAAGGATACAAAGTACTCATTGAACATTCCAACCTTTATTAGTTTGAAGTTGGACGAGATTAGAATGCACTTGAGAGATTATCCGTTACCTATTTTCCATGTTCCCGAGAATATCAACCCTCGAAGACCATGTCTTTCCTTAAGTGGACACCTTATTATTACCGAAGAACTAATCAAAGAAAGAGAGCATGTCCGGTACAGCCATCTTCCATTATCATTAAATGTCAAGAACGTGGAACAAGATAAGTTTTATGCTGTTACCATTGCAAAATCACTTTCTTCCGTCAAATTATTTACCGAATTGAAGTGTGACTTTGATTCCGATTTACCAAGTAGATTCGTTTGGGGTCAATCGCTCCAATTCGGTATTCAACAAGCCATGTTGAATTTTGATCAATTTTCCAAGCCACCAGTAGACCCTTCTATCAAACTTGGGTTCTGGGATAAAATCAGATATGTGATGCATGGAAAATGTGAAATCAGAGTGAAAAAAAGTTTGGAGGTGGCATTCAAGGGATCTCATGATCCTTATGATCTTTTCTCCACTTCGTCTGGATTTGTATTATCGTTTAAAGATAATGTTTTATGGAAAATCAATCAAGATGATGATTCTCGACTGTTTTTTGATATTGAATCCGAAACTGTCTCATGGTATGTTCCTAATTATTTGGCAGCTCCATTGGTGGCTTGGACTCGTGAAAGCTCTAAATCTATTTATTTACCAGATTCTACCAAATTTATTACATCTTCATTTGGTTATTATTTGGCAAGAGATGAAGAACCAAAACCATTTGAATCCAATGCCGATATTCTAGAAAAGAAAATGGTTAATTTGAATGGAGGTGTTCATTTTAGAGTGGGGTTTTTACTTCAAAGAAAGAAGGATGGTCAAAGAACTTCAGAATCAAGACCTCATTATGATATTAAACTTTTCAACCCAGATTTCACTTCTAAAGATCATGATTCTTATCAAGGATTTAGAAGTGATTATATTCATATGGCTATTTCACTTAATGCTGATCGAGAATCCAGTTATAACTCCATACATCTTAGTCCAAAGACTTTTGATCAATTCTTTAAATGGTGGAAATTATTTTCAGGAAATATGTCGCTTCCAATTAGAAGAGGTAAAATGTTTGGAGAAGTTAAAAAATCCGCCAAATTCTCTCAACTTCTTTTCACCAATAAGTATCAATTCAATTTCCGGTCGTTATTTATGACCCATGCTTATAGAGACGAGTCGATTGCTAGAGATGATGAAAAGATTGAATTTGTGGGTATAAGAGCTAAGATTGATAGTTTTTCAGTTGATTTACATCAACGAAAAGAACCAGTGATTCAAGTTCATGAAGAATTATCAAGAAATAAGAAATTAATGAAGATGAATTTCAATATTGGTGAGGTTCATTTAAGTAATATTGATTTAAGAGTTATTCATGCCTCATTTTCACAAGATATTTATAGCAATATTGATATGCATCATATACTTAAAGATGATGATAAGGTTAATAAGTATAAGATATTTGATCACGATCAAAGATGGTTTGACTTACAAGATTATGAAGAAGCTTTTACTCTTTCCCTCAAGAATTGTCCAAGAAATTTCAGCATTTTCCCATTATTATATGCAAAGAGATTCTCATATATTAGAGATACCAATGCAGCTGATGATAATCCTGAAGAGAATTTTGGGAATGAAGAAACTCATAAATGTACTTTGAATTCCAAAAATGTTTTTCAACCACAAATCGAATCATTAATTGATAGAATTAAAGAATTAGAAGAACAAATGGAAAAGAATAAGAGAAAGAAAGGACCTATTGATGGATTACGCAAGAGAATTGAATTCCTTAGAGAAGAAGTCAGAAAGAATGAAAGAAAATGGAGTGGATCTAGAAGAGCTACTGTTGTACAAGATGAAGTACCTACTAAAGAAGATATGGAACTTATCAATGTTGAATCAGATACTGAAGACTCGGATTTGGAGTCTTATAAACCTCAATCGGAACTGAATCAACAAGACTTTGAAAAATTCAATAATAAGTTCATTCTTATTAATATGCTTCTTAAATGGAACTTTCAAAACAGAAATTATCTTCTCAAATATATTCATTTTGTTCAACTTAAAAAGGTTCTTAAAAAGTTCCTTTCTTATGATTCTATTGCAGCATTAGAAGAAATCATGGAAAAGACAAACACCAATGATTTACAAAGTTTGGCTACGGGTGCTCGTAGTACTACCCTGTACCATTCTACTTATCCAGATAATTATAAGTCCAACTTATCCTCTAGTCAACGATTACAGAATTTTGATAAGATTCTTCGTCAAGTCCAAGAAAATGAAGGGATATCTGAAGATTATAAAATTGAAATTATTTCGCCACAAATTCAATTACAAAGTGATGATGAACCTAATTCAGTGGTGATTATCGCGACACCTAAGATTGACTCTAAGATTGTTTCAGTTGTTAAGAAGAAGGAAGATGGAGAAGTTGATGAGTCCAAGGAATTTTCAACCAGATTTGGGGTGATCATGAAACATGCCAATATATTTGTTTTACGTAAAGAAGACTTGGCTAATTCTGACCTTATGATCTTAAGTAAAAACACTTATGGTTCTCCTACTAACTGGCCTCCTTGGCTAGGTACTGAGATATGTAAGAATGGACTTTGGGCTGGTGAAGATAAGTTACTCGTGGAAAAGACTTCATTGATGATAATGTATGAAAAGATCAAGCCTCTTGGAAGCAGAATCAAGGTCGATGAAGAGGAAGACGATGAGTATCCGAATCCGAATCCTAATAATAATAATAATAACAATAATAGCAAGAAAGAAGATGCGATCCCTGTGGATCGACTCTTTGTTGATTTCCCCAAACTTATTATATCTTCTACTTCCAAGCAGTATTTCACTCTTTACATTATTATTCTCAGTCTTCTATTTTACAGTGAACCAATGAACAAATCTATCAGTGAAAAATTGGAGAAACTCAAGTTTTCTATTGATTTCCAAGATCTTTCTTCCTTACATTCACGGTTGAAAGAACTTCACAATTATCATAACCTTATGAAGATATTAATGTTGAATTATGGATTCCGTCAGAAGACTTTAACCAATGAAGAATTGAATAATTTTTTATTATTGAATCAGCAAAAGGAAGAAGTTGTCACCGAAATTTATTTGATGATGCAAACCATTTTAACGGGAGATTTCTATGATTTCTCTACATCATCTAAACCTAAAGCCAATTGGTTTATAAAAGCAGATGAAATTATTCTTCATATGTTGGAAGACGATCGGACTCCAATCTTGGATATTGCCATGGCTCAAGGTGCTTATAGAAAAATTATCAATGAGGATGATTCTAATGACAATAAACTTGAGATTGGAATGATTCAAGGCTTTAATTTAATTAAGGATGCCAAGTATCAACAGTTCTTGGAACCTTTACACGCTGAAGACACCAATTCAGAAAAACTAATCAGTATGGACTGGACCATGAATAGACCAGTTGGAGGTATTAAAATCATCGAAAAGGTGGAATTATCTTCTAAACCACTTAACCTTAAAATCGATGAAATTACCGGTAGAAAATTGATGCTCTTTATTTTTGGTACGGATTCAACTATTGATGAAAGTCCCCTATTATCGGTAGCCAATAGATACGATGAAGAGGAGGAAGGTGAGGAAGATATGGAGAATAATTCTGAATATGATGATAAAGGAGAAACTTCTGATGGAATGGATGACCGACTGCTTGAAGTACCTGATTCCAGAGTCAAGTTTTGTGAAAAGAATCTTGATTCACGCTCTGATTCACGTTCAGATTCTACCAAGAGAAGACTTTCTAGAAGAAAATTCTCCAAAACATTTTCACAAACATCATCTTCCTCGGTATCACATGAAGCAGAGTATCAGGATCAAATTGATAGAATGATCGATAGATCGAAGAAATATTTCAGTTTTATTTCTTTCAAATTACATCCTATATCTCTACTGATATCTATCAGTCTTAGTAAGGGTTACAAGAGATTGTTGAATGTTCAAAATTTCCATATTCATCTACCTGAATTTACCATTCAAAAAAAAATATTATCGTTTTTGGAAGTATCTAAGTTATTACAGAAAATGGTGATTAAATCATTATTAAGTCATTCTGGTAAATTGTTGAAAAATAAGATGACGGTCAAGAAGAAACTGTCAAAGAACTTAATTAACAAACCTCTAAAACCTTTAAAACGTTATGCCAGGTTTACTGACGTAGAGGAATTACAGGACGAACAAACCAAAGAAGCTCATCCAATAAAAGGAGCTAATTGACTCATTTGTTGTACACTTTTTGTAGTGGGACAACCTTATACATGACCTGGTGGTACGAGAGCAATTCCCCTTTGACAAGTGGGAATTCTTCGGTATGGTACTAAGTCATCATGTAAATATGTACTATAGATAAAAAGGATATATATGTATAAGGAAAGCGTAGTGTTGATAATCTTAGATTTTATATTGACCCATACCACTCTTGTCTTTTTAAAGGTTGATAAGTCTTGTTTAGTGACACTTGAATCTGTTTGAAATTCCCCATATTATTGATAGATCTATATTAACATTCATGAAAATATGAAGTCATTGACTGGACCTTACTAGTTCTGTAGAAACTAATTGGGGTCCAGTATAAATAGCGTAAAGTTGTTCTTGCAAGTTATTATTATTAAATGGTTATTAGGATGACTTAAATCCAATACTCATAATTCACAAATATTCACAACACCAAAATGGAACTTAAAAGAGCATTGGTTTGGTTTTCTATTTGTTGATGTGTAATGTGGTTAGAACTGATGGCTATACGATTGGATTAGCTATTTTAAGTTGTATAACTTGGAGCTTTTACCCTTAAGGCTTGTCCGAGTTCGATAAGTGGCCGAAAACTAGCTGCTGAGAACTCAAGTGTCTTTTGATGAAACAGAATTGTGATCATTTCACTCCTTCTCCTGTCTGGATGATTTTGATATGTGTAAAGAGGCTGACTTGGAGGAAATGTGCTTACTAGTTCCAAACAGCATACTCAAAATTTGAATACACTTCTCTCGATCTTTTATATTGCTGTTTCTCATATATGTTGCCTCTTGACATCTCCATTTGCTTGCTTCTTCTTTCTCTTTCCCTTCTTATATTCGTCATTATCCACTTCATCACCTCTCATTAACATTTGTTGATCATTAATAGCCAAATCTGCTGTATTGAAGCCAGGAATCCCATTGATTGAGGTCTTATCAAATCTTAAGGCATCTCGTAACAAATCTGGATCGATTTCTTTGATTATATCTGGGGCTTGTGCCACCATAGGATCTAATAAACCTGGTGGTAACGCTTTTGGACCAGGAATCTGGTGTTTTCCTGGCAAATCTTGGATATGATTCTTGTATGATTTTCTTAATTTGACACCCTTGGACCCATCCGGATTGGTTCTGGCCAATGACTTGGCGATAGGCTCAAGCCCGTAGAGTGAAAGAAGGTTATCAAGTGGCGATGGACTTGGAGCGGAGTACTGGTCTAAAGAACTGGTTAGTAGCGATTAAAGAAACGGCGATTGAAGGTTTCAAGATGGTGACATACGTTTTCCGTCTATCAAGTAGTAGCTGTCTATCCCCTCTCGTATATCAGCTGGTTCCGTCATAATGGGCGGTGATAATAGCAATTGATAAATGTAAGTCTTATGATTGTGGACACCCAATTTGATTAGTGAGGGTTGTGGTACTGGTGCGCCAAGGTACAGCGAGACACGCCCAATTACAACATTATGGTGGGCTACTTAGGGGGAACATTAGTGAGAGCCTTTAGTGAGACTGTCTCGCTAGAAGATACCAAGCACTTGGACAACATCAACTAAGTAGCTCGACAAACAGTTAAACAAGACCAAAAATGGAGCCGTGAAAAAGCCAAGGTTTAGCAGAGGGTATGTGACGTGTTTGGGAAAGACAATATGGACTATTTTCCGGGGTAGAGCTACCAATGAGTTTAATCCTTTATCTCAGAAGTTCAGCACCTCTAGCGAGACTGTGGTACTAAATGTGCTGAGCGGTACCACTATTGTTCTTCATCTTTCACAGCCATTATCAACCAAGAGACTATATAAAGCCCCTTTCGCCCTTTTAAAATAAATGTTGCTTTTAATACTCTTCTTTCTACATTTAGTACATTAATAATTTGAATTGATTTTATACAACTTTACAATTGACCAACGTAACTCCACCAACTGGCTTGAAGTCGGCTCGTTCGTATAAAAGGCATAAATTAAACACAAGACCGAAGAAAAGAGTATCTATACAGTGGGATGCTAGGCGACGACAACAGAACATCATGCTATAATTATTTTCCAACAACTTCCCAGCCTTGGTTGTCCTTAGAGTCATCGATGGACAAATTAGCAGTGGCGGATTCTAAATTGGTGGCTTGTTCCTTTTGCTCTTGTTCCTTTTGTTCTTCTTCTTCATCTTCTTCTTCATCAGATTCACCTTCTAAGGCCAACACAGAGAAAGCAGACTTTTGGGGTTTTTGTTCTTCCTTCTTTTCTTCTGGTTTCTTAGAAGAAGAAGAAGTGGTACGCTTAGCACGTGGCTGTAAGGCTTGACCTCTCTTCCAGTCCAATTCTGGTTCTTCCTTTCTTGGAGCTCTGTTACTTCTTTCTCTTGGTGGTAAGGTTTGACCTCTAGCAACACCCCAATCTAATTCTGGTTCTTCCTTTCTTGGAGCTCTGTTACTTCTTTCTCTTGGTGGTAAGGTTTGACCTCTAGCAACACCCCAATCTAATTCTGGTTCTTCCTTTCTTGGTGGTCTATCAGATCTTTCTGGTCTTTCAGATCTTTCAGGTCTTTCTCTTGGTGGTAAAGCTTGTCCTCTTGGAGCACCCCAGTCCAAATCTGGTTCTTCTCTCTTTGGTCTTTCTGGTCTGTCACCTCTTTCACCTCTTTCACCTCTTTCAAATCCTCTGTTACTTCTTTCTCTTGGTGGTAAAGCATTTTGACCTCTAGCAGCACCCCAATCCAAATCTGGTTCTTCTCTTCTACCTTCTAATGGTCCACCTCTACCAGATCTCCAGTCTCCATCAAAAGTATTGTTTTGAGGAGCAGCTACATTAACAAAGATCTTTCTACCAGAAAAATCAGCCATAGTTAAGTTTAAAGCTTCTTCTAAAACAGATCTTTCAGAAAAGGTAATAAAAGCAGTACCTCTTGGTCTACCACTTTCACGGTCAAGGGGTAATTTAATTTCTTCAATAACACCTTGCATTTGCATACGATCTTCAAAGAATCTAGACACATCGGATTCAACAACTTCCCATGGTAAATTGGCTACTCTAGCACGGTATGGAGGAGCATCAGGAATAGGATATTCTTTTCTTTCCTTTCTTTCTTCAAATTGACCCGATCTTTCGAATGCACCACGTCCACCGGTTGAAGCTTGGAATCCACCGGTAGAAGCACCAGTTGATCCACCACCAATTGGAGCAGCAGTGGAAGAAACGTTAACACCAATGGTATTTAAATCGACTTCTTCATCGGCCCATGAAGTACCCCCAAGGGAGTCATCGGCCAAGAAGTCTCCGATATCCATCTTCTTTCCTTTCTTTGGAGGTGCCATCTTTGTTTTCTCTTTACTATATCAAAAAAGGGTTACCTTGTTTGGTGATTAAGTTGTTTAGGATTGATTTTAATGAATAGTGGAAAATTTTTCGGACCTGCGCAGAGCGGGTCAACCTACCACGACAGACCCCGTACGAGAGTGAGTGAGGGATATTGGGGAGGGAGGAATGAAAAGAGACTACGTTAGAGGGTGGAAAATAAGGAGTTACGAGAGCTGAAGTATAACTATAGCGAGAGGTAGCACCGATAGATTAAAGCTGTACCAATTGCACTGTGGTGCTGGTATTGGTTGACGTGGTTAGTGATAATAATTTGTGGAGTTCCCCCACAGACGAGATGGTGGTAGTGGGGCCACAGAAACGTGTCTCGTGGTGCGACCAGTGGGAAAATAGCGAGACAAGGAATGAGCTATAGAAGTATAGGGGAAAATGGGACAACCGAAACAGTAAGGCTACGGTTATTGTGACGAAATGTTAAGGAGATTGCAGGTCTATTCTGATGGTACGACGGACTGCAATTGGGCCCAATTCTGGTTCTTTTAAAGAGAAAAGATCAGAGTCTGCCGGTGGACCTGCTGTACATGGTATATTGGGTGATCAGAGTAGCGGTGGTGTGGTGGTAGTGGTGGTGCTAGGGGTGGAGGAGATTGTTGGCAGGGGACCAACTTTTTATGTGTTTCAGAGTGGTTTAGCGGGAGAATAACAGCCTCACCCCAATGATTAGCGATACTTCCTAACGAAGCCTGTCTAACGAGACAAATTGCTACCACGAGCACTTTTGTGCGGCTCGTCAGGTCTCCACTTACCTAACCTACCTGGGCTTATAACATCTCCAAATTACTAATTAGGGGTGGAGATACTCATAGCCGCCTAAGCCCATCATGCCAAACCTACACATAGTCTTTCTACTTGTACCTCGTAGTAATTGAATACGGTTAGTAGTTGAAAAAAAAAAATAGTATGGGGTATGGAGCTTGGTATAACACTGAACATTTTACACACTTGAAATTTATGGTTTGAGCAACTGAAAAATCTATTCCTTGATCTACTACTTTGTTTTTGGTAAGGATGACGATAAGGTTCTGATCAGCGCGTTATATCCATACTGGCACTCACCTCCATATTGTACCAAGGAGTATCTTCACAACCTTAACACCTATTTTAAGTCAATCTACATATTTCAGAGTTTACTTAAAAAGTCCTTTAATACTGTACAGAATATCTCGATGTTATTACTATATAACTAGTTTAGGGGGAAATTAAAATTATACACGTTGTTCCACAACATTACGTCTTGTTTCTGGATCAATATCCGAATCTGGATTTTCCATTGAATGTCTTGGTGCTTGTTCGGCTTCAAAATGTGGAGAAGGTGAATGAACAGGAGAATCAGTGATGTCAGTTTCTGGTGAACTACCCGATGTTGCTGGAGATCCTTGTGATCCATCTCCATTAGTATCTGAACCATCTGGTTGATCTTGAGTTCCAGCTTCTGCTTCTGCTGCTGCTGCTGCTTCTTGATTAGCAAGTTCTGCTTCCACACCTGGTCTGAGTGCATAGTACATTTTCATAACAGAAAAATTAAATAAGTCTTGCTTGGAGATACCCATAAGTTTCCAGAAAACGACCTTGATATGTCTATATTTCTTGTTGGTGAATTCTGTTGCTGTTTCTTCAATATCAAATTGTGAATAGTTTGTATCAGCCAATACTAATTGGACTCTTTCATCAATAGGAATTAATTCTTGGATAAATGCACGGAGGGTAGGATCATTACGTAACACTTCAATATCTAAATCAAATCCATCATCGTCATCATCTTCAGGTGTCAAAGTATTCGCGTTGTCTTGATCAGCACGATTATTAGTATTAGTAGTATTAGTATCAGTATTAGTATTAGTAGTATTATTATTAGTGCTATTGTCTGTATTACCCTCTGTTTGTTCACCCTCATTATTATTTGTATTGTTGCTGTTGTTGTTGTTGTTGTTGTTGTTGTTGTTGTTGTTGTTATTATTTTCATTTTCACCATTTCTTGATGTGCTAGTTGCGTTAGCTTCATCATCTCTATTTTCTCTTCCATCATCAGATCCAGCGTCAGTGGAACCTGCCACTTGACCGTTAGGATTCTTATAGAAATAGTCTCTCTTACACATTGGGCAACATGCTCTTCTCTTAATAAGCCATGGATCCAAACATTCAGCATGGAAAACATGACCACAAATTAAACCTCTAACAATTTCATCATCTTCAATACTTTCAAGACAAATAGCACAACCACCTGAAGTGAAATGAAGTTGTTCAACAACTTCTTCAGTATGAGAGTGTTCTGGTTTATCTGTAGATGGTAATTCATCCATTTCAATACCTTCAGATGGACTAACAGTACTATTACTGGTGGTTGGTTCATTAAGAGAAGTAATATCATGACTAATTTTATTGGCTTTCTTTTCTAAAGTTACCGTGGTAGAAAGGGTAATCTCTTGAATATCGGTTGAAGTATCAACTCTGGTAGCTTCATCAGCAATGGTAGCAGTGGTGGTGGTTGGATTATCCTCATCTTTAGAACCTTCTTGAAGCATACCATCTCTTTTTTCATGATCTCTTTCTTTACCACCATTAATCCAATCATGATAAGTCTTTTTAGGGAATAAAATTTCAACTTCTTCTTCAGTTAATTTTTTCATCTTGGCAAATCTTCCACCTCTTCTTCTTCTTCTACGTCTTCTAGATCTTGGACCCACATATAATCTTCCATTCCAAGCATCACCTCTTCTGGAAGTATATTCTCTTAAAAGTTCCAACTGTTCATAAAGTTGATCATTGGTTGGATTTGAAGATAAAAATCCGGGGGTTCTACCCCGACTTAAACCAACTCTTGCATTTCCATCACTATTCAAATTATTAATGACAGAAGCAGATGACAAGAAATTTCTATGATTTAATGGATGATTTTGAAGACCATATTTAGACCTGATAAAATATCTCACGGTAAAGAAGATGAATAGCAAGGCAATAAACACCCCTACAGCTAAGGCCAAAAAGAACAAAACGGTGGATGGTGTACTTCCGACAAAAGAAGTTGTGGTAGCCCCCGGTGTAGATGAAGAGGAGGATGTAGATATGAAGAATGGAGATGAAGTACGGGAAGGTACGGAGGAAGACGAGGACTGAACGACAGGTGAAGCAATATCCATCGTTTGATGTGAATAGGTATGACCAAAGAGAACGAGGGCAGGGAAGTAAGTGGTAGTTGGTGGCGGTCTCTTCGCTTCACTATTAACAGGAACAGGAACGGGAACAGAAGCGGGACGGACAGGCCGGATGAAACAAAGGTATCAGGAACAAAAGTAGTGAGGAACAAACTGAATCACCAACTTATAGGAACCGCTGATCAAAAGGTGGTGTAAAAAGTGGCGCCTGAGGGGTGGGATCTGGGGCAGGTAAAGCCAGAGAGCAGGGATAGGAACCGGTCACGTGGAGGTGGTTCTGGTAGCAGGTGGTGAACTGGGTGGTGGAACTAGTAGGAGCCAGTGGTGAACTCGTGGTGGTGGTGGTGGTGGTGTGGTGTGGTAGGTGCCAGTGGAGACTTGGGGAAGTGCGGCTATATATAATATATATCTAAATATATGTATATCGAATGTGCATACACATATATCCATGTACTTATACAGCGATGGACGTGGAATAAGTGGAATAAATTGGTGAGCTAATTAGATACGTGAAAGATGATCTAAATATAAAAAAGGGATGAGGAAAAGAGAAAGAAACCGATGCGATTGGCATCAGTTGATTACGCTTATATATGAACAAATAAGTCAACCACAAACTACCACAAACATCCACAAACGACCGGGTATAAACGGCGTGGGGTCATGGTGGATGCTGTGGCGGGGTGAAATGAAAGATTCTTCCTAGTACCATCTACCACGATAGCATGATAGGGTGAGATGAATCACCGAACGGAGGGGCTAATGGGAAATATTATTAGAAAAAAGGATTGGCGGTAAGTGACCTGGGCTGAGGATGGAAAGAGAGGCCGATCCAAGCTGTGCAGGAGTTGTTACCTACCAAAGTTGGTGTGATTCACAGAGGAAAAAAAATGGATGAGATAAGTTACAAAGAGGGTAAATAATTACGGGGGATTGCAACTACGTCTAGTGCTGTCTGGTGGGCTGGACGGGCAAAGAAGGGACCAGCAAAGCGGGCCAGTCTGGATGCCACCAGTGGTGATGGTGTGTGTGTGTGTGTGTGTGTGTGGAAACACCAGCAATCATCGTCCGTGATTATAGGACCAAAGGTACCAGATGTGGGGTTGGAAAAAGGTGATGGTTGAAAAATTCGAGTGATGGATCTGCACGTCATTAAATGAAACGGGATATGCAGTACGTGGGGAGACTAAACAGGACACTAAAAAAAGTCCAAGAATTCTTTCACCTCGACAGCTCTTGGTACAAAGTATAAAAGAGCTAGATATTACCACATTTTGCAGGCCGGTACTTGGGGGGGCCAAGACACCTCTGTCCCGTGAACAACTCTGGACCTCCAACAAAGTAACAAAGTTGGTTTTCATGGTGGCACATCCTTTTTCCAGTGGGGGGTTTGCTCAGATCCCGATCGTTTTGAGGATTCAATGATGCACTACAACTTTTCCGTTGCAGTTAAGGCTGTGCTGAAGGGATTGGAGTTGCCAGCTCTAGTAAACGTAGAGGCCTGGATGCCCGTATTTGATCTGCAGATTAGTAATCGTAAAACAATCTCTGCCGCAAGATGCTGATCTGCCCTATCCATATGTCCCAATTGAGAACTGAAACCGCAGTCAAAAGGGCCATCAGCCTTTGTGGCAGACTGTGCTTATTCCACCAAGACAGTGATAGGTTCTCATCCGCCGATTACACTACCACCATGAACGGCTGATAACCTCCCTACAAACTACAAACTACGGGAGAAAGATTCATTTATTTTATTTTTTTGGCTGGGTCTACCGATCGCAATACTGGGACTTTTTTGATATGAGCTGGATAATTTTTCACTGATACTTTGGTACCGAAATGACGTTATTTTCAGCTATATGGGATTGATTTCGGTGATAGTAGCGTAGATAGCGTAGAGCGTTATGCTTGGATTTAAAAATAGCACTTCTGGCATTGTGCTGGTGGCTGTTGCTCATGTACTTTATCATCTTGTTCAGAACAGAAATTGGCCTTGCTGTCTATTGCGGTGTATTGTTACGTTTGGCCGGACCATGTAGGGCAAAAAAAAGATCAATTCCCGTAGTCTATTGAGTTAGCCAATTTACACTTTCTTATCTGGTTAATGGGGGTTATCTAGCACCAATTATTTGGTGCACTTATGGTGGGTTTGTTTCAGGCTGAAAAATGTGAAAAACGGTACCTGCAATTTGCTGACCTCTGATCGTCAGCACCTTGATCCTTGATATCAATTCAGTCTCAAAGATAACCTGGTGTTGGGTCGTTCGAATATATTTTCAGTCACTTCTACCATAACTGAGGTAATGCAACAATAATACCGAAAGATGAGCACTTTTATTGTTTGAGATCGCCCCAGTCCATGCAATCGTCCTAATCTCCAGATATCATTGTATAATTACTGGATGGCTTTCAATTAGTACCTGAAATGATGTAAATGTACAAGAACAAAAGGACAGGAGAATTCTTTTGGGACACGAGAACGGGAAAGCGAAAGAACCCAATTTTGCACCTATTAGTGTTGGTGAAACTCCACACCCCATCCCGATCTACAAACAACCAGAACCAAACCAAACCAAACGAAATAACCCCAACGAGCCTGCTAATTCCATTACAAACCAAAAAGGCGTTATTCCATTTATAAGGTCACTGTATGAGTCACTGTATCAGCAGCTCTAGTGGATATCGATGGACCTTTAGAAGTCGAAAATGTTCATATGGTTCCCGATGGTTCATGTTAACTACATAACCTTGAAAACATACACAAATAATATGTTGAGGAATATCAATAAATCTACATTCAAAACTCACAGGCAACTACTGCAAAAAAAAATGTGGTGTTGTTTGTTCGTTAATCGTTTGCTCTTTCGAATTTGTATAAATTGTACAACCTATAGATATGAGAATTAAATAAATAATTCTAGCTGGACCATTTTTAAATTAATCAAAAAGGATTAACTTACAACTTTGGAGCTTCCTTGAAGGAGATAGCGGCTTCTTCATTCATAGCAGAAATGATGGTAACCAATAAGTCCTTACCATCATCGAATTCAGATTGGATCTTGTCACCCAATTCACCATCTGGGATCTTGACATCATCCTTGGTGTCACCGTCAGCGGTCATCAAGGAAAGGAAACCATCATCAACATCTAACAATTGGTATTCTTGTCTTCTGACGTTTGGAACTTCCATATTGTGGGTAGATGGAGATAAATCTTCCAACTTCTTACCAGTGAAAATATCAATGGCGACCAAGTGGACCTTGGCGTGACCGTGCTTACCGGTCTTAGAAGTAGACATATCAACAATCTTACATGGTCTACCCTTGATGACAACGTGACCGTTCTTTCTTAAGGCAGAACATTGAATTGGGAAAGTCAAAGCGGCACCGGCATCGGCGGTTTCGAAAGTGTGCTAAAAACTTGTTAGTATTTTGTTTTCAAATGTTTCCTTCTCCTCGTTATCTTCTTCTTCTTCCTCATCGAATCTCAATCAATTTTTTTTTTCTTGAATCAATTTCCAAAAAAAATTTCATCAACACAACGCCACCAAAAGGGATCAAAAAAAGACCAGATCTTGAGCAATGAAAGGAAACAAATCACATCCAAACGTTTGGCGGTTGTATCATCTCAACCCCACCGCCTTCTTTGTGTTTACTTACATCTTCTTCAGCCATTTTTAATGAATAAGTTTTCTAATAAAGGAAAGAAAAAAAAGAGGAAAGAAATTCTTTTTAAAACAGCAAGAAGGAATGAAGGAAAAAATTGGTGAAAAACAACGCCAAAAAATGTCGCGCTCGCTGGATTACGTAACCCAATTCTCCATGATTTTGGGTGGTTGGCAGCTGGTCGCACGCGTATATATGGGTCCGGGCCCAGATCTATCAGGCACCACAATTGGCTAATTGCTGTGTAGAATGAATATGGGAGGGCTGTTTTGGGCACTGGCGAGCCACCAGGGGGTGTATGGGAGCACCCGTGTCTGTTAGATACTTACTAGTCACGTTCGCAAGCGCTGATGGGGTCGGTCTCTTCACTTCACTCTTGTGACTGAAACTCAACGTCGAGACCGCACGACATCATCCAGGTTTCAAAATGTCGTGCGTCGGTAACCGCACTACCTGGGTCCAATTCGCATCTACCACATTGGATACTTTTTATTTAGGTGGCTAATGAATGGCCTGAAATTTTGTAATTAGGTGGCGGCTGAGTGAACCTGTGGTTTTTTGGACCAATCATCTGCTTCGCCGCTCGTTTTTTTTGTTGCAGAACATCGTGTTAGTGGCAAATGTGGACAATTATTTCCGAGCGGCCGGACCTGCACATAAGCATCTGGCTGTCACGTTTCTGAGCACGCGACTCGTAAATTCATAGGATCTGATCCCGTGATTTTTCCCATTTGAGACGTTTCAGTTCCACTGATTCTGGGACCTTCTATTGAGTTTTTGTTTACCTTACTGACAATTCGAATATTCTACATTTCATTTACTATATGACATTCGGAGTTAACACGTGCTGTTTGTGTAATTTATTATAACTTGGTCTCGTGTTCGTATAGTATTCTATTAATATCTGATCTCATCTTCCATGGTAATTGATCCCATGAAACAATAGGATTTATTAAATAATTAATTATTTAATTGTATGGGGATCAGATATTTCTAGTGCCCTTGTTGCTAACGGATAGTGTCTTGAGTAGAAATTTTGGGCCCGTGGATTATTGTGAAAGAACCCTATGACAAATAGGAGATGTCCAGAAATCAATTCTCAACTTTCTCTCTTTTTCTTTTGATGATAAAGCCTTTCAAATTGAACCACCTAACGATACGCAGGAAAAGAACCAACATTTATCCAACCTAATCAAATTTCGTGCATTCGTTATGTTCATTTTATAGGATTGGTTGTTTGTTTTGTTGATTCGTTGGTTGGTGAGGTAGAGTGTTTCCTTTTTTTTTTGGATAGTTTGATTAGCTAATAGTACATATATAACAACGATTATACGGAGGCAACATCTGCCTTCAAAGACACTGGTTCTGTCAATTCTTCTTCAGTCTCTTTCTTTTCGGCAATAGAATGATTAAGAGCTGAAATTTCCGATTCCTCTTGGGTGGCGTGCCCGCTAGAAAGCTTGCTTTCCAGTCCACCTTTGACATGATCTGAATTTGATTGTGATTTCTCTAATTTTAAGCTCTGAACAATACTATCCCATTTAAGTAGCAATTCTTGACACCTTTCATGCAACTTGAAACTATCGGGATATGCCAATGCATCATCCTTTAAGATACATTTTAATACTTTATGGATCTTGGTTTTCTTTAAAAGCTCCACATTAATCGGGAAATCTCCTAACCGGTATAAAATTAATCTCGCTACTGACAATTCATCTGCAGTAGGTGGTTTGAGTCCACTAGTATCTTTTGGTGTCAGTGGTTGATTACGCTGTATTAAAGACCTTTGAAGTTTGATTCTGCAAAGCCATAATTGATGCTGCTTTTCTTCTTCAGTTAATGGCTTTGACTCCAGTTTGACTTTATTCCGTGATGTGGCAGTAGGTGTCGTAGCACCATTACCATTACCATTTGATTTTTCTTTTTTACTTTGTAATTTATTCTTCTTTCTAGGTGGCTCTTCTTGGTCTTTTTGCTCTTCTTCTTCGTCATCCTCATCTTCTTCTTGTTTGACTTTTCTACCATTACGGGTATTAGAGGTCTTTCGTCCACGAATTCTATGTTTGGATCTTGGTTGTTCTTCTTCTCCCGGTTCCTCTTCCTGTTCATCTTCATTGTTTTCTGCCTTAATAGAATTTTCCTGCTCTTCTTCTTCTTGACCTTGTTCTTCTTCTTCTTCTTCCTCTTCTTCCTCATCTTCCTCATCTTCTTCTTCCTGTTCATCTTCCTCATCTTCTTCATTGAAAATGTTATCGATAAAGGTATCAAAATCGAGGCCGTGAGTTGCAACAAATGCTTCATTCACGTTAGAAGGCTTTCCACTCTTTTTCTTCTTAGGATTTTTCTTAAATTGTTCAGGAACTTTCTCAAGATGAGATTCTAATTTTGCATTTGTCAAAGGTTCTAAAGACTTTTCGGTCATCCAATAAAAGTCACCGTCAGGAATGAATATCACACAGAAATTGGTCAGTTTTTTCTTTACTTTCAATACAGCTGCTGGTATAAGATCATCCGGCATGATGAAAGCGGGCCACTGAGGATATCGAGGCATCTTGGCCAATACCAAATCTTTCGGCGAAAGCTGAGAAGATGAAGCAGCTTTCTTTGGGGGCATTGTTTATAATAAGGGTGTGTGGCTTCAACTATGGTTTAATGATGATGTTGTTGTTGTTTTTATTTAATGAGATTGATCAATGAATTTGAAGTTCGCTCTAGAGCGGGGGATGTCTTACCGCTAATAAGACGTGTTAAGGATATTAATATTGTAGTATAAAGGGAGCAAACAGTTTGATAACTTGTTTATTGGCCCGATTGATAACGTAGCAATCTCTGATTCACCAAAACACGTATGAAAACAACAACCTAAGCAACACAGCTAATCAAGAAACGCGGCCGTTGGATGGGGTATAACAGGCACAATTATAACGAGTAGAGTACACGAATATAAACGATACCGACGTGATGGATGAACGAAGTGGTACTAGTTCTGGATGAATGCTGAGAAAGAAAAGTAGGGACGAGAAAAGGAAACACCAATGAGAATTTCATGGTAGGACATAAGCGCGGCATTGGAGACATTTCAACAATCAGCGACATTTGTTGGAGTGGGGGATCGGTTTTGGGCCGATAGTTACGGGATAGGTGATGGTGATCGGGAATAGTTATGGTGTTAATAAAGGTTTGAATTCACTTTGATATTATGAAGCTGCTATCAGGTATAATGTAGAGCACTCACGACATTCCTTCTTGGCCGGAATGCCTCGGGATCGGTGTGGTTGTGAGGTTGCAAATAATGCGACATTTGGTGATACCCTGGCCAGACTCTAGTAATAGGACAAATGTAGACAATAGCCAACCGGGTGGCGGGCTGATCGGAGTAGCAGTATGTAATATTGGTGGATCTGAGCAGCGTGTTAGATGGTAAGTGTCCTGGATGCTTTGGTGGCTATTGTAGGCAAATGGCGGTGGCTGGTGGGTGTCTGGCTTTGGGAAGCGTAGCCACCACCGACCCTGCAAGCTCAGTAGAGACTAGGGCGAAATCGACCAATAAGATCCGTAACATTGGCTGTCTAGTGGTACTAGCTGTGTAAAGCTGTACTTTTGCTGGGCCCTGAAGGGCCACTTTTTCGCCTTCTGTAGATGATACGTTTGTCCCAGGCTGGAGTGTGATTAAAAGGGTACAACAGGGACTCCTTGAAAGGACAAACGAGGCTTTAACGAGACAATTTTGTTGATTGGGCTTGGGTGGGTTGGGTGATTTGGGTCCCGTGTTGGTGGTTACCTTCTGTCTCTTGATCCATTGGTCCATATAATGTTTGGTGTACTAACTCTGGTGTCACTTCTCTAGTTTTTGCAGTTTTTTTACATTTTCTACCAGTTATTGATTTGCTGAAAGAAGCTTTGGAAACCAAAAAATACGTACCACTTTCTTTTGCAGTCAAGAATAAATCTATCAGCGCCCATACACTACTACCGGTATCTTAACAGGAACTTTGGAGCCTAGAACAGCTAGTGGTATTGTACTTGGTGGTTCGTTACAGAGATAAACTACTGGTTGCCAAAAAAGGGATTACTGCGATCAAGAGTAGACCCAACTATTCTTTGGTAGCTCTATTCTGCTATTTTTGACTGCCCCCTCTTATCTCGATTCTTTCCCTACTGTTGTGACCGTCATCACACCGTCTCACAATTGCTAGTTTGCAACTAGTCCACCATTACAACTACACCCCCACTAACAACAAAAACACATCACTGGATTCTACTTCCAGTAGCGGCCCAGGCAAAACGGCCACTTCTTTCCAATTGTTGAAGGATCCTTCGGCGCTATACGTCCCTCTTCGCCCCTCGCCCGTCTCCGGTGATACTTTCGTCATACTTTAGTGGTTGTGATAGACGCCCTCTCAGGTCAGTCCACCACTCACCTCACCTCACCCACCCACCAACTGGGACTGCAACTGGGACTGCGACTGCGACTGCAATTGAGACTGTCCTCTTTTTTCGTAATCTAAAATTTACACCCATCCGTTAACCTCCTCAAGCATGGAGCAAAGTGTGGAGCGTACCAAACGGAGCTTGGATCTTCCAAGCCCAAAGACCTTATCGGCACTTCTTAATGCTTCCTATAAAAAGCAGAAAATTGCCGCGGTTCCTCGATCTTTGGATAATCCTTCTTTGGCGACTGCAACCCCGAACCAACAAGGTGAAACCAGCTTGGAAGGTCTTCCACCAATCGCTAGTAGTTTCCCAGGTGGATTCCATGCCAAACATGCTCCTCCTCCTTTATATCAGGACAATGCTGCTATCCATTCGGTGCCCTCTAATATGATTCCTATCATACAACCAAATGCAAAAATTTCTGACTTTTATGGAGATTTGAATGGTACTTTAGATGATCCTAAAGTTATAGAGCAAGTGAATGGAATACTCCAAAGATTTCCTCCTCCACTTCCTCCCTTTTTACCGAGTTACAATGATCCTTTAGATAGGTCCGATAATAATGATGCAAATGACGATGAAAAAGGTGGTATAATGGTTCCATTCATTTACCCCAGACCTCCAGTGATCGATTCAGATAAACTTCCTTATTCTATTGCTTCCTTCAGCAAAAGACCAACCACCCCACCAAGAAGAACTAGAAGAAAAGGTAAAGAAAGTACATTTGAACCAATTGAAGAATCTTCTTCACCAGTTTATCTTCAAATACCTCCATTACCATTCCCACCTCCAAATTATATGCCTTATCCAGTTTTAGCTCATAAATCTAATTTGGTTCCGGGTGCTGTTTTTGATGCTTTCATAGATGCTTATGAACATTTACCTCGTATTGATATGGTAGTTGCTAGTGCAGCTGGGTCTTTATTTGATATAAAAGCACAATCAGAAGAAGAAGGATTTGAAATAAGTGAATATGAACGTGAAAAGAAACAAAGAGAGAAGATGAAGAAAGAGGAAGAGGAAGGTGAAGAAGAAGAAGAAGATTCAGATTCAAAATTAGAAGCAGAAGACGAAGATTCTGATCTTGAAAAAGTAAAAGAACATGAGTTTAATGAGTATTGTGAGTATTTGGATGGTATAAACACTGAAGATTATTTCGATCCTCATGATAATTCCATTCAACAACAAATTAAAAATCAAGTTGAAGTCAGAACAAGACCATGTGAATATATAACGGTCCAATCAACATTAAGTGAAGAAAGAGATGAATTAAGAGCCACCAAAGAGGGTGATAGATTAACTGAAACCGAAATACAGAAGAGACGTAAAGAATTCAATGATCATTTTAATCCAAAAATATCTAGTGAATCCAATTTATTGCCTGTTTCTACATCAGATATCATTTCAAATGCAGCAAAAGACATATCATTAGCTAATGGAAATAACAAAGAAAGAAGAAGAAATGAACTTTTCAAATCTTCACAAGAATTGGAGAACTTTGTAGAAAAAAACCGGGATCAGGTATATCAAGATAGAAGAAATCAATTACTTCAAAGATTGGAAAATCTTAGACTGTCAAAGATTTCATTCACTGATTCCATTATAAATGATGAGGAGCTTTCAAATTATGAACAAAAAATTGGAGGACTTAGAGATGAACAATTAGTGATGGAAAGAGTGACTCAAAATTATGAATTATTGAAAAATTCACTAACTTTTTATCAAGATTCTAATAGAGTTTACAAACATATGAATATGATTATGATAAATAAGTTGGAAAAGCTTAAAAATTTCCTTGAATTTCAAAAAGACTTATTCAATGATTATCTTAATGGTAATAATAAAGATTTAAGTGATATTAAATCAAAGGATTCCTCAAAGATATTTGCTGGTATGACAGAAAGAGATTATTCACAAGAAATTAAGGATGTTTTGAAAAAATCAATCAGTGATGATTTGCAAAATCAAGAAATAGAAAATCTTGAAAAGGTTTTTTATCAAAGTAAAGATTTAGATTTACTTAAAGAAGAATCTCCACTTTCGAATGTTCAAGATTTCATGCCCTTAATAACGCCTCAAGAATTCAATGTAATCACTGGAGATATTAAGAATAAGATGGTTAAAGACAATAAGAATCCAGGTGGAAAACAGTCTAATTTGAAGCATCAAATCTTCCAAAGTATCTTATATGACAAACTTACATCAGGTTCCGATACCAATGCTTCAGATAGTGGAAGTGTCACACCTCAAGTGAAGAGAAGAGGAAGAAGAAGTAATGCTGTTACTGGAACTACAGGACCAAATGGAAGTTTGGATAAATTTAAAGGAGATCTTGATGGTAAGACTTCCGAAGCCACTTTATTAGCTAAGATTATGAAACAATTTAGTGGCCCACAAATGGCTAAACAAGATGAGTTGACCAATGATATGAAAATGATGGGTTTAAAGAGAATCTGGCCCACAACCAAGTGATCAGATAAAATGAAAATTAGAAAAAAAAAAAAATCAATATATTCTTTGCACAACAGACAAACAAATTTTAATAGAATGAGTTGAAGCATAATGAAAAACAAAAAAGGTGGTTGAGAAAGATGCTTTAGGAACTCTAATGACTTGCTTCAAACAAGTCATATTTAATGAAGGAGAGATAAACGGATTTAGTGAATGATCAAAAATCTCCAGAAATCAAAACTTTAAACCAATAGTTTCAAGGTCATGCTAGCAAAAAGTGGAACTATACTTACCAACAAAAAGCGGTGCAAGGCTGATTTTGTTCCCTCATCATAATCATAATAAACAGAGTCATTAGAAATGACCACGAGGGAACAAAAAGTAAACAAGATCAGTAAACGCGAACCAAGTTAATCTTCAACTTTGCTATGATTGATGGAAGTTGGCTTATGTAATCTTTGCACCCAAAAAATCAAATTTATTGGTAAAAATTGTTACAATGAAAACATTAAAGAACCCCTAATGAATTTTCTTAACCAATTAAAAAACCACGATTGGAATCATAATTCTTCTACATTTAGGTAAACCAATATATTACAGCATGATACAAACAAAAAATTCACTAAGTGAATGGCAAACAAAATTAAGAATTCAACAAAAAAAGAATAAAAAAAAAGAGAAGGATTCGTAAGTAACACATAGTAACTTGTAGAAATGAAGAGAAAACAGAGAATAGACATAAACTTCAACGAGAGTTGAAATTAGGAGTTGGAGAGGTGGTAACAACACCGAGACTCAAGTGATCATTGAGGATCTTGAGACAATAATTGGAATAGTAGTGTAGCAACTGACCATTCAGGTATCTTTTTTATTCATTTAAAAGGTATAACAAAACAAAAACAACCGACTTTTATACCATTTCGAGAAATGGTTGGTTAGTTGAGTACGTTTAATAGTCTTCGAATTGGGAGTAGAGGGCAATAGCAATGTTTGCAAGACCCAAAACGATAGGGAAAGCACCCAATTGACCAACAAAACCGTGGAAAACCCCGAATTGAATCAAAGCACAGTTTTGAATGGCATTCCATAAACCAGACAAAGAGTGTAAGTTAGTCAAAGGACTAATTTGGGTGACAAAGTAGTAGAGAACGACCTTGGTGACAGCGAAAACAAAAGGATCATAGGAGTAAATTCTACCAACAATACCTTCAGCACCATCGAAAACAAGAACTCTTCTAGAAAAGTTGACGTAGTAAGAAACCGCCAAAGGAGCAATCACAGCAAATAAGGACCAGAGTAAAAAAGTAGAAACCACCGAGGATTCCAATAAAGCAGTGATTTGAGGAGATGGTAAGGTACTCTTAGCCAAGAAGTTACTGTTATCACGGAACAACTGGTGGTTGAAGTCATTTTCTCTAAGAGGAACCAAAGGAACATGGGTGTATAAGAAGAAGGCGACTTCAGCCAAGACTTCCAAAAAGTTAAGAGTGACACTGGTAGATAATTGTTCTCTTAAGATATCAGAATACTCAAGGTAAGTGATACCCACCGAGTCGGTGAATTCGTAGACCTTATCGATCCATTCTTCAGAGGCATCGATAATTGGGTCCACAATCCATTGCTTGAGGTTGATTGGTGGAGGAGCGTTGTAGTCTGGGTCTTCCTCATCCGCGTCTTCATCATTTTCATTTTCATCTTCATCTTCATCTTCTTCATCATCATCATCTTCATCTTCGTCGTCTTGCTTGACTTCAACGTCGACGTCGACCTCTTCCTCAACAACTTCGCCTGCCTCGTCGTCGTCTTCGTCTTCGGTGGCTTCTTCATTGAGAGTGGCCTCTTCAGCCATTTCTTCGCTTTCGTCGAGAATGGCTTGGATGGTCACAAGCCCGTTTTGGGGGTTCTGGGACACGTAAGCATCGAGTTTGTCCACCAACACTTTCTTGGTGTCTTTGGAAAGAGTGTGGATCTCGAGCTTCTTGCACACGGTCACGAGGTCCGCTTTTTTGAGGTTCTGGTATTCGGACATGGGGGGTTTGGTAAAAGAATGAAGGGTGTTTTGGGTATTTATTGACTGGCACGTCAGTATGGGTCTGTGGTTCCATGCAGGTTGTTTGGGTTTCGTCCGTTGCGGGTGGGAGCAGCGGGTCACGTGACCCTCTCAGGGCCACTATGCCCACTACCAACGGCTGTGTTATTGTTTCACTTGTTATGGGATGTGGGGCCAAGGGACGACTTGAGGGAGATTGGGCTGGGTCATTCAGAGGAGTCAGGTGAAACAGGTGGGAACCGAGCAGGGATGGAGGAGGTGGAAGTGTAGAGCGAGTAGAAACACTAAATTCTCCGTTAGTTTCTAGTGATACTGATATTTCTCTGAAGTGAAAAGTCTCGCTACGAGCCTCCCTAAGTTCAGTGAAGTTCCCCCAGTGGAGTCACTACCAATAGCGAGACCTAGGACTGCACACCGCGAGTCTCACTGGATTGCAAAGATCAGCCCAACCAAGAGATCAACTAGAACCACAACTAGAACCACAACTAGAACCAGAACTAGAACCAGAACTAGAGAGCCACACCCAACCACCACCACAAGACCCATACTACCACCATAAGGGCACCACGCCATGCTACGACACCAGTGCCTACCAGTTGTGCGGAGCACGCTACAGCGTTGGGAACTGCCACAGATGATGCGATGGTTCCAGGCTGTTCGGCCTCTCAGCACGGGTCTGAAAGGGGTGAAGATCACCAAAGAAACAGCAAGTGTAGCAAAGACCAAGAAGGTCGCGGCGATGGCGGCAGCGGCCAGACCCATCACGAAGTCGGCAGTTGCCAAAAGTGCTAGTGCCAAACCATTGAATGTGACCCGGAAATCAGAGGCTGCGACATCAACAACCACCAAGGCCAAAAAGACAAAGGAAACGGCCGCCAAGAAGGCAGAGCCCAAGAAGGCAGAGCCCAAGGAACAAAGACCCTTAAAGAAGACTAACAAGGCCAAGGAGACCGCAAAGGCGGTAAAATCAGCCAAACCAGCCAGATCAACCAAATCAACCAAATCAGCGAAACCAGCGAAACCAGCCAGTTCAAAGGCAAAGACCCCAGAGGAAGCGAAGAGGGACCAATTGAAATCCACTGCTACCCCATCCGCCGACCCAGTGGCCGTGGCTCTGACTGCTCCACCCACTCCTTGTACCTCATCTGCCCCATCTGCATCATCTGCATCATCTTCACCATCTGATCCAATTGTAATCGCTACTGGTCCTGCTGATGCTGGGAATGGATTCTTAGAGGCTCCTCGGATCAACCAGGTAGGTATCCAGTACCTTTCAAAAGGGCTCCACTCTAAGGTGTTCCCATCAAGCTCTCCGACTGATTACCTTAAGCTTTCACACCCAGAACTCCTCGACATTTCCAAGTCTCATCTCGCTCACAACAACTTATTAGGGAAGAAAACCACCATAACAGAACCCGTGAATGTTCCTGAGTTTCCATCACTTATTGGTGATTCTCTTGACGAACATTTCCACAAGATTGGAACAGCTGCTTCTCAACCTTACCTTGAGATGGCTGAGTCTTTCTTTAGCAGCGATCTTCCAGAAATGCCGAAAATATGGCAGTTCCAACTGGGATGGACTCGTTATGCTACAGATAAAGACCCAGAACCAGTTGCGTATCCATTGGAAGCAGAATTGGTTTTCGATGTGGAAGTTATGTACCAAAGATCCCACTATGCTGTTCTAGCCACCTGTGCTTCTAAGGAAGCTTGGTACGGCTGGGTATCCCCATTTTTAGTGAATCATTCCAAAGACTCGTCGTATAATGATTGGGATCATCTTATTCCCTTCAATACTTTGAATGAACCGAAATTAATGGTAGGATACAATGTCAGCTATGATAGATCACGTATTCTTGAAGAATATAACATCAAGCAATCCAAAGCTTTTTACCTTGACGGAATGGCTCTTCACGTTGCAGTAGCAGGAATCTGTTCACAACAAAGACCAAAATGGTACAAGCACAAGAAGAGCCAATCGCTCCTTGAAGAGGAAGCCGAAGAAGACGAATCAACTGCGGCGCGTGATGTTGCTAGTGAATTAATTGATGATCCTTGGTTAAACAAGGGTTCTCCAAACTCTTTGGCAAATGTTTTCAAATTCCATTGGGGCCAAGACTTAGATAAGTCAGACAGAGACTTTTTCAGCTCAGAAGATCCAGCCGAAGTAATTGCAAACTTTCAAAAGTTAATGACATATTGTGCAAAAGATGTTGATGCTACTTTCCTTGTAACCAAGAAATTATTCCCCGAATTCAGAAGCAAAGTTCCACATCCAGTTTCCTTCGGGGCATTGAGACACATGGGATCTTTGATATTACCTACCAGTAAAAAATGGGATAATTACGTGAAATCTGCTGAAGATGTCTACCAAGAAAATAGAAACCAAGTATCACAAATTCTTAAGGAAAGAGCAGAAGAATTGATTCAATATATCGAAGACGAAAGTGTGGATGCTCCAGACTATGCAAATGATCCATGGTTAAAACAATTGGACTGGAATCTTAAATTACCAAGACTTAAAAAAGATGGTACTCCCGTTGCTAATAATGCTTATTTAACAGGATATCCTGAATGGTACAGAGAGCTTTTCAAGACTACAACTGTTGATGGAGACAAGAAACGTGAATTGAACTTGACAGTCAGAACTCGTATTACCCCACTTCTTTTGAAGCTTAAATGGGAAGGCTATCCTTTGATTTGGACCATCTCGTCTGGATGGTGTTTCAAAGTGCCTTATGAAGAAAATACTATTGAGTTAATGGAGTCCAAGAACTATACTAGAGCTAGATTAAATGACGAAGATATGGAAAAGTTCTTACCAGAATTGAAAGATGATGGAAACAATTATGAACTTTTCAAGATTCCTCACGCAGATGGTCCTGGTAAAAGAACCACCAGTATCTTATCCAAGAGTTATATGAAGTACTTTGAGAATGGAACTTTGACTTCCGAGTACACATATGCCCAAGAGATCTTGGAATTGAATAATGCAGCTTCCTACTGGATGGGTAATCGTAACCGTATTTCCACCCAATTTGTGGTGTACAATGAAAAGACCGATTTTGGTATGGAAGGTAAGGATTTGGGTATCATTTTACCTAAGCTCTGTACTATGGGTACCATTACTCGTAGAGCCACTGAAAATACATGGCTTACTGCTTCCAATGCCAAGAAGAACCGGATTGGTTCTGAATTAAAGTCTTTGATTGAAGCTCCAAAAGGATATGTATTCGTTGGAGCAGATGTTGATTCAGAAGAATTATGGATTGCTTCTTTGGTAGGAGATTCTTTGTTTGGAATTCATGGTGGTAGTGCTTTGGGATGGATGACATTAGAAGGTGACAAGATTGAGAAAACCGATCTTCATTCAAAGACTGCGGAAATCATGGGAATCTCCAGAGGTGATGCTAAAGTGTTCAATTACGGACGTATCTATGGTGCAGGAGTGAAATTTGCAACTAGATTACTTCAACAGTTTAACTCAGGATTAAGTGATATAGAGGCTGAGGATTTGGCAAAGGAACTTTATGCTAAAACAAAGGGTCAAGTTTCCAAGTCAACATTTTTAGACCGAAAGTTATATCATGGAGGTTCTGAATCAGTTATGTTTAATGCATTGGAATCCATTGCTTATCAAAGTAATCCAAGAAGTCCAATACTTGGAGCATCTATAACAGATGCTTTAACGATGCAAAATCTTAATAAGAATGAATATCTTACTTCAAGGATTAATTGGGCGATTCAAAGCTCGGGTGTTGATTATTTACACTTGTTGATTGTATCTATGGCATATCTCACTGAAAAGTATGGAGTGGAAGCTAGACTTGCAATAACAGTCCACGATGAGATGAGATTTCTTGTTAAAGAAGAAGATAAGTATAAGGCTGCATTATTATTACAAATTAGTAATGTTTGGACCAGAGCCATGTTCTGTGAACAATTAGGTATTAAAGAATTGCCGCAAAATTGTGCATTTTTCTCAGAAGTTGATGTGGATCATATCCTTCGTAAGGAAGTAACATTAGATTGTGTAACTCCTTCACAACCTGTATCCATTGCTCCAGGGGAGTCGTTGAATATTCAGAAGTTGTTAGAAAAATGTGATCCTTTGAATAAAGATGCCCCA
The DNA here is from genome assembly GCA_030574995.1 of Suhomyces maxii. NCBI lineage: Eukaryota > Fungi > Ascomycota > Pichiomycetes > Serinales > Debaryomycetaceae > Suhomyces > Suhomyces maxii. Next base: position 250,617 of record JAJMGC010000006.1, read on the forward strand.
GATGATACCAAATATCTGAAGATACATTACGAGAAAAGAGAACCAGTGATTTCATCTCTCGATAAAGAATTATCGACGGATGCAAAAATTGCAAAATTGCGGTTGCAGAATTCTACAGACTCTAAAGAGTGGAGACATAATTTGGGTCTATACCTACAAGTTACGAGAACAGGTAAACCAGAAGAAATTGAACCAAGCAAAACAGCCAAAATAGTCAAACCAATGAAAGCAAAGAAGACTACAAAAAATAACTACTATGAAAAATCTGAAAAAAATGATAAGTTTAAACCGGCCAAATCTCGAATAATTGAGGAATTTGATATAAGCAGTGATGGGACTGAATTACTAAAAGAAGAAGTATCTAAGCTGAATCGCAAAACTGACTTTCTTGAATCTTCAGCTTGTAAACTAAAGGTTAAAGATGTTGAATCAACAAATGTCACGGGTAAAATGGTACCTAAGAGAGTTTATGGATTTGGTGAGAGGAGTGGGAATTCACGATTAATTCGAAGAATTACCAAAGATAATAACCAGAATAAAATTGGCCAAGCTCGACCGAAGGCCAAATTTCCGGTTTATCAAAAGTATCTACGACGAGAGGATAAACCATCGTACGAGATCTCCCCACGATAGATGAATATAAAAAAGAATTATAAAAAGAAAAAAAAAAAAATTCAATTGATGACTTTACGATGGACAAAACGATATGAATATGTGCCATACGAATACGAGCATTATGAGCATTATGAACATTATGAAAAGTCATCAAACGTTGTAATATAATTTTAGTATACCCTTCTTCCAACCTTCAGTTACCCAATCAGATCTATTGAGCCTAATATCGAGAGCATTTATCAGCATAAAACCATACCATACAATGATCTTTACAATTGGACGAGTCACGAGATCGACTTGGCCATTAAACAATCTACTTCTTGTACATGGTTATGGTGTCTGATAACAAAAGATGCAAATGATTATTTAGCCGTGTATAGTGTTGATGTATTTTTATGTATGCCAAGACGTATGAACAAACAAAAACAGTAGACCCGAAATGAAAGAAGGGAATGTGAGTGGAGTAGAAATGGAACTAAAACCGAGAGATGAATATCAACAAGTGAAGATACGAGAGATCGCCCTGCAATTTTCAAGACTCCTACTGGTGACTCGTACTGAGTAGGTTGGGGCGACAGGGCCCTTTACTGTTTGTGTTACTATGCACCTATTGTGGATGTGGAATGTTTGTTGTTGTGGTGGTGTGTGTTATGGTGTAATATGGTGGTAGTATTTAAATGGATAATTGCACCGTATTAGTGGTGGTGGTGGTGGTGGTGGTAGAGCTAGCGAGCCATGGGAGCAATAGCACAGGGTATGCACAGGGTATGCACTGGAGAAACTAGTGGAGGGGCAGGATAATTGTAGCGGGAGGGCACCAGGGCTCGCAGGATCTTGCATCATCAAACGGTGCTTGTTGTGATTACTTGGAAAGGGAACGCACACGTGACAGGTGACGAGAATGAAGAGTAGGTTTTGGCCCAAAGAAGCAAGATGGTTTCCCAATGCGGCTGCGATGAGTGCGGTTCAAGATTAGCATATATTATGTGTTTTATTTAGGTGAACGAGGGGCAAGGGTGTCACCAAAGAGAAAGAGCTAAAGACTTTGACATTTACCTTGGTTATGTAGGGTTTAGATTTAGAGGTGTGGATTTTTTTTTTTAAAAATATGTATGTATCAGTGTAATCCGGAGAGTTTACGGTTTAAACTTTTTCTTATCCACGGAGTGACGTCCACCGGATTCTTTTTTTTTTGTCTGCATAGGCCCGAAATAAAGTGAGGTATTTATCCTGGTTGCCTCCGGTTTGGCCGATTGGGGACGTGCATGCACAATCGGACATTTTTCTCACCCTCTTATAAATACAGTGGGAAAGCCCCCATTTCTCAAATCTCCTAATATTTATTCATCCAATTTAACATGTTGCCAGCTGGTGTTATTTTAGTGTTCGTTTTAGTGTTCTTGGCTTTCCTTGCCGTCACTGGTGTCTTTGTTCAAAAGAAGCTCAAGGCCAAGAAGTCCAACCAAAGATTCTAAATGGGTTGACTTCCACTCCACTCCACTCCAATTCTTTGAATTGAATTAAATTGAATTGTTTTAAATTTTAAATATTGCCTGGGATTATCCAGGACTTATATTATTATCATTATTTTTACCCTTGTGTGGGGCTGTTTTAATATGACGACGGTTTTTTTTAGGATACTATTTTTGTCTAGACGGGAATCAAAGACACTTCAGCCAGGTGGTATTGCTAGATTGGGGAATCATGGTAATATCACTTGCTAATACATATTAATTAATATCCAATTGAAGTGTAGATTGATCAGAGACCGACAGGTGTTTATCAGTGCTTGTAGAAGGCAGTGCCAATGGCGATCTTGCCATAGAAAGTGGGGAGTTTTCTGCTAGTATTCGACATTTCTTTGAGCTTTGAGCTTTGAACTTCACCATTACTTGTTAGGCACACTAGCATTGCAGGAGATATACATGCATTAGCATAGCGCCATCGCTTTCGAGAGAATAACGTCGAGATGGGAGATGGAGATGTCCAATACCCTAAACAATAATAGTGGTGTGATGGGCAACGATGGGTTTAACGATCCACCCAGCCTCCAAATATAGATTTACAAGGAGCCAACGGAAGGCTAACCCCGGTCGTATACACTAGAGGCAGGGAGTGAGAGAGTGAGTGAGAGTGGGGGTTCATCACTTGAGTGGTGTTGGTCATTACTGGACTTACTGTTGAATTGCTCATCTCATGTAGGCAGTCTTAGTCTCATCAAGCATGACAAGGGTTCGGACGTTGATTCGTCGGCGCTTCTTTGATACGCCGGACATAAACACATTATGCGATATTCATGCACAGATTACATAACTTGTACTAAGGTTCATGGAGTGTCGAGTGTCGAGTGTGGAGTGTCGGCTGGTGGTTTATGATGGACCACTTTGTTGAGTGTGCCATAATACCCCAATTATCGCCTGCAATGTACGCCCAGCAATGTTGGTGTGAGGTACGATGCCCCACGTTCAATTTTTTCAATCTCTTAGCATTTTTCGGGTCCCCGCTACTGTAATGCCCATCTCTTTGGATTGTTGAAGTTGCAAATGCACGACTGACAAAAATCTCTGGTATAGACAAATACTCGAACTAAAGGTACGAAACATTAAAGGCACTCTGACTATATGCATGCCAGTCATTGGCCAGATACTATAATTCAATGTAGCATACTTTTCCCGCTAGCCAGTTTCACCAGCCTATCCTGTTTGGTTAAGTTACCTACATGGTGGCCCGAGATATAATCGGACAATTTTTTTTTTCCAACTTTTTTTTTCAGACACTTTTTACCAAAATTCTCGGGAATACCAGGGGAAATAACAACACAGACGTCATAGTGGGGTAAAAACCACAATCGTAGTTAGCGAGATTATGTGTCAGAATAATAGAAAACTTTTTCAGTGGTTCCTTAAAATTACAAGTATCCAGTTTTGCGTTTTGCGAAGTGCTGAACCTGGAGTCAAACTAGCCCTGATATTTCCCAAGAATGGGCCCAAGTACTTGTTATGTTCATTAGTACCGTCGTATGGGCTGGTGAATTGGTGGAGGGACAAAGAGAACTGGTCCCTTAAGGTTCGGCCGAGAATTTTTTCGAGATGCTAGTACCGTATTGTTTTGTGGTTCGGACTTTTATCTGACACCAAGCCCGGAGCTTTCAGGACCCACCAACCGATGAACTGAGACCAATGGGGTTAATTAGCTAACAAGCCTATAATCGGACCGAACCCTACTTTTACAGGAGTTCTCGGTGAAGCTGTACTCATAGAGTTGTGAATTGTCGGTGCAAGTTGGTCGCTATGATCGAGTGTTAAATCATAATATTTACATTGCAATTGTGCCAACAATAAAAAAACAAAAAAAAACCTCTAGGCTGGAGTCAATAGTGAAAAGGGCTACTGAGCTATTGTAGTGACTCGTTACAGGTGGAGGCAATATTCTCACACGAGCTAACTCTTGGGTCGGTTATCTGCAGTGTGAATAGTCAATATCCGTTTATATTGTCTAATATGTGAATGATTATGCACAGTAACGCAACTTGCTCTCAGTTGGGTTTTACTGATGTCATTGGGGCCAAATGTTACGTAGGATGTTACTCCGTGTCTTAGTTTGGGGCACAAATCTGGATAATACGGCACCTTTTCTGCGCAGAAGATGGTAGTTGTTTCTGATAGTTTCGCTACCTCATATTGACTGGCTGAACTGCGAACAGTACTTTCTTTCCATTGGTTCCATATGGCCGGTTTGACATAGAATAAAGGCAAAGCTTCTACATTGAAAATTGAAATTTTTTTTAATTACTGCAAAATTTGTAGTTTCAGACAGAGCCTAGACTGTGCTGACAAAGACTAACAATTAAAAAAAATGCCCGAGAGCAATAACCATAAAAAGTGGTACCATAAGACTTACCGGAAAAGAAAATTCCTGCACTATCTCCAGAAAGCAGATGATCTTGGGGCCAAGAATGTTTGAACAGATATTTGTTCTTACATGTTCAGAATATCAAGCAACATAAATGAGAAATAGACGATCGAGCTGGTCAAAATTAGATATAGCCATCGGCCAAGCTTGCTGAAAAGCAAGTCAAGGCTCGAAACTGATCATAATTCGAGGTGTATCAAGTAGGGGAGCATCGAATCCATTTATATCATCAGCCAATCTTTTCTGATTCAAGTCAAAACAAGTCTATTTCTGTCTTACTGAAAATGAAAAATTAGCTTAATTTATATATCCTATAAGCTGTGTAATTCAAGTTCATAGAACAAGTTGTCTAATTCCACTGATAGGATAAGTGGCCATAAAAATTTCAACAAGTTTTAGAAACCACACCAATTTGCAATCTACGTTAGATTCAAGATTGGATGCAATTTGAATCAGCATTGGCTAATTATTACCGCACTTTGGATTATTTCTTTACTATTCAAAATAACCGGGACGAACAATCACAGGGAAACTCCAAAAGAAGAGCTGAGCGCAAAGCTTACCCAGCAAGACCCAATTCAAACCTAGCATGCGCCTCCTAGAGAGATCTCTTCTAGTCGAACCATCGATTCGTGGTATGGGTGGTTGCAAAATCACGTGACCCAACATCACCTCAAAAACGAACCACCAGGTCATCATCTCGTGTGACATGTTCAACCATCTATTACGAAGAAACAGGGACCAGAGAGATCCCCGGAGAGACCCGGCTCCCGACCGCAGCTCCCCTGCACCAAGCTCAGGACAGCCCTCGGTCAGTTTGCCTCGTCGTCCGAGTCAAGAGACGCTTGCTACCCTTTCAACCCTTGTCAACCTGACTCATCTGGGACCAGATCAACGAGCGGATACTACGGCAGAAGATCTACAATCACTCATGTCAGAAGAGACTTTTTATCACCAAGTCACTGTTTTCGGCCAACCCGTCCAAACCTTTACCACTGTGTATCAATTGCCTGTTATAGGTACATTTCTTCAACTGGGAGTGGAAGTGTTTGAATCCAACCTAGGATTTGAATCGGGCGAGCAGGCCCTATTCCATACTTCCACATCTATGATGAGTGTTTTCAAGAGAGGAGCACCATTTATGGAGGTCCGTCATAACAAGGGCCTAGGTAATGTGATGGTACACTACAAAGTAGTGTCTTCACAAGTGTCAGCTTATATTCTTCATTTCCCCAATGACATTGAGCCAGTAGTTGTAATGAACAATAATTCTTCAAGACCCAGTGCTGATTTCAGTTATAAAGATACCAAGCTCCGTGTGATGGGAGTTACTGGCAACACGTCCACATTCGGAAATGGGCTATTTAGAATTTATATCATGAAGCCAGAAACTGCTATTTTAAGTGATGGTGTTGAGTTGGGGGTTAAAAACAAAATTACTGTCGATAACGAAATGCTGAGACTAATTGAATCTCCAGATCGTAGTAAAATAGTGAATTTCTTGAACAAACAAGAGTTTCAAATCAGTCAACCTATCGCTACTTACACTGAAGAAGATACCAAATTACTGGGCAGGTCAATACGCAGTGGTAGTATGAAGGTTTTTGGGAGGGACAATCTTGGGGAAGATGAGTTTGTGTTAATATGCGTTTTGTTGGTGTTGAGAGAACAGGAGGGGAGAAAGAATAGGGGGTATGGCAGACCGAGACAAATGACTAGCGAAAGAGCCACAAATGAACAAAGAGCTGATTGAGTGGAGGAACAGGGGTGGGGCACTTAGTACCCCTCGTGTCGTGTGAGTTATCTGAGCTTGTATACACTTTTTTTTACACTGTTCTGTCCTATTTCATTTACTAGAGCCTTGTCCATGATGTCATAGAAGTTGATCGGTTATACAAGCAGTTTGAAAGGATAAAAAAAATGACAAGAAATTATTGGCACCCACAAACGATGAGTTCCCATGCTCCATGCTGGACCACTGATTGAAAAGTACAATTTGAAAGATTCTATATCCGTTTAAGTCCTTATTTGGGATCATTCGATGCTTTTCCCCATACCAAGACAGCACCATGTGACAAACGAAGGTGACTCCTCCATGCGATGGAGTCAGCATGACTCCAGGGAGTCTCATTCCGGAGTTCATGCCGAGTTGTCGAACCAGAGCTCAGAATAGGGTGATAGTAAGAAAAAGGTCATGACTGTCAAGTCAAGTGATACATGGGGTATTGAGAAAAGAGGGCAAGACAGTTACTATGTAGACTACATGAGGTGTGGGGCATAGGACTCGCCAACAGTGTTAGTCATGTGGTTGATGATTGGGGTCCTACATCTGATAGGGGTAGAGGCTACCCCTCTCATTCGGAATAACCTGAGGGGTTCACAAGAACTTGGGGTTGTTAGGTGGGAACCTTTCACCAAGTAGGTGCGGATATTGGTGGAAGTGGTGGTGGTGGAAGTGGCGGAAGTGGTGGAAAGTACGAACCCCCCAAAAGTCAATGATAACTGGATCATAGAATTATTGGCACCATAATAATGCACCAATGCAAAACGTTGTATAATTCCACCTCCACATGCGGCATCCACAGGCGAGTCAAAAAGTGGTATACTTTGGGGGCAGAACCCAATAGGTGAAAAATACGATGTAACAGTGTTTGAAGGTGGTTGCATTGCACAAGATTTATCAACGGCTGAAGTATGCCAGTTCGGAGAGGTACCAAATCAAAAGCAGGAAGAAATACGCCACAATTATGACAACTGAACAATTAACTATCCACCTGGCTTCCCCCAGATTACGGTGTGGGCCAGCTCCAGCCAAATACCTCAGACAATTGCCTCTGGGTATACGAGTAAATAGAGTTTTAGATCGTGGTTACAAGCACTCGATCGGCCAAATGGCACCTACCATAATTGCCCAAACTGTAGACAAATATGGTAATTCAGGCGACTTGGTGAAAAGGTGGGTTGGTCGCCATTATGTATGTGCTGTATGCCTATAGTTTTACAAACCTTTGCTGACACCTAACATTATCAATAATAATATGTAGACAGTTTGATGTGACAGAAGGTTTTTTTTTTCTTTTTCTGTTGATGTTGATTTTGGTGGGGGTATGTTTGGGGGAGTGGTCCAAACGAGAGAGGCCAGAGATACGAAAAAGCACATAATATTAACAAATCTGCTTGGTGTTACTTGCGTTTTGCATTTATCCTGGAAAATGGCAAATCCCAAAAAGAAAAATCGGGGTTGTGCATTTGGTTATATCCCGATCAAGTAGAAAAAGACATTTCTTATCCAGGGAATATATGGAAAATGCGTACGCCAGTGATGTATGTATATGTGGTGGTGGGATGTGTATGTATGTGGATGAAAGATTATGTGCGGATACTAGTTTGAACTTGTAGCTTGGAATCTACTAGATTCTATTTGCTTTTCAGTAGATTCGTCGTCACTGGGTGTAACTCAGACGTTTTGTTCTATTGACATCTTTTGGGCTGAATTTTTAATAGTGAAATTGTGGTTATGTTTGGTGGATAACCCCGCGTTACCTCTTCAACCCCACTGGCAGTGCGGCTCCCCTATTGTATACCCCACGCGGGGGGCATAATCGTGCGTTTGGATCCCGTTGTTAGTATATTCCGCGCCATTGCTCCTAGATTAGGGTTTGGGAGATTCAATTGAGGGGAAAAGTCAACCCCGGTTTTGCGGGGTACAATATCTTGTATATATATATCCATTTGTCTGTGTCAATACATATATATATATATATATATATAGATATATATAAGTCAAAGGTTGTAATCACCGTGCGTAGGGACAAGAAGGCCGACAATTTTTCAAAGCTATTCAAAGAGTCTGTCGTATTAGCAGCCATAAGAAAAATAACCATTACCCCACACACAAAAAACAAAAACCACACTATAACCACCACACTATAACCACACCACAACTTTCCACACATCTCATCATTATCTCGAATTGTGTGTGTCCCCCAGACCAGAAGTAAAGAGCACCACAGCAGAAACTACCGCCCAAAGCTTCGTAAACAAAGTGCCTTATTTCTGACCTTTTTCTTTGGAAGACGAAGAAGAAGAAGACGAAGAAGAACCCAAGGTCGATTTCCGTGGGCACCTTTGTTTTTTTTTTGTTTCAATATTTTTCTTGGTTTCCATTTTTCATCAGAACCCGCTTGATATATCATCAGTTCACACCAACCAAAGCTAACCATATAATCACAAAGTGCCCCTGTTTTTATGGCCACCAAGAAGTATATTTGCGCCTTTTGCGCTAGAGCATTCACCAGATCAGAGCACAAGCAGCGTCATGAAAGGTCCCATACCAATGAAAAACCGTTCCATTGTCTCCATTGTACTTCGTCGTTTGTGAGAAGAGACTTGCTCCAAAGACATTGCCGTACTGTCCATAATTTCCAGTTAAGCTCGGCCCAGATCCAACAGGGCGAAGAGGAACAGAAAAGAAAAGAACTGGTCTCCCTCAGTCCCACTATGGGCAGATCCATGAGCATATCCAACGGATCGGGGAGATCTGGAAATAGTCCAGGAGCTTCTCATTCCAATGCCAATGGTATGAATACTGGCGCCGTTTCCAACGGAATGGCATCCAAAGGAAGTTTCTCTGGTCCTACCTCTTCAGCTTTGGGTCCAGATGTCAAGAAACGTAAAAAGAACGACGACGACCTTTCCAATCATGATCTCATCCACCTTCTTTCCATTACTCGTAAACTCGAAACCATTCTTGTTCAATACGACGCTACCAATGCAGACTTCTCCCTCACCGATTACTTCCTTATTGGTTATATCCATTTGTTATCGCTGGTTCGAGAGCACAACATTTTTGACCGTCTTTTAAGAGACTTGTTCAACTACTTGAACACTTTCAATATGAATAATAGTGAAAAACAGCTCCAACTTCATCAACCAAACTTATTTAAGGTGGGGATTATTTATGCCATCATTTCTTTGGGTTATAATGCCAACAGCAACCGGAGAAATGCCATCAAGTTCTTTTTAAAGTCCTGGAATCTTTTAATCAAAAAATTAATTCCAAACTATAACAACAACAATAACGTTTTAGACCAAATTGAAATTTTGAATAACCTCTTTTTGTTGTCTTATATTTACATTGAGTTTGATTATGGTAACTTCGAATCCGAGGAATTCGAAAATGAAGGAACTTTTATCAATGACGAAATTATTTTAAATTACTTAAACGATATCAGTTTCATTATCTTATCGAATTTGAACAGTATGAGCGCTTCAAATGATAATATTATTGATGGCAACTTGAATATGTTCTGGAACATTTACATTTTGCTTTCTACTTATTTAAAGGGTGGTCCACCAAAATTTTATTCGTTTTTTATTAACCGTAAGGTGGTGGAAGATAAAGACGATAACAAAGAACCACGCACCTTATTCCTGGTCATGTCCCAACTTTCCAAATCCTTTATTTCACTTCCTCCTCAAACAGACTCTGAGTCCAAATTCCTCAACAGTATTATTATTGCAACCCTTTTTAATGAATTGAAATTGTACATAAAGGGGGAGAATTTCTTAATCTATACCTCAAGAAATTACCTCCATAATTCAATTATCCTTATTAACAAATCCATCAATATCCATAACAATTTGACCATGATGTCTACTCCTAATGACCTTTTATTTTCTGCTCCCACACATCCCGCTTCGATCAAGCTTTTTGAACTTTTCAAGAAGAATGTGATTATAAACAGTCCCCTCAAATTCCATGAGCTTCTCAACAATTACCTTTTTATTCCCCCATACTTCTACAACTGGCAACTTTTAACCATTACCCTCCAAGAAATTAATATTAATTATCCAATCAACCAATTCATAGCTGAGTATTTATCATCTTCAACTCCTCAAGCTTCGAATGTCGATGCTACTATGAGCAACTATTTCAACTACAAGTCTAACCCAGTAGAAATCAACAACAATTTGAGTATCATCAGTTTCCCAATAATTTTCTTCACCAAATACTTGCACTTGAATATTATTGACTTAAAATCATACAATATTCTTCAATTGAACTTTATCAATATCTTCATTGCGGAATGGTACCTTATCATGAATAAAATTATTATTATGATTTGGAATAACCCAGAAATGTTTGATGAAAACTACATTCTTCAGAACTTGATTTATTTGCTTTTGGAGAACAAGAACAGTCTTTCTAAAAAATTAAATTTTCCAACCAATGGAAGTAATGAAGAAGAATTCCTGTTCAATCAAAAATGGTTTTGGATTATTAGAATGAAGTTCGAAAATATCTTTGAATCCTGGTTAAACTTGATTAGAACTGAAATCAATTCTAAGAATAAGTTGGATACCAGTCAAAGTGGAGTTTATGGATATGAGAATGGAGGTACCAATTACGCTTCTAACACTCACAGAAACTGCTTGAACAATTTGTCTTCACTCAAGATGAATATGAACAAGTATATTAATGAAATGATTCAACGTGAGATTCCTAAATTTCAGGAAGAAACTTTTGCTACTTCATCTGTTCCAATGAACCCAATGTATATGAACTATTCTAATACTTACAATGTTCTCAATAATGATTTTGATAACATGATTGGAAATGGAGCTAGAAGAGCCAATTCCATTACTTTAGGATTGTTGGCCAGTGCAAACAATAATGAGTTGTTGAACAATATTAGTCCTTCTATGTCTAGTTCTTCTGCCTCGTCTGCATCCAACACTATTAGACAAGGGTCCATTACCATGAGCAATAAGAACTACAATTCTCATGTTCCTGGACAACCAAATCCAAGTGTTGCTGATATACCTGTTCTTCCTCCAATTTTAGGTAAGAATTATGGTGGCTTTGATTACCAAGGTAAAAAATTAGAAGTAGACAAAGCAGAAGTCAAGATGATCCCAGAGGTCACCAGAAAGAATTGAAACTATTGAGATCATAGATGGAAAAGGATTGTTGAACCCGAACCATGAACCATTGTATTGATAGAGCAAGAGTTTTAACTGCATTTCTAATTCACAAAATTATCCAAAAGTTAGTTATAAATTTCGAGTATTCAACAAATGAAACTCTATATGCTTGATTGCACCACTTGCTTCAAGTTTCCATCGCTCACTATAATGTAACAATAATTAGAGAACTCCAATAAATATTAATGTAACGAAACCGATTCAAAAGAACAGAACCATTGTAAATTATAGTATATAAATTGTTCTCTAATGTCATTAATAATCCATGAAGAATAGAAAGAGATATGCTGTAAGGATAGAGTACACAGTAACAAAGGGCTGTTTATGTACTTCATATTTCGTATCATCTTCAATGCAAAATTGGTTATCTCGATTTGACATAATTTGCACACAACCTAGCTAAAGAGGAAGGTTTAACCTTGCATCGAGATAATGGACGTCTCAAAGAGGGACTCAGTACTACTTCGAATACTAATTGGGTTCGATATAAGTGGGTATTACAGTCATGACTGATAGTTTATCGTCTTTTTCATTACTAGTCTATCATAAAGTCTAAGGGGATGGCCAAAATAGACCAAGCACAAGTTTATATCTTTTAAATGCAATTTTTTTCTTTCATGTAGCTAATATTGTTGACTTGATTATAATTTGGACTTCACAACAATGTCATCGTGAAATCTCTTTAACAACCAAATGTCACCAATTTGTGAGTTTAATTCCACATTGTTTACTTCTCCCATATTCTCATAACAGTAGTTTATAAGTTCTACTGGTAAGACAAATGAAATCTGTGGAACCTTTTCACTTCCTGGTTGGTCAACACCTTCGATGGTAGGAGTGAAGACCTGTGCATTGGAGCAAACTAAACCTAACAATTGGTTCTGTGAGTTGAAAAGACCTCCACCAGATGACCCGTTCCAGCAGGCCGAAGAGGTAACAATAATCGAGTTCACTTCTTGTTTAGCATCCGTAGTTACAGGCAAAGAAAGAGTGGTGTTAATAATTCCAGAGGAGACCAATGGGTGAATGGATGAAGGGTTAAAGAATAGTCCGTAACCACGAGAAGTGACTTTATCTCCAATCTGGTAATAAGGTATATATCCTGGTTTATGTTTGATCAAGTTTTCGAATGCAGAAACGTAAGGAACTAAACGATCAGATTGGTCTTTGGATAGATTGATAAAGCTTAGATCAAGAGTTTTGGAGGGCGTTCTGATTGAAGCATGATCTTCAATAACCAAGAAATTTCCCTCACCAAGGTGGATTTCTAGTTTCAGTGTAGGGTCATCAAGAAATGGACTTACAACATGATGGTTGGTTATGATAGTTGTGGGGTTGTAGAAAACACACGATCCCCAAGAAGAGCTGTGTATATGCTTAATTCGGATAGGAAACACCAGGACATTCGACAATGGTTTGGCTATTGGTTGGACAAAGCTAGGAGGGGTCTCAACCAGGCTGGTTTGTGCTGTCAATTTATTGGCTGCAATGGCTTCTTCACGAGCAAATAGGTTTCGGAGAGACAGCCATGGTACCACGGTGATTAAGTCACCATCACCATTTAATTTCTTCAAATTTCCAAGTACCAAACCTACCAACTTATTGCCTTGTTTGACAATACCACCAATCATATTTTCCATGTACCGTATGTCTGTAAAGTAGGCCACCACAGTGTCCAGCCCGTCATTGACAGCATAGTTAATGGTACCTTCCGACAAGAAATCGGAGAAGAGGAGCGAGTTGTTGAAGGTAAATGGAGAAGATACAATCTCGATATGTTTCCCCACAGTAGGCTCATCGACCTGGAGTGGCGTATACAAGTCAGGTTTAAAGAGCGAGTGTCTCACCGAAGGTGCCACTCTGATCTGGACAAGCGTTAAAGGTGCTGTTTTGTTGACATCATGGGGTATAAGATTGAATCCGTTCTTCTTGAAGTAGTCTAGATGATTCAGTAGTGAACTGGGAAGATCATATGTCTGGTACACCTTTGCCGGGTACCACGCTACCTGGGAACCTTGGATAGAGTGGCGCGAGCTTACAAGAACGCTATGATCTTGGATGTTCGGTACATAGTTAAACGTGAGAATGAAGTCGTCGGTATATGAAGTATGAGGATCAAGATGGACTAGATGGATGCCTGATAAGCCATAAAGGTCTTTTGCCGATACGAACCTGATGGAAACAGGGGAATAGAGCCACATTGGGAAAGGGAAAATGGGCTGACGGGAAAGCTGGAGGAATGAGAGGGTCAGGCCGAGAAGGAACAGGCGTGGAACAGCGCTAGAATGTAGAGCTAGGAAGGGAAAGGGTTTGGTTGGTAAAGTCAGTATGGGGTAGCATGTGATAGGACGTGAGCAGGCGAAATATGGGGTTAGTGGCGGTATATGCAGGACACCAGGGTGGGGAGCGATAAGAAGGTTAGAACAAGGTTACGGAGGAATGAAGACGCGACTAGAGGGAAGGGAGGGGACGTAATAGACGAGCAAAGGATGGAAATGTTTATGGGTGTATTAGGAAATATTTTTTTGCGTCTGAAGATTAGTGATTTGCGCTCCAAAAGTGGAAATTACGGGATTTGGTCTAGAAAAAGGATCCATGGAATTAAATATTCAAGTCTATTCAAGTAATTCATGTGAATGTGAAATAATAATGGTAATTGAGTCAAGTAGTGACACCCAAAGCGAATAACAAAACTCAGAAGATTGGAAAATGTATGGCTCTGGGAACGATATGAATTGTCAACTTAAGAGGCACCAGACCCGAGAACACGATTGACTAATTTTATTTAACAGAGCAGCTACAATGAAAATTTAATAACGAAACACTGCTCCTATTCTAAATCCCATTTGGCTTTCTAATAATCGATATTGCTTGCTAAGCTCAGTTTCTACCATGTGTCAATTTTCTAAGTATATCTGTGGAGATTTCTGACGAGCGAAACAAGCAACGGTGTACAAATTACAGCATGAGATAAGTACGAAGCCCCAAAGTATAATTATGGAGAATTTTGCCTTGGTTATATGTATTACGTAAGCGCTGACACAGAAACCAATTATATGCAGGCCCACAATAACCTCCCAATTGTGACTCCAGTATGTTGTTTAAAAGAATATCTACGGCTCTAAATTCACATATAAAGGTCTTGAGTGTCCAGGACGCGAGCCGGTGTATTTGAAACAAAACTGAACTTGATTTGCACTGCCAAACAACCGTCCTTTTATTAATTATTCTACACCTATAGAAATTGAAAAATTAAACCACTCCTCCTGAAAGGTATTTAATTTGCAGTATTGACCCAATAAGTAGTGCTGGCCAGTGTGAGTATTGCTTAGTTTCTTTTGAGAGGCCACATGTGTAATTCTTCCTGGACTACTGGTGTCATGTTGTATATACATGTGCATATCCGAAGGCCATTAGTCTCTTCAAAGTTAATGGTAGAGCCATGCTTAGCATCAGCTACTGGCGACCCACCTATATAAAATGGACGAGCCGAAGGACTAGTTTATTAGTGACAACAACTGAGATGTAACACATGCTGTCTGTGAATTTATTGAGACCATCACTGTTCGACTAGCACATAAATGCTGGACCATTAACGACTAGTTACCGTCGAATGAGAGTAGCACCATTAGTCAATGCTGCAACTCAGTTCTATGTCTCCGTCGTATTTGGATGTAAGTGCAGAGAATAAAATAATCCTTACTTTTTTGTAGTAATTCAATTCATTTGACACAAAAGAAGACAGTATGGTACTGAAGAAGGGCAAGCAAAGGACCGAGCTATATACTTAGCCATGTTTAAATGCAATTTTACAATTGTTAGGGAGTACACAATCATATAAAAGTGGAAATTGCTTGAAAATTATCCTGTCACTCAAAATAGGCATATCTCCAGTCTCACTAAATTACTGGGCCCGTTGGAAGGCTAGAAGTATTTTGCACCCAACCAACCAGACATGTTATCTACTAATGGACCAGCAGACCGAGCACCGGCTCCATGTACATGAGCAATGAGTAGCGGAGCCCCATCTTATATATTTAATTACCCAGCCAATCATTGGGAACCACCCTGGCAAAAGAAACGGCTGCATCTGAACCAAGTTGCAAAATAACGCATACCATGAAACACGATTATACCCGTTCCAGGAGAACAGCAATGTAAAGGGCTGGCACAGGACAGGCCCTTACAACGGAACCCCACCGAACGAGCCGTCAAACCACCTCAAACGTCTCAATTTCCCAACAACAGTTCGCAATTGCTCTTCAACTCACCAACCAATAAGGTGGCCCTGTGGGAGGTGGGTGTTTCACAATAATTAGACCTGTTACAAGCAAATAATGGCAGGGCTACAGCCATGGAAAATTGCCTAATCGGTCCCAGATATGAACATATGAGATCAAAATAATTGTAGGGCTGATGTGATGACCTCATAGATCCGAGACACATTCTGTGATAGGCATATGACGTTTTCCGTTTGCTGGGACGGTAGACTCCAGCCTGGTATCCGCCACAACCCACAAGCCACAACCCGGTTGTTAGACCCCCCTGTCACACATTCCGTGATAATGCTAGCACTTCCACCGGAACTCCACCATTTACGTCACTATTCTGTTTATCATTCGCCGCAACTTCGTGCATACTAGCCATCTCGCGATTGTGAGACACTATTGTAATTGATAACCAGCAAGTTAAGCGAGACGGGGCTCCTGAGTGACAGTTGGTGGGTCATCAGAATTCGAACCTGTAAGCGACATGCGACATGGCTGAAGCCTAGACCAGCTGGTGATGGTGGTGTGGTGAACAGGTGCAATTTGAGGCCATGAAAATAGCCACAGGTAGACCAGCGAAATACGACATAAAAGAGACATAAAGAGGAAAAACACGACATGAAATTGGCTTGGAAATAACTGGCACTAGTTACGCAGAATAACGGTGCCAGTACAAGCGGACATAAAGATGTACCGCAATTCCACCGCCACGGGACCACTCTCAAAGGAAGAACAAACCCCAATAAACTTCCCATAAATCCAAGACACTTTCTGTGTGATGTCACATGACATTACACGTGATCACACATATAACGCGGTATCTCTGACGTGTAACTTAAGTATCCACCACATCACCACCATGAGACTAGTGCTTCCAGTTTTAGCCATATTTGCGCTTATAGTCGGGATCTGCGCCAAGGACTACTACCACATTCTCGGGCTTGACAAAACATGCAACGAAAAGCAGATCAAAACTGCCTACAGAAAACTTACCTTGAAATATCATCCAGATAAGAATCCAGGAAACGAAGAAGCACATGATAAGTTCCTTGAAGTAGGAGAAGCGTATGAAGTATTGAGTAATCCCGAAAAGAGAAGGAATTACGACCAATTTGGCGATCCAGAAGGCAGACAGCAGCAACCTGATTTTGGATTTGGTGACATTTTCCTGCAGTTCTTTGGAGGTGGAGGACCAGGAGGAGGACAACGTAGAGGAGAAAGTACCCAGGTTAATGTGCATGTTCCTTTGGTTGACTTCTATAACGGGCAGCTTTTGGAATTCGATGTGGAAATGACCAATATCTGTGAAACATGTCATGGAAGTGGATCTGAAGATGGAGAAACTGAAAAATGTGGAAAATGTCATGGATCAGGACAGATCACCATGCAAAGACAATTGGCTCCAGGAATGGTTCAAAAGATCACCACCACTTGTGATGCTTGCGGAGGTCGTGGAGAAAGTATAGTGCATCCATGTAAGACATGTGGTGGACATGGAAGTCACCAAGGCCCTAGACATTATGAAGTTTATATCAAGCCAGGAACCAAACGTGATTCTCAAAAGATTTTGGAAGGTGAAGGTGACAGGAAACCAGGAATTGTTCCAGGTGATTTGATCATCAACTTAAGAGAAGAATTCACCAAAGGATGGGGATACCGTCGTATCAATCAGCATTTGTACAGAACCGAAGCATTGACACTTAACGAGTCTATTTCTGGGGGCTGGGAGAGAAAAATCCAACATCTTAATGATGAAGAAGGTCTTAAGGAACTCACTCTCAAGAGAGAACCTGGTCAAATAGTGGTAGATGGTGAAATAGAGACTTTGGTGGGTAAAGGAATGCCATTGGAAGATAATGAAAATAGGGAAATTGATGAGTTTGGTAATTTGTACATCGAGTACAAGGTGATTGTTCCAGGCGGAAGCAAAGGGTTTCAAAACTATATGAACAAGAGAGAATATGACGAATTGTAAAGGAAACTCCATAGAGCTTACCAGTCAAAAAATGAAACATCATCAAGAAAGATAAATAAATAATAAGCTCACGAAATCATGAAGCCAATTTGAAGCTATAACCAACGAATACCGACCAAAGTGCACGAGTAACTACAAAGTTTTGCCATTTAATTATTCAGCTTCAAAAATCCAATGACTAAATTTTTATAGAGGATGTGGGTTTTTTTCATGGCAAATTTCGTATGAACCGTGGATTTATTTCTAGAGGTCCCAGGTTTTTTGTTTGAAATTTTGATATAGTGTTTTGGAGGCTGCAATTGGTGGCTCATCATTTATGGCCCATATCTTTCGTGAGGCTAATAAAATAGAGATCTTTAACTGAAGAAACAATGCAAACTGGTAGACTGACAGTTTTCAAGGTGTATAAAATGTCACTACAAGCCTTTTCGATAGCGTGGCTCGGTGACATCCACCTGCGCTTACTATCGCCCACTGTTCCTTGCTGTTCCAACCAGTGCCTGTCGGTCTGTCGGTATTACACCTTGGTTGACTTGGTACATTATATAGATCAGGCTTACATAATAAAAATATCTAGACAAAAATCGACCCATAGTCCATCGTAAAATTAAGACGATTATTGCCAGTTTAGACGCCGTGCTTGAAGATTACACCCCCAGGTCTATGGACCTATCGACCCTTGTGTTACCTCAAGGGTACGGGTTCGGTTACAGGTGTTCGGAATAAATGGGACTCATGTCAGCATGTCGCGCCGATTCAGCTGATTCAGGGCATCGGGTTGCAAATTTCACCGAAAGAAACCCCAGCCAGATCAAAAGGAGTGGGGGAGGGGGGAATAGAGGCAATGCCGGAATAAAATATCCGATTAGGCAGAAGACGTGGAAGAAGAACTTCGAGCAGCAAAGCCTGTCTTGGTTGGCCCATTGTTAGAGTTTGTAGATGGAGGTTTAGCAGGCCAGGTTGAAAAAAATCGTTGTCTGATTTGTCTGGTGTGTGTGTGTGTGTGGGTTTTTAGTATTTTGAGGTGCATAACAGCTTACAGCACCTTACAGTGTACTGTAGTTTTTAGGGCTATTATATTTTTTTTTTTCTGGTAAAATTTTGCAGTCCATTTGTCACGGTTGTGATGAGATGATTCTTTATTTGGAAGCCTGTCTATCATTCACTAGCCACAACTGAATTCCACCGCACTGCATACTACCCTTCCATGTATTCTAGTACGGCACTTGTACTGTTGCTATGAGTCTGGCCTCACACATCTCGTGGCACTGGTAGGCAGTGCAGTCTCATACCATCACGTGACTAGGGTTGCAGCTCCACTACAGTAGTGGAGGAGATCAAATGTGCATAATTCTCAGAGGCGGGTCCCGCGACATTTTTTCAGGCCTCGCCTCTACCTGTTGCTGCCATTAAAAAATATTGCTGCAGATTAGTTTGCAGTTTTTAATTTTGTCTGGGGCCATTCATATAAAGACCCCCAACCCGCCATGAAATTTATTGATTATTTGATTACTTGACTTAGCAAATCTAAACCAAACCAATATAATCCTTTCATAATGTCTGCAACCCCAGTAGCTTTAACGAAACCATGTATAACTCCTTTGCGCTCAGCAACCTCCACACCAACCGCAATAACAACTACCACGATTCCTGATAATCTTAAATTCACCTTATCCTATAACTACGAAGAAGAGGACGAAGCAGAATCCATTTTGTCTGAAGATGATGCAGCATCATATCTGTCCGTGCAAGAATCTTCATTCCTGTCGGCATATACCCACTATTATTATCCAAGTCAAAAACTGCATCAAAATTCTCAATTAAAATCCATTATGCCTGCATTATTTAAAAGTAAAGATTCCAATTACATATTGAACCAATTCTTCAGTAATGAACTTTTCTTTGCCAATAATTTGTGCAACTTGAAAGATAACTTCCTTAACCATGAATTCAGCTCCTTTGAATCCCACCGTGTATTATATCCAATAGGAACCATTGATTCAGCTTTAAACGATACCGTCTTAAATAAACTCCAAGCATTTTCCACCCAAGTTGATAAGCTTACATCTATTTTGACTGCATTTAATCGCGGCATAGTAGATGTGGTTGCCCGCATTAACTCCGGTTCTAAAGATAAAAGCTTACAAACCTTACAAACAGTTAAGGCCGAATTCAATTCCGTGATTGATAGATACTTGGGTGGGGATGGTTTGAATGAAGTGATTGATGATATTATTGATTTACTTTACGATTACAATCTACTTGTGCAAGAAAATCAAACTGGTCTTACTCCAGATCCAGCCTTTTTAAAGCAGACAGATCAATATTATGCATCTATTGAGTCTACATTAAAAGTTTCATCTCGCATTGATAATAAAGATGTTTCTTTATTCAAGAGATTATTGGAATCTAACTTTATCTACAATAGAGAATTTCATGATTTGGTTGAATGTTTGATGAAGATGGTTGAAGAATAATTATGATGACGAAGATAATGATAACAACTCTAATGAAAAATATTATATTATGATCCCTTAAATTTGAAATGTTGATAAAAGATTGTTGGATGTTTTCTCAATGTCGGTACAGTTATCCCCACATTTCATTGTTGCATGGCGTGAGCCGCACTTCAATTCTTGTAGACACGATGTCTATTCTATAGGTTTTTTTTTCTAATACATACATAAATATACAGTACATTGCTTGGGTACAGTACAGTAACATAAAAAGTGTAGTTATTGACTGCAGGGTTCTGGTAATTGCTACGCAACCCCCGCATAGTCTCCGCATACACTTCTCTAAATGTGGGCTTTGTGGCGTCAATTGTTCTTATGATACGAGTGGGAACAATTGCGGATATATTGTGGGCCGCCAAGTCCGATCTTCGCCAACTAAGATAAAACAAGAAGATAAACAGTGTAACATGTAAATGCCATGAAATAAGCCAAGTTTCCCCTCTTTGTCAGGCTAAAGCCAAACCCCACCAAGATCTTCTTTGGCCTTACACGTAAAGGCCAAGAAGGGAAAGTGGGAATGGTGGGGGATTAAAATGTCTGGGGGGAGGGGGCTAGAAGTGTCTGCTTATCAACAATATGTAGGTTTGCCAACATTTACAGGTTGACTGGGTGGGGTGATGCTTATGTTATGTGGCTGGCTCTACCTAAGTACTGCTGGACGCGATTGAGCTGATAGTTTGTTTTTGAGGGTGAATCCGTTGTAGATAGCAAATCGATTGTTAAGGGGCTAAATACCGCGACTCCTTTGTGAAATTCGAGAGACCAAACAACAATGTCGTGTCTCAGACTCAAACCTTTTTCTTTTGGTACCCATATAGGTTTTTAATAAAAAATGTCGTTCTCTACACGAGCATTAAAAATATGTCGCGAGTGCATGCAGGGTTCTATTTTGTAGCTACAATAAAAAAAAAAGACGGGGAACCTTGAAGGATAAGTCTCGGCACGTTTGATGGCCAGCTTGTAAGCCATACAAGAAACAGAGTTCAGGTCTCCAGTCCCCCATTCCCCTTTATCCTTATGCCCACCAATCACGGAATGACACTTCTTCCAACCTGTAGTGTCTCAACAGATGACCAGCCATGATATTTCTTAACTCCCGAAATACCAACATGCAGTACCCACCAGCTGCAAACATATAGACGAAAGACATATCAATAATAGATAATAGTGTCAATAAGAAGCGTTCGTCACAAGACACGAAGGTCACAGGACACTCCCAACTAATTCTCTCACATATGTAAGGCCATTGGCTGTCACCCCTCACTTTCTTGTGTAGGCCTAGTCGTAGGAGCTGACAAGATTAGGCACCAGCCGTACAGTTTAAACTCGAAAGTTCTCAATCCTGGTACAACGAAGCAAAGTATAGGCGTTATGCAGTGGACGTTTTTAGGCTGCAAGGCCAACTATATTTTGCAAGAAAAGAGCTGTTTAATTATTCAGGTACAAGTTCACAGGATTCTCTTGATTAACCAATTGTAATGATGTATTCAAAGAGAAGGTTGCTATGAAGTATGAGCTACTAACTATGAGCTGTGAACTATGAACCATGAACTGTGAAGTATGAACTATGTGCCATGAAGTATGAACATGAAGTATGAGCTGTGAACTATTAACTATGAACATGAACAGCAATTGTGGCCAGTGGGTGCAAAAACTGGTTCATAGTCTATAAATTAACCGGCTAGTCCATATTCCATGCCAGAAAATACGAACAGAGGGAGGAGAGAATCACGACTAGAGATAAAAATGCAACACCAGGTGTCTAGCACGTATATTATCCTTCCTTATTAGAAGAACTGTTATGGTATTTAAGGATGTTTTTTTGAAGTATTCCAGTATGCAGTGGGCACAATAAAACCATAATATTTCCCGTAGAATTGGTCCTGTTTCCGCTAATCCGTTCATAGGTTTACTCATGGGATCTGAGATTGATGTTACTTGGATATTTAATCCAGACGTGTCTTCAATGAGCTCTATGTCTGTGTACAGCTTGGTTCAAGAACAATCTCTTCCGACTATTGATGAAGCGACTACTCGGCTCTCCTCAATATAAACCCTTCATCATTTACCTCCTACTTAACTCTTTGAGCTCCAAGCTTCTAATCTTCTTGATATTGAAATTCTGCCCGTATTCTCGAATTCTACAGTACTACTTGGAGCCACCACGAAAAGAAAACCGAGAAACAGGGTCCATCTCGGCTAAAAAGCACACCAGCACACAAGACCCATACTCCACCAATCGCCAACATTTCCCTGTCACCCACGAACCACAGCAAATCAGCCTGGTCTGACAGCTGCGCTACCACGCGTGTCGCAGTAGGACAACAATGTCGCTCGTGTCGCGGTCCCTATTCAAGACAGACTGGCTACTGTCTATCACACCACGCCATGATCCGCCAAAGAGTCACCGTATACAACCCCTCCGCGTCCCACGATGACATCATCACCCTCGCAAACCGTTCCAGCTTCCAATTGACTCCTCCTCCTGGCGGCTTCATCGTTGAAAACAAAGTTATTGTCCCCAGATCTCACAATTATCCACTTATCGACCAGTTAAGGATCCAAATCAAAGCCAATGATTTGGTCGACGGGAATCCATTGTTCAATTATCCAACAACACGAGGATCATCGTTATATGTTTCTCCAAGCAGCTCGTACAACGGCCATAAGGAAGAGTTATACGACCAGATCCAGCAGTTTGTGGGTGAATATACAGACAGTATCAGCAACCAAAGCTGGGTGGGAGCCATGAGATCACTCTACCATTACCAATTACAAATAGACGAACAAGTATTCTCAGCTGTGTCCAATATATCCGACCTTGTGGTTGATAATTGCTCTATTTTAGACGTCACAGTGACTGGAACCGAAACCATTATAAAGCAGGTCTACAAGGTAGAGGAACCAATACAGTACCAGGTTGATTTATTGGTATCCAAGGAAATAGGTCTTTTCTTAGTTGATCCATTGATTTCCACTCCTGATGATTTGGGGCTCTCTGGCCTCAGAGCAGTTTTACGCTCCAATAAACAAGAAGACGACCACAACCAAGAAGAACAAGAAGAAGAACAAGAAGAAAACCTTTTCAGAACAATGTTTCACATAAAACCAAGACATAGAAACTTGGCCGATTATCCTATAGAGTCGTCTATTACCCCAAATGGACTCCATCCCATTGTTTTCACCTCTTTCCTCAACGGAGTGCCCGTTCCAGCAGACGAAGATGTCCGTGAATGTAAACTTTACTACTATATGAACGTTCAAAAAGCGCTTATTTTTGACAAGTACCAGTCTGTTCCAATCGGTGGCCGTTTGGTGCTTCAAAATGGCCAAACTGAGATCGAAGCTCCAGTTTATAGTGTTGCAGAATGGGGCAATGAAATTCTTTTCGAGTTTGATGAGTTTAATAAATCCATCATAGAATTCACCCTCCACTCCAGGTACCAGGCACCAAATGAATTGTCTAATGCAACCGCTGTTTTTAACCCTCGTCCAGATATTTTCATTGCATGTAGTGTTGCTGAAGAAGAGTTACTTGAACTCTCTCCTTTAGACAATAAATTGGCATTGGGTGGTAATTATGAACAGTATTTTACTGAGGATACTGTGTTCTATCATTTTGCAGATAAAAGTCCTCTACTTTCAGTGTCAGTTCCTCAGGCAACCATGAGTTTTGAGAATGTTAATTTATTCACTTCATTAGCAGTATTCATTGGAACTCTGATTGTGTTGCTCCTGTTATTTAAGACGGTTTTCAAGAGAGGAAAGGTCACGAACGAAAAGAAGAATGAATGAGTCCCTAAAGAAATGAAAATTATCACGAATGAATGCTTAGGGGAATGAAAATCAATTAAAAAAAAAGGCCAAATTAGGCCCTTTCGAAGGACACGAACAGATTCTATTCACATAAAACACTGGAATATCGAAAGTTATAACCTCCTTCAAACACTCTCAGATCTCATTTCATTGATACTGCTTTGCATCCATTAGAAACAGAATTTAAAGCTCTAAAATATACAGATTACTGGAGGGTGTATCACATCTTGTCATTCCAATTTCAAATGCAAAATGATACACATCTCATTTACAAAAGCTAATTATAAATTTTATTAAAGGACTTCAATACATAATTATACACACCAAAAATAGACCCATTGTTGAACTGTAGTTATTAACTATATTATTCATCAGTAGTTGGTTCTGGTTGTACATAGTGCTGGCTTTCTTCCCATCTTTTTACAGCTGCTAAAAAGTCCAAATCTTCATTGGTAAATTCAACTGACTTATACTCTGGAAGCGTTTTGAGCAAATCATTCAACTTCTCTGAGGTGGCAGGGGTAATGAGATCTCCATTTGTCCAATCTGTAGCCTTGAAAGTAAAACCTGAAGCGTTACCACCCAACGAAGGTTTCCAGTTGAATTGCTGGCGATCAGTTCTTATAGCAGCAGCCTGATGTCCAGAGGCAGCTGCTTCTTTAGACAAATTGTCTTCATTGGAATCGTTACCTTCTGTAATATCATCAATAATCCCTGAAAGAATCTTCACAGTCAACTGGTGTTGTTCCTCCATTGGAAGTTCCAGAACCCCACTCTGTGGAAAGAACTGTTCTGTAATGACCCTTTTAGTCTCTGATACAGCGAATAACTGTTTAACAGAAAGTTTGGAGTAGTTTCTACAAGCAGTGATAGGATTGGAGGTTGCATAGTTCACTCGTCTTCCACCATCAATTGCACTTGATGATCCAGCTTGAGCGATATCAATGGGACCAGCCTGACTGGAACTTGCTGCTGCTTTGTCTCTGAAGTACTGTTCCTTGCTAGCCACATCCTCAATACCGTTTGGATCCACAAATCTAAACTTTTCAGGAACTTCTGGGTTACCAATTCGTGGTCCAGTGTTCGGAGGCTGACTATTTATGTGTTCAACAAAGGGATAATCATAAAGTTCCCATGTTCCACTAGTAGCAGTATCTTCATGGCTATTCTCTAAAGCTGGTGGCTGTTCAGTGGGAATGGTTGCAGAAACAATGTTATTGTCAGTACCTCTCTCAAACGATATGGGTGCAACTTGAGGCTCCCCAGGGTTATAGTCTGCGAATGCACCAGGGTCAATTCGTGGAGCAAAAATGTCCTCGAGATGGTCATAAGGTATATCTCTTACATCCGCTAACCTCAATATTGGGTTGTGGATGTTCAAATTGTTGATAGGTTGCTGCTCTTGATTGGGTGCAAAAAGTTGGTTTGGTGGTTGCACAAAGTTTGGTGCAATTGGTTGTTGGAAATTAGAAGGAGGCTGAGGAGGGAATGAAAGGTTTCTATAGCTTCCATCTGCATTATCATATTGTTGTTGATCAGGAGGAATTCCTGGAAATACAGAAGTTCTTGGAAGTGTGCTATTTGGAGGAATGTTATCATTATGTCTATTGAACTGAGTAGGTGCAAATGTATTTTCTCCAACTATTCTAAAGGAACTATTTGCTGGAGAATTACTGGGGAACCCACCATAATTACCAATATGTGGGTTTATAGGAAACCCTGAAGGAGGAGGAGGAGGAGGTGCAGGTGGTGGTGGACCTGCCATATTTTCTGGTGGATAGTTGCTGATAAACCCTGCCCTCCTGTTGAAGTTTTGAGGTGGTTCATTAGGAGGATAATTCCAGTAGTTGATCAAGGCATTTCCATGCCCAAACAGAGCAAAACCCAGTGGTTCCCTATGAGTTGGTGGTGTAGAACTTTGGAATGGGGCCGAAGTTGCAACACGGTTCCTGAAGAAGTCAAGATCGCTAGTACCCGAAACTTGATTAGTAGCAGGGCTAACATGGTTGTTCAACTCAACTGGAGCATTTACTCTGGGAGGGAGATTGGAAGTAGTTTGGTTGGCAGGAGCTGATTGATATAGAGTTTGGTCAACAGAAGAATCTTCAACAGTAAGAGGAAATTGGAGCTCTTCACTTTGAGCCTGTTGAACGTCTTGGACCTGTTGGACCTGGACTTGTTGGACTTGTTGGACCTGTTGAACGTCTTGAGCCTCTTGGACCTGTTGGACCTCTTGTACCTCTTGTACCTCTTGTACCTCTTGAGTGGTTTCAGTTTCTTCAATTTCACGAGCTTCATTACAGGCATTGGTCACAGTCAAGTCGTCGAGTTTCTCAGCAAGTTCTTCCCGAATAGACTCAGGAGTGTCAGACATTGAGGGTTCATAGCTCGAACTATTGGGTTCATATTCATTGGTAATTTCATTTTCCTCAGGATCAAGTGAATCATTATTGATCTCGACCCAGTTGTCCTCTTGTACTGGTGATTGTTCTGCAATTATGGTAGGGCTGTCGTTGTTTGCGATAATTTCAGCTTCAAGTACAACTTCAGAACATTCAGCAAGATCAGAATCAGAATCAACTTTGGTTATTTCTGAATCATTTCCGAAATCATGAGCATCTCCAGAAGTAGGGCTGGCATCAGGTTCACAGTGCTCGCCATTGATGTTGTTCTTGGTAGTCTCACAAATATCATTAGAGTCACTATCCACAATAGTGTGGGTAGTTTCACTTAAAGATATTGGGGCGGTCATCTCGGAATTATCTTTATCGCTTTCTGCTTCTTCCTCAAGTGGTATGGAATTTATTTCCACAATTGTGGGATCCTCCACTTTAAATTGTACTTTCTTCTTTTTCTTACGCTTAGCTCTCTTCTTAGCAGATTTAGATTGAGAGATAGGCCGCTTGGTTCCAAGTGTAGCAGAATCAAACGGTTCATCCTCCTCAGAATCAGCTTTGAATGACCCAGGCATGGACTTCATGGATTTCATGGTTTCTAGCACTATTCTTGAGTGTTGTTCTGAATTAAGCCCTAATTTTGCACCCATTTGTGAACTGCGTAAAAACAATTCTTCGTTATCAAGAAGCGATTTTGTTAGCTTGCAGCCCAAAATAAGGGTTAGGTTTCCTAATATAGCAGAGTGGAAAGCATTATACATTATTATAGCGAAATTTGATAGAGTTGGTTGGTGGTTTACAAACAGATTATCGAATTATGTATTGATAGCGCGAAAAGTATATGAGATTGAATATAATAGAGAATAGAACAAGGAGAGAAAGGCACAGGGTGAACAGAAAAAAGACCGCTACTCTCTACTCCTGTTAGAGCATTTGGCCTATATATATTCGCAAAAGGTAGGGAAAGATATCTCTTAGCTGTGTCAACATAAAGTCTCAATTGTTCTTTTTAATTTACCAAACGACGAAATTAGGCAGACAAAGATGAAGGGATGATTAGCCTCACTAAAACATTCAAAGAGATCAGTAGACTATTAAGAATGCTTAGATTCGCTTATGAAACGTCCGTATATTTTCTGCTTCACTTTGGGTACGTTTCTTTGCGATATAAATAGAAGAATTAATACGGAAAGTATAGCAACTGTGAAATTTCAGTATATTAAATATCGTGATACTTATTCTTACTTATTTTCATCATTCCGATAACAGAACTTTAGCACAATTAAATCACCATCACAATTTACACCTCATGAATCCCAGTCCACCCAGGAATCACTTGGTTATCTTCGCCATGAAACCTCTTTCTCTCTTTCTCTGGCTTCAAGTAGTCTTAGTTGCAGAATCCCGGTACAATTGCTTTAAGGGTATAACCAAGCGTTTTGAGCCCATCATTCACTAAATCTCGCTAAAAACTTTGTAACAGCTCATCAAACCCTAGCAAACTTTTTACCTGAAAAATTGGTTCATTGGCTTCTCAATGGTTTTATTTATTTAATAAACTACACCTCTATAAATCAAATGGTAGAACCAGCCAGATGACTCCGAGTCACAGTAGAATAGATGATGACGATGCTTGTACTGGTGATGAGGTTGTGGAAAATATTGATCGATCAATGATTCGGATATCAATATTTGCCAGTCAATCAGCCAGATCTGAAATACGATATTGCAATCTTTGTTCTTTTACTGGTAACTCACGTATTAATAAAAAAAGAATATCAACCAAATTAACTTTTGTTGATGATTTTGTTGATGATAAACGAACTCTCTCTATCTTGTAGATGTTTTAAGTTGTCTTCCAAATCTTTGCAGAATAATGCTTGACAAAAGCCAAAGGATCATCGATCTTACCATCCTTTGGAATTTCAATCTCACTAGCGAAGGATTGGATAGGAAGAACCAAGATGTCGCTGACCAACTTAGGTATTTTCAAATCATGGAATTCCTTCCAGGTAATCTTTTGGTAGATGGAAGATTGAAGATAATCATTGAAGTATCTAAAGATAATATCGGTCCACTTACCTGCACCAGTCCACTTGGAGATTTCGAGACTCTTTTGGTTAGAAGATCCAGTAAGTTTCATACGCTCATCATTTTGAAGTTGCTTCTTCTTACTTAAAGTACTTTCGACAATGTTGGCAATTATTTCCCTGAGGACTGGATGACCTGGCTTAGCTTGAATCACAAACTGACAGAATTGCAATCTTCTGACAGATTCAGTTTTCCAATCACGAGATGAAGAGTCAGTTTCAATACTAATAATCATACCAAGTTCATCTGGCAGAACGTTTTCAGGAATCCAATTTGGAATAGGTTGTAATGGATAAGTATCAATATCCGAGTAAACACCTCCCTTAGCAAACAAAATAAGGTATCTGAAGAAGTCCATCTTCAAGATAACTTCTGGTAAGCTTTCAAAAGCTTCCACAACTTCAGGGATTTGCTTATACAAATGTTTGATCATAGTGTAAGAAGTATCATCATTAAATAATTCATGGACGAAACCTGGATTCTTGTAGGCCCATTGAGATTCTCCTTCTCTGTATAATTCATCAAAACGTTCATCATTTAATCCATGCTTCCAAGTTTGCCAGATGTAAGCAGGGAATTTAACAGATGGATCATAGGGATATAAATAGACTAGCTTTTCCCTTAATGAACCATGTGATGGTGGAGTTTTCAAAAGCTTAATTTGCTCCAATAAAAGATCGTTCTGCTTTTCCAACTTCTTCAATCTTTCTTCTTGATTCAAGAAAAACTTGGAATTGAGCTTTTCAAGTTTCATTAAGAACTCGTCTTGACTTTTTTCATTCTCATTGTTGATAAAATTAGACAATCCAAGAATACTCTCATTTGGAATATTTTGAAGAACTTCCTGTAAGTTTTTACCCGAGCTCTTGGATGTGGTGATCTTAGTGGCCACAAGTATCACTAGTATAACAATCACAGTGATGATGATCGGTCTCTTTCGCTTGTTGACGTAGGAGCTCATCGTATTAGAATCTGATGATTTGATGGAGGAATTTCGCCAGTATTTCAGGCAGTATCAAATGTGGCACCAGCAGGAAACGCAGATGAAAACGGAAAACGATGAAACGAACGGGATCGTTGTGTTCTAAGTCCCAACAAGTTTAAGATCGGTGTCAATAAATATCAAGTGTTTAGTGGTTTGGTGGTGGTGTATGCAGGTCCCACTCACTTGTAGATTACATAATCCCACGATAACCCATATTTGTGATTTAGAAAGTAAACCTGATCCGATCTTCACCTTAAATTGAAAATATATTACCTTTAAAATGGTTCTTTTATTCGGCGGAGGTGCAGAGTCACATATTAGTCACACCAATGAACAGAACCTCGTGGATGTTTCATTTTTCAGAGATGTTCCAGATTCCCAAGAAGTGTGGATAATTGAAGAAAAAGATGCTGAAGGTGTCAAAGCCGGAGGTAAATGGGATAAATCAGTGATTTTTGATTTATTGGAAATGGTGGAACCTCAAGATGATTACGAAGGTGCAATCAAAGTCCATTTGGAAGATATTGCCGAAGGAGCCGCCAACAATTTTGTGGAAGATGTTACTACCAAGAATGGTATCAAGGCTAGTATCAGTTATATTAGCGAGAAGAACCAGCGTAGAGATAGTAAGGAACCAGATTCTCCTCAAGATGTAGTGACTTTAATTGGATTGGTCAGATTAGAAAGAGTCCAAGCCGACGTGTTGATCACTATGAATATCCCTGTTAATGATGATTTTGTTCCTGCCAAGGTTGTGGAAGGTCAAGACTACCAGGTTTTCAAGGGTCTAGTAGAGACCTTTGAAGTTCTTGACTGGGGGTTGTTTGGTGAACAGTAATTCTGTATAATGATAGTTTGAATGTACGAAGACTCAATTGATGTTGATCCTGGTGTATACTCCCCTGTTTCTTGTTGGAGTTGGTGATAGTGCTAAAAAAGTGGCAAGATTTCACCATTCCAAATGGACCCCGATGGAGGAATTCACCTAACCAAGCAAATATTATGATATGATTATCGAGCCATTACTTTGATTCGGTCCTTCCAACTATAGATTTATCTTGATAATACCGAACTCTCCAGAGGTTGATATTTTGCAGCCTTCGGTAAGGGCAAGATCTTGCCCAAATGTCTTTTCCATTGACCATCAACAACTCGTGTAACAGAGCACCACCAAGATGTCTGATCCAAGCTGTCTGATAATCCCCTATTCTGTATCCTTACCCTCCCGGACGACCAGGCTCTTTGTGGTCTTTGGATAGCCCATCCCAGATTTATCAAGTCCAAGCTTTGTATAATGAGCTTTCCTCGATACTGAATGTGTCCAAAGCACTCAACCAGCCATTTTGGTGAGTCTACCAATAGAGAACATCGTATGATGATGCAGCTATTAGAACTTATCTGGTCGGACGAACATCCGACGGAAATCACCACTTCCTTCAAAACGAAAGTGCCATGGAGAAATGAGGTGTTCCATAAAAGATACTACCAAGAATCAAGATGGTGGATAAGGACATGGTAGACACAGAGAATCTTTGATGTAAAGTCCAGACTACAAGGTTGGTTATTTCATAGGATACCACATATTGGATATACCGAAGGCTGTATTCATTCAGCTACGTGGTAATCACCAAGAAAGTGATGAAAACTATAAGAATCCATACTACTACAGAAATAGGTGCTGGAAAAGGCTGGTTAGAAAGTACAAGAACACAATTAATGACAGGTGATTGTAATTAGTATAATCAGTGGCAGGTTACCTTTGAATTGTTAATTTGACGAGTAACCCTGATCTTTCATCTCTAGGGCCTATTACAATTTAATTATGAGTGATCAGCAAGTTCAAATGGTACAGAAAGAAAGAGACTAATTAGTGGTGTACACCGACTCAAGTCGTCCATAGAAGGCGGTTAGACTTTCAAGTCTTGTGGCTTGATGAAATAATCATTTTTCAGGTTATACATCAATGAAAATCAGCATCGAGTCACAATATTAGACATAGAAACTTATTCGGGGTTGCAGTTGGAACTCTACCATTTTAAAGACCACATACAGTTCTTTTCCACTAAAATACCTAGAAGTGGTTCATAAAATTAATACAGATCCATCTATTTTACATGTGCTCTCCAGCAACCCGGACAAAAAGATTAGAAGATCAAGCTGATGATAAGATAAGAGGCATCGAGCAGAGCTACTTCACATACTTACTATTCCTAGGATGTCTCCAGCGACACTTTCACAGGACAGTCAACTATATCCAAGTTCTCTGTACACAATTATAAATACACTTCATTGAAGGGCTCTACCAAAGCATCTAGTGATATTATACAAAACTCTTAGAATAGACGAAAGATCTATTTTAAACCCATATGACTAATGTTCAGTAAAAGAAACATGGACGTTATTTTGTCAGCACCAGAAGGAATATCAACTAATTTTGGAGTGAAACCGGGTCTGGTGTTTGATGAACCGAAACTCTTTGATATTTCGGTTCTGTCAAAGATGAGAAGTTGAGACACACCAAAAGCCGTTGCAGGGTTCCATCCCATAGTCGGAACATGGTCGAATCTTCAACGGATGCTGGTATCATCGTTACGTGATGTTGCGTAACGGAACGGGGTTGTTCCGAGCTTTCTTTTCCGTATTGGTGAAGTAGATTCGTTAGGCATTCACCGACTAATGCCGTTCATCACCTTTGTGGTTCAGTGTCGCGGTTGCAAAAGTGCTACACGCTGAGGCATCTCTTCCCATGTTAAAACCCCCATCTAAAGTTTTTCACTATAACCAAGTCAATAATTGACAAACCAATTGAAATTCACATTTGCACTCGCTAATATTCACCTTGGTATCGCTTACTACGCTCCGTGCCTCTTGAACCAACCCGACCTTTAACCACACCCATGTCTTTGATTTGTCATACCATGTATCGCACCGTTAAATCCGTCTTTTCCCTTCCACTGTGTTTCTACTTTTAGACACCGTTTGAACCTGTCTATTTTTATGTCATCGACTGACTCATCTACATCTGTTCCAATTAGTTCTATTACATTTCATACACAAGTGTTGATAAACATTAAGGCAGATGCCAAGGAAGTAGAGTTAGCGTAGCAGGCATCAAAGTCGTGGCCTTAAAAGGCGTAAGGTGGGTATCAAAAGTCATAATATGCTGCGAAATAATTGAACCAACGGTTATTAAAGCAGACAGGGAATTCTGATGATCTCAAAAGAAAAGGCAGAAAATGTAGCGATCTGAAAGACACACAGATAAAATTCAATAAAATTAGCGAATTCAAATCTTTCCAACATTAGTCTCTGGTGCTATAAGTCTCTGATCATAGAACTATTGGAAGACTTTTCCCACTCCTTTGGCCGCAAGTTTCTTCTAATGACAATAGTGGAAACAACAACATTGATAGAGAGCCAGTTGCCAGTAGCATAGTAAAGCACTAACTCCACTAGTTTAGTAAACATATTTGGAAGAATAAACACCAAATAGTAACCCAACAAACCGAAAACAACAAAGTTGAATAAATTAAACAAATAAGTTTCCGGTTCTGTTAAAACAGTAAATGGTAGCGAATAGTAGTAGACATTGTATAGTCTTTTAGCATTTGATGTAAGAATTAATTCCATTGTAAATTGGAGATAATGATATTTATTGAATTAAATAAAAAGGTTGAAAAATGAATGATAAGCAGCAAATATAACGAGTTACTTTGTATTTATATTATTTTAGGAATTAAATAAGTTCTAGGGTTAGATGCAAAAGTAATTTCATGACAGTTTGGGATGTGAAAACTCACTATTTATAATTGCATACTTATAGACAATCACCCTATCATGCAAACGGGGTTATGGCCCAGACAAGGGAAATAAATATATGTTAAGTTGGTTTATGTACCCCGGGGGCTAGAATCCGAGCCAAACTTGAAATGATTGCTTGCAGGTCTCCATTACTACCGTTGTATACCATTTTTAGGAGATTTATGTGATTTCCGAGGATGCAGATTATTATTGGATCTATTGGATAAGGATTCCGACGGTACCGTCTATACCATACCGGATGTCTGGTGACTAGGTATAATTTGCTAGTATAAATTAACTCATACCGATCCGGTGATAACCCATAGTCATCAAGTCGGGTACGGATCTCTTCAATAAGCTTTATCGGGTACTTCGGAGTTCCAGGGTCCAAATCCGGGGCTGGTGACGGAGGTATCGATGGTCCTGAATAAACATGCTCATTAAAATTCCATCCAAGGATCCATCTCTTAGTACGAACACCGAATTTTTCGGTAAATATATTGGTCACTCCCTTCAGGTTACAATACCTGGTCAATTCACTCAAATGTTCATAAATACCCACTAGACTTGTATACCAGGTGTTTTGGAAATTAGGGTGACCTTGCAATTCCACACTTTCATCGATTAATCTTTTGATAAACTGTAGTTCTCCTCCAGGAGCGAAAAGCTCTTGTTGTGTTGCAATCAACTGGTGGTTCGGTTTAATGGCCTTACCGTCTTCTCTTTCCTGGAGGTCATCGGACCCGCTATAGAAGGGCGGGTTACACACAGTGTAAACAACCAGATATTCGCCAGCTTTTTCCTCCACTAAATCCGTCGGAATTAATGGACCCAGAGGATCCATTTGCACCAAGTTTATCGAGGTTATACCTTTTACCAAACCAGTGGCATGTTCAATCGAAGCCTTATTCACCTCTGTCGCAATGTACTTATTTCGTGGATTCATACGTGATCCAATTATTGGGTAAATCACCGAAGAGCCGGTTCCAATATCCAAGATCCACCGTTGTTTGTTTATCAACCCAGTCGCTTCATTCAATATCTCAATACCTTCAACCAACCTCTCTTCTACAATACGTAGATACTCGAGCCTACTGGTGACGGTAGGACACAAGTTGGCTCTACTCAAGCTGTAATCGGCATGGCCGAAGTATTCCTGAACAATGGCTTCATTAAGATCGTACTGATTATCAGACTTCGAGAAATCATAATAATACCTAGTACCATCGGGGGTCTTTCTTCTCTTGCAGTTCCGTTGAAGTTCCGGCCGTCCATCAACCAACTCATGGACAGACACTTCCGGGACCACCAACTTGAATGTGCTCTCTTTGGCGTTACTGGATTGGTCCATCACCGCTGCCTTGGGTGCAAAATGGTGAAAACTGATGATGATTGAATTTTCAGTTGATTACCAGCACCAGAGTTCCGAGGGCAGAAGACAAAAAATAACCTTTTTAAAAGAAAAAGAAAACTTGAAAAATCATCCCATTGCCAAATCCGTTTGAGTTAACCGAATCATTTCTCGTAATCCTGTTCCGACCTTACCTTAAATGGAAGCATAGCACTTGTTTGTACATGGCCAGGAATAAATAAGTGAGGCTACTTGCGCTATGACACATTTGCAGTCTAAACCAAGACATACAACTGAAACCACTTGGAAAAGAATTGATTTCTTTGTTTTTGCAGTAGCCCGTTCATTCTATCATCTATATACTCCGAAGTACATCTACATACTGTCACATAGCTGTGCTTTCTAGTACTTTCTAGTACTTTTCAACTGGTTCTGATGCCCTACCATCATTCATTATTTCCTAATAATTGCTCAATGAGCCACTATTTGAGCACATTAAATGGCTTTTGAACCAGATATAAGGGCGGTACTGAAGCCTGACAACCCCGTTAATGCCGCAACATACCATGCCTTGCAAAGAGAAAGTTGTTTGTATGAACACCAAGCTAGCTTTACCCCATCTTTGCATATTTGGTGATGTGGAAGAACTATGGAGGGGGCTGCTTCAGGTAGCATACTGCTGCTTATCCCAGCATCGGGTATCAAAGAAATATACCTTTCAGGGAGCATGTGAAACAACCGCTTTTTTGTTTGATAGCAGAGCAAGATTCACTATCATTAACAAGTAACGTTTTTATATAGTTACCAATGTAGTATGCACAAATATTATCTGCATGTAGAAAGTCTTTGTTCCTATAGTTTCTAAATATTATAGTTGACCTGTAATAAAATTGAGCAATTATATGGTAGTCAGGCTCTACTACAACATATTACTAGAGAAAACAACTCTGTCTTGCTTCTTCTTCAATTTTTTCAGTCTTTTATCCATAATTGGAATACCCAAATCTTCAGGTTCTGATTGTGGCTCTGGAACTCTACCCCATTGATTTGGATCTGCCACTGCAATTGGGTTGACTCTTGGTATCACTTTCTTAGTAGATTTCTTTTCTAATGCTGGAAATTTAGATTCTGCTAAAGATGAGCTTGAGCTATTAGAAGTTTTCGGAAGGTTTCCATTTCCTGCACCACTTCTAGACCAGTTTCCACGACTAGAACTTCCCACTTCAGGACTAGCAGATCTAGATCCAAGAACTGGTAAATTAGCAGGTGGAGACTTGGTCATATTATTTAAATAATTAGGAACATAATTGGATGATGCACTGGAAGTATTGACAACCACTTTTTTAACCGGTGTTTTCTTAATAACAGTGGTATATCTGATAGGTTGGGTATTTATAGTTTGAGTATTTTTCTTTGGTTTACCCAAAGCTGGGAACTTATCAGTATTGGATTTACTTTTACTGTTACCGTTTTTGACCCAAGTACTAACATTCTTAGAACCAGATCCACCTCCTAAAACTGGGAACAGTTCATCTTCTTGATAGTTCAATTCCTTAACAAGAGGTAATAATTCTTTATGAAGATCTGACAGAGCTGGGAATAATTCAACAAACTCAGTCAATAATAATCTTAATTCTTTGCTGGTTTGTCCAGTAAATAATTCACCATATAAGTCATATAATTCTTTACCAGTATACTTCTTAGCTTTGTATCCGCTGTTGAGACTAGTAAACTCTGAAAATTTGGAATTATCATAATTTAAATAATGCTTTGCTCTTTCTTCAAATCTTCTTTTTTTCGTTTCCATAGAATTATGATCTTCTTCGTCATCATTTCTTTCAAGATATCTTCTAGAGTTTGATTGGAATGTGGATAATTGTGATTGGAAATGTCTTGAATTGGATCCAATGATCACTCTATTTTGGGCTGAAGTACCTAAACCACCATGTTCTTTCAACATATGTGCAGTGAGATCTAAATCTTCCCTAAATACCACAAATCTTTTTTCAATACAAACTGGCATTGAACAGACATAATGGTCTCTCTTGAAATGATTGTATAAAGTGTCATAGTTCTTGTAATAATCAGCAGTCTTTGGATTATATTGATCACAAATAAAACATCTTTCATGCTTATCTCTAATATGAATATTTAATTCATCCACAGAATAAAATCTCTTCCCATGACAATGCTTACATTCAGGATGACCGGTAAAACCGCTATCTTCACCATCACCTTCTGATTGATGCTTTTGAAGTCCTTTATGGGTATATTGGTCAAGTTCACTAACAAATGCTTTTTTGAACTTGGAACAGATTAAACAGTAGTATTTTCCATGAACATTCTTGACATGGTCTGAAAGAGCCTTGAAATTGTCATTTCTTTGATGACAAATAGTACATTTATAAGTAAGTAAATCCATGGTATCATCATAAACATAGTCTTGAGTGAATTCAACAGAATGCTTAGGGTCGAAAGTGACAAAGTCCTTTGCTGTAAAGTCATCATAACACTTTTCAATCTGTTCAGTAAAGATGACCTTGTCGTTCTGACTACGACAGATGAGACATTGAGTCTTTTCATAAAGAGCTCTTTGACGGAATGTACATTTATGACAAGTGGTATGATTACAAGGAGTTAAAGCAGCATATTGAATCTTGTTGGCACAAATAATACAGTTATCTGAGTCATCATCATCGTCGTCGGATACTGGAGCTTCTACTTTCTTTGGTTTAGGACGAGAAGAGCGCGGTTTTTGACGCGGTCTTCTGGAACCAGTATTGGAGTTGTTTCCTGATGCTGTTGGAGGGGTTTCAACACTAGGAGAAGCTTCGCCAGGTAGTGACATGGTATGGTTTGTATTGATAGTGATGGAGAATAAAAATGTTGTATCACGTGTGAGCAAAACCAAAACTTTTTGATTTTCAACGGTGAGTGGTGAACAAAAGATCCAGCATCACAAAAATCGAGTTATTGCAAAAAAATATGATCCAACAGTAGGCACAACAAACGGTTTATTCAACACAATCATAATGGAAAGAAACAGCTTTGTTGGGGACTTGCCCGAGTTTATATGCAGCCATTTGTAGCTCTCAAACCAGTTCTGGCTGTTCTCGACTTACACCATAGAACCTACCACCAAGTGGTGCAATTGAATTATTGTACCTAGAAAGTCCATCTTGAAGGTAAGTCCTCTGCTGGTGAATTTGGACCAATTTTTTTGATTTCAAAGTCCAGAACCACTAGGAGTAGAAGTATGTGTGGTAGAGTACACTTTGTTGATAATAAGAATAACACTACCACATCGGATGATCAAGCACACGCTTTACTATAATGAATTCCTTTAGCTAGACTAATTCGATGGTCTCTTTTTAAGTCTTTCAGTATGTTGCAAATATATTCAGGAGGGGAATTATGCCTATTTATACTGGTTTAAAGTGCTGCAAATAGCGCAGATTTGTCTATAAATACGTCCATTTCGCCAACAATTTTTGTTGCTATTTAATTTATATTCCTCTACTTCTTCTTTATAATTCTCCTCTCTATTCTCTCTCTACTGATTTCTTTTCAACCATGTCGAGGAATGGCCACTATAAACCTCTCTACCTTCTTTATAACTACGAAGAGGTTTATACACATATTTCTGGAGACTAAGTATAGCCAGGTTTGTCATTGAATTGTGTTTAGGGCAAAAACTTGTTACTTGTCTTTACGAAAACATTATTTTTGGTATTGTCATTATTATCTCACCAGTTTCTATTATTGTGTTTGGTTGTGAATATCTCACTTTGTTCGCGATGCGGTTAATGATAGATTGATAAGTGTTAACATGTTCAACGTTAGTGCTACACTCAATGTGTCTAAGCTTCTCTACAACCCATCCTTATGCATCCCTCACATAACGGCTAAATCATTCGACCAGATTTCTTTACCGTTCCGCATTCCACAGTATCCCCAAGCTACCATTAAAGGTGTGGTGCTAGACAAGGACAACTGTTTTGCCAAAGATCACGACGATAAAGTGTGGCCCCCATATGAAGTATGTACTTGAATCACCCCTGAATCACCACTATAAGATATTGTTTACTAACATACAAGTCCACTTGGAAGAAACTCCAAAGTACTTACCCTAAAGAACATCTTTTGATTGTAAGTAATTCTGCCGGAACCAACGATGACAAAGACTATAGGCAAGCAGAAACATTGGAAAAGAACACTGGTATTACTGTCCTTCGCCATCCAACTAAGAAACCTGGTTGTTATGGTGAAATTCAAGAATATTTCGCCAAGTTTGGTATAAAACCAAATGAGATTCTTATTGTGGGTGATAGACTCTTCACTGATGTTTTAATGGCCAACATGATGGGTTCATGGGGTTTATGGCTTAGTGAAGGTGTGGAATTGTCTCAGAAAGTGTTTCCAAAGATGGAAAGAGGTTTATACCAACAGCTTACTAGCAAACAATTTAAGCCACCAATCCCTGATATACAAGAATAAGCTACGCAAGTAGTAGACCATCAGCAATAGAAAATCTAGAATTAGCTTATGTTAATGCCAATATTTATCACAGCGAAAGCCATAATAATTCAGGTCAATCATATTCTAGCTCCGAATTCTTTTTGCAAATTATTGTATTCAGGTGAAGTATGAGTGATGAACCGCTGATATCTGGACTCATATTGAGATACCACGTTTAACTCACTATCAATGGCCCGCTTAGCAAACAGGATGATTATAACCAGTACATAGATCATCGATGAGCAATTTGATACATAGATTTTTGCACCCAAGACCTTTCAACCTGTGCTATATTTATAGTATACTGGATGGCATCAAGCATGGACATAGATATAGCAACGCTAATAGTAAATTCGCTATGAATATTATACACAAGATACGACTAATATCAACACTGAAAGATATAGAGGAAGAAATGTAAAATTGTATAATCACACCACGCTTTATACAATGAATTTTAATAAAACAATAGTTTATAATACAATAAGTATACAAATACTAGATAAATCTAGATAAAAATAATAAAATAATTCACGTTAAAGTGTGATCAAAAAGATCGCCTTTAACCCAGCAAACAATGTAACGTTATGTTTCATTTTTAATGATAATGATAATGTAAATTGTCTAGAAGTAAGCCATCCATAAAGTGTCAGCAGCAGCCAAGTTTCTAGGATTAACGGCTTGTGAGATCAATTCCAAAACATTTTGAGTAGCAACACCTGGACCAGAACTGATGTGGCCCATGGAAAAAACTCTCTTGATAATCAAATCGACATTAATCTTAACAATATCTCTCAATTGCTTGTCTTGAGGAATAGCTCTTGGAGGATCTTGTTGAGAACACCAAGAGACAACCTCATCACGAACAAACAAGGTTAAGTATTGTTCCAAATCAGATTCAGGTTCAGTTAATGCTCTAGCGATACACAAGATGTATACAGACAAAACACCTTCCAAGCTGGTTTCTCCAATAAGTTTTTGAATATTTGGAGTCAATCTAAATGGAACCATTTCTGCGTTGTAGAACAATGGAGTAGGACGACCCTGAGGATTATCAACCAAAGCACTTTTGCTTGCAATCTTGCATGGCAACATATCCGAAGTCCAGACATTACCAGAACCCTTGTTAACATGGATCTTTTGTGGTTGTCTAGTGTTGACACACATCATGTAAGTAGTGAAGATGAAAGAAGCATATTGAGAACTGAATTGCTTACGGAATAACCAGAAGTCTTCGAACTGTGGGTACAATTCAATGAAGTAGTTCTTCATAACAGTTGAAGGAACTAATAAGGATTGAATAGCACTCAAGATTTCAACTCTAATACTCATGATATCTGGTTTTGGTAATCTTTGATCATAAGCAGCTCTCAACTTTTCAATAGTGTAAATGAATGGTTCATCCCTAGATTTACCAGCACGGCGACAATAATCTTCATAAATTCTTTGCATGGTAATATCTCTGGTATCATCATTGATAATTCTAATATGAGGTGACAAAGGAACAGCAGTGGGCAAGGTAAATTGAATGTTACGACGTCTTG
Source organism: Suhomyces maxii (assembly GCA_030574995.1). Taxonomy (NCBI): domain Eukaryota; kingdom Fungi; phylum Ascomycota; class Pichiomycetes; order Serinales; family Debaryomycetaceae; genus Suhomyces; species Suhomyces maxii. The sequence goes on from JAJMGC010000006.1 coordinate 291,392, forward strand.
TTTCAACCTTTTTGGAAATGGTATCGTTGAAGATTCTAAACAATTGGAAAATACATTCTTCACGACGACAGTGACGAGCAGCTGGGAATTGTACAGCAAAAGTGTGCAAACTACCATCATGGCCTCTAATTCTTAATCTCTTGTAACAAGCGTTGGTACCACGAGCCAAATCTATGGTGGACAAGAATCTTTCAATCTTCACAAAGTGATTGTTGTTATCCTTGTTCAACAAGTATTGACCAGGAACTTCAATATCTTCAAACTTTTGGTGATGGAATTCACTGAGATGGGGACACAAGTTTTCAAGGTTAACTTCAGAGAATCTTCTGTCCAATTTGTCTTCCAATCTGTCTCTCCATCTTCTCAATTTGGTGATATAAGTTTCAAGCTTTGGTTTACCAATAACCAAGTCCTTTTCAAATTCTGCTCTGATTTGCTTAGGCAAAACAGTTTCAGCAAATCTGGTGATATTGGCTTCAGTGATAGGTGGAAGCTTGGCATCATCTCTTGGGTTTCCAAGACGGTTCAAGTATTGAACACCATCGTTGAGCAAAGCAACACCAAGTCTATAGGCATCTTCATCGGCAGTACACTTGAATCTTTGGTTAATTTGGTCAACCAATGATTCTAATGAAAGAGCAAGTAATGGATAGGCAGTCTTCAAAATACCCATGATTTCTTCCACATGTTCTAAGGATTGTTGGAGATTGGTTGGCTTAGCTGGCTCCTCTCCCTTGTCCTTTTCATCAGGCTTTGGATCATCCTTGTTGTTTTCTTCCTTCTTATTGGCTTGTTGACGAGCAACTTCAGCTGCTTGTCTCTGTTGAGCGGCGAAATCTTCCTTGGTGGTTCTAAGTTGGAAGTGTAAGGCTTGTGGATAGCTCTTGGCGATTCTCACAAGCACTTGTCTTGCCAACCGAGCCTCCTTATGGCTCAAAGAAGTCAATAATTGTGGAATGAAAGTGATCCAGTACCAAACAGGAACTTCACCTCTAAAGTTTTCAAATGCTTGAGCCAATGTACCAGAAGCATCATCCAAACTGATTAACCAAAGAATTCGGGCCAATAACTTTCTGGTCTTTCCATTCTTGTAAAGACCAGCAGCTTGAAGGTAACAACTGATGGCATTGTTTGCATACACCATATCGTTAGGGTTTTCCTTGAAACGACGATCATTAAACATACCCCATTCAGCCCATGCCTTTGGTAGGTTAAGATCGATTTGAACAGAAGTAGCAAATGCCTTGTTAGCTTCATCCATTTGGTTAAGCTTATTCAAGAACATACCCTTTAAGGTAAAGAATTCAGCCTTTTGTTGAGTAGCAAAATAGACCAAGTTGGTGTTACTAATGACATCCAATCCAGTGTTTAATTCGTTTGGATTTTGGTAGTGACATTTCACTTGTTCCTTTAATTTCAAGAAAGCTTCTTGAATTTCAATGTTTGGTAATTGATAAATTCTAGTAAGTTCCTTAATACAAACATCAGACATATTGTGCTTTCTAGCCACATGAGCAAATCTATTGATAACCCAAGCAATTTCATGGAATCCACGATAAGCATAAGAGTTAGCATTTCCTCCAGCATTGGATTGTTGAAGAATTGGAATAAATGGCATATAAACCTTGTTGATAACTTGGAAAGCATGTTGTCTCCAAGTAACTAAGTCATTCCAGATATTAATATCATCCCAAGTGTTAGGTAATCTTTCTCTCCAAACTTGGAGAACTCTCTTTAATTCCTGAGACTTCACATCCAAGTTTTGAGCATTAGTACTAACCAAACTGGCATAAACTTGACTTGCTTCCATAAATTCAACGTATTGTTGGAAAGTATGGAGCAATGGAATATGAGCATTGTTGAATCTTGTTGGTAATCCGTGCCATTTTCTTAAAGCCAATTGAATACCTTCATCACAAAGTCTGGAAAGATCTTGTAATGATTCCTTTTCTTGACCATAACCTTGTAAGCAAAGGAACGTTTCAAATACTTGACGACGAGGAGTTGGAACATCCATGACATTCTTGACGGTTTGATCAAGAGTTTCTCTGTCATTATACCAATCAGCAACTCTCCAACCACACTCCAAGAGTAGATCAGAGAATCCTTCATGTCTAGCAAGATCAGTCAAAATGTCCCATTGTTGTAACTTTTCAGCACACAAGATCCAATGATCTTCCCATAAAGCATATTCAGATTCTCCATATGGCAAAGCACCACTTCTAGCCTTTATTTGGGCAGTTTCGTAAAGTTGTTGTGCCTTGTCCCAGATACCAATTTGCTCATACGATAAAGCACTGATTGTTTCTGAGTATTTGGCTCTTCTTCTCCATAAACCGTAGAACATATCATCTTCCTTCAAAGTAGCATAAAGCTTGGCCAATGCATCTTGAGTGACTTCTCTAAAATCAGAGTTATTCTTTATCGACTGTTGTTCGATGTTCTCCAAGATGTGGATCCCTTGTGACCAAGCATTGTAGTTGGCACCAAGACATTCCACGGCAAATGGAGGCAATTGAAGCTCATCGCATCTAGAAATACCTTCCAACAAAGATTGAACAACATTTGGTCTACTGTCGATTTGACGAGTGTGGTAGTCCTTAGACAAAAGAATAACCAAGAAACGAGTGAAATCAAGGTGTTCGGATCTTGGAATGGACGAGAAAGCGATAGGGAACACATTGGACCACGCTTTGTAGATAGTATCACTAGATTGGTAGAACATATCGATCAAAGGTTCAAGAATGTCACCGGCAGTGATGTCCTTAAGAGAGTCCAAGAATGAGTCATGGGTCTTGAGAAGGGTAGAAAGTTCGGTTTCTTCGGTGTCCACTTCCATAGCATTGTCTTCGTTAGCTTCTTCGCCATTAGTTTCAGTCTTGTCTTCGTCCTTCTTGAGGCTTTGAGCAGCATCAAGACCAATCTTAATACTAGTCAATGGAGCCAACTTGTTTTCTTCATCAACCAATTCCAATTTTCTGTCGAAATTGAAAGATCCATACAACAATTGTAAGGCTTGGTTTAACCATGGATAGTCGGCCAAGTATTCCCAATTTTGTTCTCTAATGACATAGTATAATCTCTTGCTGATATCCTTTTCAAGACTATTGTTCAAAATAGACATCAACTTTCTTCTGATGGTTACATCAGCAGATCTGGTACCAACCAAGAAAGGCTGTTCCATTCTAACAGTCAATTCTGTACAACTGAAAGTATCATCTTCAAAAATATCAACAATAATTTGGTAGAATTCTTTGGATAAAGTAGGTTCACCTCTCACTTCAAATACCATCATCTTACTTAAAATAGCGGCTTTTTCCTTGGTAGTAGGGAACAAATCAGTTCTTGAAAACACCCAGCTCTTGACAATCTTAATAATCTTCTCAAGGGTTTCCTTATCCAAAGATCTTTCGATCAATTGGGCTAAAAGTGACAAGAACACTCTTCTTTGGTCTCCAAGGTTGGAGATTCTCATGGAAGACAAATTAAGAATTTTTTCCAAAAGTCTAGTGGTCATCTTGGCTTCATATTCAGAGTTGGAGGCCTCTTTAGAAGATCCTTGAGATCCTTGGTGAGTAATGGTGATGTGATCCTTACACAACTTACTGAGTGTTCTCATGATTGATGGTAACAAAGAATCCAAAATAGCAGGTCTATAGTTAGCCAAAGTCCATGACAAAGTAACACCGGCTGCAACAGATGGCATATCACCCAAATCTTCAGCAACAGTGGAAGATAATAAGGAAATAAATTCTTTAACGTTTTCATCTTCTTCCACGTCTTCATCACCTTCTTTCTGGTCATCAATAGCTTGTAAGATAATTCTTAACACTCTTTGTAACACTTCTTGAATATCATGGTTATCACTCTTGATAGTCTTCTCCAATAGCTTATGGATGTATGCCAAATTAGACACAATCCATTCAGACTTCTTCCATTCCAAGACAACACCCAAAACTTCCAAAGCATTTAAACAATAGCCAAGTAAATTAGAAGAGTTCAAGTCGTTAGAAAGCAAGAACTTTTCAAAAAAACTCAATTTAACTGACACTTCGGACCAGTGTTCAGGACTCAATAAATCATAAAGAATTCCTAAAGCCTTTTGACCAAGTTCACTTTCAGAAGCTCTTTGAGGACTGATACAAACGTATCTAATCAAGAAAGTGACACAGGCTTCTCTTTGACCAAATGGAATGCTGTAGTTTGGAGATGTGGTAAAATCACCTTCAGCTTTATCTTCATCCATAGCATCTTCTTTGGCTTCAGCCTTGGCCTCGGCCTTGGCCCTTTCTTCCCATTTGAGAATCAATTCTGCCAATTCAATAGCCAACACTTGGTTTTCAAGGGCTGGGTTGGCCAAGATGGTCAATTTACCCATAGCGGTGATGATATTGGAGATAAAGTGTTCTCTAGCAGTGAAGAAAAGGTCTGGATGTTGCACTATAAATTGGTACACATTGAGCACTTGGGTCACATTGAACCCGTCTTCGGAAATCACTCTTCTTGGCCACTTCAACCATGTATCTGGAGAAGATTCACCATCGATCATTCTTTCAGACATCACAGGAGCCAAGATATCCAAAGCTTGTCTGGCCAAATGTCTAGAGTCAGTCTGGTGAGTTCTCAATAAGGCCACAAACACTTGAGTAGCCAATTTGGATGGAGTTTCAAAGGCAGAAATAAAGTATGAGGTAGTAACATAAGCAACTTGCTTGGTGATGTTGTCTTCCAACTTAATATAGTTCCAACTGAACTTAATGATATGCTTACGCAAACTTCCAATGAAACCAGAAGCCCACTTCAACAAAATAGTGGTCATTTCAAGCAATTGGTATCTGTAATTATCAAAGATACCAGAGGAATGGTCAGTGATGATATCGTTTGTAGACTTCCAAATGTTGTCTGAGATGTTAATCAACCAAGATGGAAGATTATCACCTTTAAAGAAGGCGTCGACATTACCCTTAGTTTCAGCTTCGTAGATGATAATTGGTTTGAAGAACTTTTTCAAGAAGTAAATCTTGGACTTCAAGTTGGAGTCGGAATTACTGATAAAATCAATACACTTGACCAAGTGTTTTTCTCTGAATCCGACATCATCAGACTTGACAATCGTGTTGAAAATATGGTCTTCTAATTGGTTGAACACCTTTGGCTTCAATTGGATATATCTATCAATCAATGTGAAAAGAAGATCAACTTCTTCTGGGTTTCTTTCCATGAACTTGACAAGAATTGATTGTAACTTGTCAATGGATTGGTCAGCTTGGAAGTGGATTGAAGAAACCAATGAGGCTTCCTTGTCAATACTCACCACCAGATCAACCAAGTCAGAGATATCCAAAAACAAGTCCTTTTGTTGGTCAAACCATTCCAAATCATACTTGGAAATAGATTCAAGTAAGTCAATGGTATTGGCGAATTTTACCACTTTATCTTCATCATTCTCTTCATTCTTGATGTCGGTAATAATAGCATCAATCTTTGCCTTGGCCACTTCTCTAATCTTTTCAGAACCTTCCATTCCAGCAATTGAAGAAAGCATGTTACCAAGTTTTCTGTTCTTAAAATTGGTCATGAAATATTCAAGACAGTTTTCAGCAAATCTGTTCAAGAATTTGGAAACTGGCAATCTGAAAGGTGAGTTTTGGTGACGATCCAAATGTCCTTCTAAGTATTGTAAAGTACTGATAATTTCTTCCATAAAAGTGTATGCTTTAGGAGGTAAAAGATGGAAAATATTCAAGATAGCCATCACGATTTGCACGGTATGGTTGTTTTCCAAGTCTTGACCAGCAATTTGTCTCAAGGTATTGATTTGAGCCCATGCCATCAAGTGATCAAGAAGCTTTCTTCCGATTTCAACTCTGAAGTAGGAAATCAAAAGCTCAAGCAATCTGGCCAATGCTTCAAGTCCAGACACCGTCAATTTCTTGTGGTCAGACAAGTTCATCAACATGGGCCTTAAACCGTTCTGAAGCAATTCCTTTGGCAACTTTGCATTTTCTTGTAAACTTGACTTCAAGCCTAGATGAGCAGCATTGATGATTTCGGTAGACTTGTTACATAAAGCCTTGAAGAAAACACCCAAGATTCTAATTCTGGCTTCAGCCAAAGAACCAAGGGAGAAATCTGGTTTGGTCAAGGCCAAAGAGAGAAGCTTGATACACACCACTCTTAGTTCAATCAACTGTTTAGAGGTACGGTGTTCGTACAACCTGTGGACATTGGCAAGAGATTCGTCTTCAGCATCAACCAAGGCCAATGCTTCCAAAAGCAATCTGTTCAATTCCTCGTTGAAAGTTAAGAATGTGTCTGGCAAGTCCAAACAAAAGGTGATAGCGTCGATGTTACCAATTTGCATTGGAAAAGGCAAAGCTCTCAAAGGCTTACCAAAAATTGGAGTAAGAAGAAGATGCTTAGATGGACCCATTATAGAAGCAATGGATACCGAAGTGGTATCAGATAAGACCTTCAAAGAAGCTTGGGAAACTTCTCTAACGTGAGGGTTGGCACTAGCCAAATCGTAGACCAAAGCACCCACAAGAGTTTGGAATGGTTTTTCGAGAATCACTTCCTTGGTGAGGTCAACGTTACAGTCATGTAACAATTTCAACACCAAATTTTTGGCGAGTTCCCTGATCTCGAAGGGTGCGGTTTCTGGAGTGTCTCTAAGGATGAAAAAGATGGATCTTACCAATTCGAATTGTCTCTTAAAGAACCATTTTGGAGGGATGTTGATATCTTCAAACATGGTTCTAAGACCCAAGATCCCACCTAATTTGGTGTGATAGTATTCGTTGTAACAACTGTGAGTGAACTTGTAGAACATGGATCTGAACACAGGGGAGTCGAGGGCATTTTCATCGGATCCAAAGATCACAGCAGTGGTCTTATGGATATTCTTGATAACGTCAATACCCTTGTTTCTCACGTCCTTGTCCCAGAAACTTAACGCATAGTTCAAGGCATTAAGGAATGCTGTTTCACTGATATATGCTTTACCTTCGTTATCAGTTACTGAAAACGGTCTTTCCTTCTTGATCTTTTCCACAATAGAAGTACCAAGATAGATCAAGGTGAAATGAGTGGTGATACCATCAATGAGCTTGGATGCCTCTTCCTTGACTTCAGGAATAGAAATGGAGAAGAATAACATCTCAAGAAGCTTGGTAAAGAGCTTCTGTTGACGGTCTAACTTGTCGACATCTCTGATGTCTGATTCATCAAGTTTGATACCTTCTGCTGGTTTTTCCAGCTTGAGAAATTCCACACCATTCTTGATAAAGGTTACTGCATCTTCAGGAATTGGAGTAGTATCAATAAACAACTTGAATATGCTGGACAAGTACTTGAAAGCACTGATTCTATAATGAACCTTTAATCTTGGATCATGCAATAACTTCATGGCTGATTGAACACCTGGAGTGATGGACATTGGGACTTTACCGTTCAAACCATGAATGTGGAACAAGGCGTTGATTTCTTGGTCCAATTCTGATTGACTAACCAAATCACCACATGGCTTAAAGTTCTTGTGGTTTCTTCCACCCAACTTACCTAAGATTCTGATGGCAGTGTGAGAGTGTTGGTGATGGTAAGGAACTGGCTCCAAGTGCTTCCATAAAGCGGCCATGATTTCGTCAATCACGGGCTCAATCATTGGGTCAAAGTACTCAGCCGTGAGGTTATCCACGCATAATTCAAAGGTTCTCAAACCTTGACTGACCAATTCTTGAGATCCATTAAGAGCATAGACCAAAGGACGTGTAAGGTAGTTCAAGTGAGGAACCAACACAGATAATCTGACGGGAACAGTCAAACACAACTCCACATAGATATCTCTTTCGTAACTTCTAGTAGCATTGGCAATCATTTTATTCAAATTTTCCAACAACACGGGTAAAATAGGCATGATTTCCTTATACAAGTTTTCGAATCTTCCACCAGAAATACTTCTGAAAAGAATTCTTACCAAGTAGGAATAAACAATAGGTTCTTCGGCCTTGGTAGCGAGTTTCAATGATTCCAAGATCAAGTAATTCAAGTGTGGGAGTATCACGCTTTCATTGGCAGTGGGGAACAAGTTAACAGACATGAAACATAACTTGAATAATCTGATAAGAATATTGGATTTGACCAACTCCACTTTACCTAATTGGTCCAAGTTAGACTTCAAGAACGATATTAAAATACTGGAGAAATTGGCAGAAGTGACTTCACTGGCCAAAAAGAATTGTGGCAAGTGAAGTAATGCAGCATTATCCAACATAGACTCGAACATCAATGGAAGCTCAGCATTGACAATTTCATTGAACGAAGCAGGGTCAATGTGAATAAAGATGGTAGCGAAGATTTCCATCAAATCTTTCTCTTCTTTCGATGAAGTGATAGGTAAATTTGGTCCACCAGTGGAGAAATCAAATGCTTTAGGAGAAATGGTTGGTTTTGGTTTGGAAACAGAGAAGAATCTTAAACAACAGATACCACCTCTGAACAATGCTCTTAAGATATTAACTTCTTCAAATGATCTGATCTTGGCTGAGTCGTTCCATTTGTCGTAATTGATGACTTGACCTGGGTTCTTTGGGTCTGATTGCGTTGGTTGAGGTGGAACTGGTGGATTACAGTTCTTCAAACCGAAGATAACCGACTTCAAGAAAGTCATGAGGGTTCTGAAAAGGTATCTGGCATCCTTCAAGAGGTCTGAACTATTGGTATTAGGAGAAGAGGAGATTGGGGAGAAGGAGTCGATGCTGAAAAGATCAATATACTTTTGTTCTTCTGATTTTTCAGCATCATCTTCGATTTTATCCCCATTGGCTTCTCCATCCTTTTCATCCTTTTCATCCTTTTCGTTGTTTTCGTCCTTTTCTTCTGGATCAATATTCACCTTTTTTGAGGAGTATCTTTGAATAGCCTTCTTGGATTCAACTTCCTTGATGATTCTATTCTTTTCAAATTCTTCATGTTTACTGATGATATAGTCATACTTTCTATTCAAACTGGCAAATCTCTTGGCATAAGAATCAATTATAATCATGAACAATTGTCTACCTTCAAGTTTATTAGGTAATTTCATAATTCTTTCCACCAAATTAAGTAATAACTTGGCACTCATAATCTGTACGGTCAACGCTAAAGAATCATCTTTGAGTAAATCACAATAAATATTAACAGTGGACCAAATTTGTTTTGGAGTCAATTCGTTTCTAACATTATGAATGAAATCGGCAACAGTAGAATATGCCAATGGTCTAAGAGTTTCAAATGAAGTTAAACCATCACCAATTAAAATCTTCTCATCAAATAATAATTCAATTTTTGGTATAAATTGGGTTCTGAATGGAGTAGATAAAATATGTCTTGTGGCATGAAGTAATTCTTTTCTGGCAACAGATAATTCTGCAGGACAATCTTCCAATAATCTCAATATAACATCTGGAACTGCTTTTGATTGTTCTTGATCAAGATGTTGATTGGCATAACCTCGAATGAAAACATAGGCTAAAAAGGAAGCAGCTTTAACTTGACCAAGAATAAAATCACTATAAGCTTGACGATTTTTAATTTTTGGAGAAATTGAAGTGGTAGCTTTATTTTCCTTAGTAGCTTCAGCTCTATATTGTTTTTGTTCATCCACTTCAAGAGTTAATAAATTTATAATTTTTGGAAGAAACATTGGAAGTGAAGATGCTACTAGTGTTTTATAAGAAGAATATAATGAGACCATGGTAATAGGACATTCAGCAAGGGTTTTAAATGAGTACATGGCTTTGTTTAAAGGCTTGGAGGAACCCTCTTCAAAGGAATTGGTTGGAGGAGACATTTCTCTATCATCTTCTTGAGGACTCAGAGGATTCGAATTAAAAGTATCTTGGATGGTTTTAGGCATATTATCATAAATTTGACTGATGATTTCGACAAATGGCTTGACTTTTTCTCCCAATTTAGCTTTATATGCTTTATGTAAACTGGTGATGATCTTCATACATAATACACCATTATCTTCATTTTCATCCACCAAAATCTTGGTTAAAGCATCAAGTATTTGTTCAGAAAATGGTTGGAATGTATCATTCATAATAGACCGATGAATGATCTCTAAGATCAGGTTTCTTAACTTATGCTCCGATGACTGACTAGAAAATGAAATAGGAACTTCTTCTAAATTCTTAATGAAAATAGGTACTAAATTCTTAAGAAAGTATTCATACTCGGCAGCTCCATTGAAAGTTTCAATCATATCAAGAAGTTCCGATAGCACCGAGTGGGCGGTCCGGAAATCGGTCTTGCCGCTGAGCCTGGACACGAATGTATCCAACTGGGCTGTATAGGACATGATGTTAATGGCAAAACTTGGTGGGGCAGGTGGGACGAAACAATTAGTGTGTTAAAGAACTGAATTCTGGTATGGATATGAATCGTGGGGGGCAATAATCCGTGGGGGACGCAAATACGTGGAGATGGTGGTGAGGGCAGTTAGCGTGCAGCTGACGTGGGGATCGGATGGGATTGGTTTGCTTGAATTTAGAAGGTTTAGTTAATGATGATGGAGCCTTGGTTGTCTATAATGTTTTGCCTGAAAAAATAGGTGGGAATCGAGGTAACTTGGAAAAGCACTTGTCACGTGAAACAGGCGTGATTCGCGCGTGACTTATGTGGTCGTGCTCTTACCGCGTAGCTTATACCCCACAGAATAGCCATAGTGGAGTTGTTCGCTTGAAAAGACGGTAGCTGGCATTCTGAGTTCTGGTATCAGCTGAGAATATTCGAGCTGCTTGAGTTGCTTTTTTTCCAAGTTTTTTTGCATCATTTTCACGGTGAATTGCCCGATCTAGCTCCGAATATTCCTGTATATCCATAATTAGGAGGTATAGAGTTTCCACAGTAAAGAAATACATCCCAATTAAATTCTAGAAAGATTTGGGTGTGGATTCTGTGACTATTTTCCAACCCTCGGTTTTTATTTGTTTTAAAGGCAAAATCTGGCTCTACTCTTAACATAACCATAACTAGCAAATAACATAAACCAGGACAAATTATTAACGTACAATAAATTATTAAATTAAGAACATACTTGAATGAAATCTCCTAATTCATTTCCACCACGTAACCCTCTCTTTGAAAATATTCGTAATATATTACGTTTTGTATTTATTCGAAAAATTCACATTTATTATAAAAATATATAAACTGACCATGTAGTTGTTACCAAATATCGATCGTTTACAATCCCTTTCTACCCCCTGTGTCTATTTCTCATGTTGTGTTTCTTTTCGCTCCTTCATATCACGTACCACCATGACTACACTCTGGAGAAATATCACAAGAATAAACGTAAATGCAGTGAAAGTCATGGCATTTGCTCTATTTCCTCTTGTAACCTCCACTATTCCCATAGAAGAAGCCCCAATCATCTTACAGGCCGAAGAAACCGCTTCATGCTCCAACATCAGCCCTAGCCCCCATAATAATAAGTTGCAAAAAGCAAGAAATGTCACCAGCTTTCGAGCAATAGCTTTGGCAGGTGTAATAGGAATTGCGACATAGCACAAAACAAGCATGGTACAGATCGTAAGCACAATTACTGTAACTAGAAGGGTTGGATGACATACCGAGTGAAAGGCTCTGGTTATCTTGGCCATATCAAGCAGTGGTGAGTTTTCGGACTGAGTGGGCACAATATATACCCCCAATGCCTCGGTATCTTCTATGGAACTAAACCCAGAACAGGTGCGATTGGATCCCACATCCATACAGTAACCAATGTATCCGACTCTTATAGACATATGCTCCAAGTAATCGCTATTGGTGGAGTTCAAAGACGACTGGACGTTTGGTAAAAAGACTGAGGACTGGTTGAATTGGATCTTGGTCAAGTACACATTTGAGTATATCGATGAAGTGTCAGTGCACCCAATAAGGAGGTAACCAAGAAGGAAAGTGGTGGTGAACGACAAAGCCACGAAGAAGTACTGGAATATGGATTTAACAAAGAAGTGAAGCATCTGTACTTTACCAAGGAGCCTATAAACCAGAGTTGTGTTGGCTACTTATACTTGTTTTTTTTTTTGCACCCAATGCAACTTACCTGAGACAGATGTGCAGGAAACATGGTTGTGAAACACCCATGAAACACAGATCAACACCAGTGTTCTAAAGGTTCTAACCGGTATTTACGAGTTTGGTCCGTTGAAAATCATGGATAGTCGAAGTTTTGGCTGTTTACCTGTTTCGCTGCTTGGATCTTTGGCTACCATAACACAATTGTATCAGATTCATAGCCTCAAACAGATCTGAGACATCGACAATTTCTACTATAGAATGAGGTCTGATCTGCAACATATCAGGAACGAGACACAGTTCTACAAATAAATCCTGGGAAAAGGCCAGCTCTAGATTCCTTAATACTTTATATTACAAATAATAGACATATATGCATATTAAGGCCGGGATATACAGTACAGTGATACTGAACCACAAGGAAACGGACAAACAAAGTTTGGCTTGAATTAAGCGTAGGATCATGTAATACACAGCAGCCCGGTATCTAAATTTTAGGGCATAACTCTTCAAGTATTGTGGCTTAGATATTTGTTCCTTTAAGTATTTTTATTTCTTTCTTTCTTCTGTACCTTCTGATTAGAAAACAGATGCATATAATCTGATAGCCATTATCCATATTAATCTTAACAATATTAAGGCACCAAAGAATGGAATGAACACTGGAATAATTTCTAACATATTTCTAAGCCTGAAATCAGCAACCACAGTTTCGGTACCCTTAACATCAAACTTACCACTTTGGTAGAATTGTTCCAATAATTTATCCTTTTCGTACCAGACTTTAAGTAACCAATCTTCGAAATTTTTCAAGTCTTCTTCCTTGGCATCATCAATATCTAAAGTTTCTTCACCAAGTGGAATATCTTTAAGGTTCCAAGCTTTAACAAATACGTTAACTTTAGAAGGACCTTGACCAAGGAGGTAAAATCTTTTAAGAGAAAATACAATTTCACCAAATTCAGTTGGTTTCAAATCACTGTAAGCAGTAGTAAGATCATAAACAACTTCAACCGTATTTCTTAATTTTCTTAAGGTTAAGAAAAGACCTCTGGTTCTTGGTAAAAGTACATGCTTAAGTGGTGGAAGGTTCTTTCCAGTGATATATTTGGCTGATCTGGACATGGTATTTTCTGATGGAACGGTACCTTCTGGATAAATGATCAATTGATAAGGCCAGATTTTATTTGGGTTTTCACCTTCAGGCCAATGAATGACGTCCGGGGTACTTGGAGAAGATCTGATATTGGTGGAAGCCACATGTTTAACATTATTAGCAGGGCCTAAACCTCTAGCATTGGCATCTATAGTTAACAATTGGTTGGTTAAAACCACCTTATCCTTTTCCCATTTTCTTGATAAAAATAAAAAGTTATAGTTTTTCATTCCGTAACCCAAAACTGGGATTTTAGAAAGATCTTTTAAAATAATATGGATCAGATCAGAAAGTCTGGCTGTATAAGAGAAGTACCAATGGAAAAGCCAATCAGTATAGATTTGATGATTTGAAATAATCACTGAGTTGGGTTTAAGAGTACTACTCAACATACCATCCACCACTTTAAACAGGTCAGAACCAGATGGATCATAAGTCACGGCAAATTTGGATGGGTTGATTATGGCCGATACAAACGTTAAAAGCACCACGAATTGGGTCTTGGTAAGGTTTATTAATGCCTGGATGATCTCTGGATTAGAAATAAATAATATCCCAACATATTGAGACGTAGCAAGACATACCATTCCTACTGCCATGATGGGAAGAAGAATAGCGGCCCTAACAAGGGCAAAGGGCGATTTTTGACCCCGACTCATTTGGCAACAATCGAGTTTTCGTTATGGGAGGATGAAGATGTGATTAAAAGATCAACTTTCTAAGGATACAACGATCTGGTTGGTCGTAGTCAAACAAAAAGAAAAAGGATGAGTAGATCGATCAAGTGATGGAGGAAGGAAAAGAAGAGGAATCCGAGGGCCAGAAGCAGAATAAAACACGTAAAGAGGCAACTAACGGACAGCTGGAAGTAGGAGGATAGTACTTGGACAAGAGCAGAGTGTATCGAAAGACCGTAGAACTCAGAATAGCCACCAATTGACAGGAATTAGCTGAAGGATCGGGAAACAAGTCGGTGGTATCGGAACAAACAGACGGGTTTTAGTAGGTAGTAAGTCACGTGATTGATAACCATCAGTGAGCACTTGGAGCCAGGAAGGGGATGGAAAGGTCGACGAAACGAAGCATCAGCCACTCAACAATCTGAGTAATTGTTGAGAAAAAAGGATACAAAGGTTAAGCGTAAGGAGTGGATTTTTTAGAGAGCAAAATGAACAGAGGTACGGGTGTTGGCAATTTTTATTTTACGAGTCACATTGCATTTATTGTTGGAAGGAAACCGTTAAATTGTTGGCTAACCATGTGAAGTATGTGAATACCAGGTCACACATTACTGTCTATAGATAACGTACAAGGGCGAAGTAGAGACGGACTAGTTTTAGGTAGGACAATTGAGGTTTGAATTCCGGGCAGACACACGTGAAATATCGAGTTCCGGCCACGTAGGTCAGCAACCACACTGTTGACTATTGTGAGAGAAAATGGTCCAAAAGAGAGGGAGTAAGATGTGGACCGGTGAGTAGAGTTCCGAAAAGAGCAGAGAAGAAGATTTGAACGATATCAGAAAGATGTGTGGACGCAGAGGGCCAGGATCGGCTGGGAAAGATCCCCGGTCACGTGACGCACGGTCGGATATTATGAATTGTTGGTAGAAGTAAAGAGGCCGTGGTCTAGGAGTAAGGATGGGTCTTTCGGGGCATGAAGTTTTCTGGAGCAGCATGTATGGAAGTAGCACGATTAATTTCCGATTTTTGGGCCAGGAAGAAATAGGTGTGGCTCAATTGAAAAGTCTATAGGTTGAACCAGAGCTACAAACAGAGCCACGAAGCAATTCGATATGGCCCTGGCGATTAAGGACCAGTCACAGGGGCCATAGTCAGTAAAAAATAGAGCAGTTGGAATTCGAAGAATGTCACGTCTTTAGAACCAAATACAGTCAGGCTAAATCCAATGTCGAAATCACGTTGATCTGAGGTGTAATTACAACAAAAGTACCCAAGAGATCGATAAATAATTACTGGCCTATTCCCCTGTTAATATTCACAGTTGTGTAGCGAAGTAAATTGCAATAGATAATTTAGTTTGCGTTGTGATTGGCCCACTAGACCAGACTGACCAGACTGACCAGACCGTCGGGTACGAAACGTATCACCACCTGGTCTTAGATATTTAATATCAATTAGTGAAAAATACAAACGTTCAAGTCTGGGGTACTTTCGCCAAGCCAAATTACGATTGTGAGTGTGATAAATGGATGGTGGGGAAAGCCAGTGAAAAAGTGAAAAAGTCCTGGATGGATCTCGTCGTATTTCAATAGCGTGCAACCTCTGGATCTGTGTAGATTGGCCGTGAACATTTCACTAGCGGCCCCAAAAACTGACGTGTGAGCACTGGGATTGACATATAACGATTTTGGTATCTCGGTGGTTTCCCGTCCCGTCGAAGCCGAGCGAGCGAACGGTTCACAAGACCATACAGCACGCCAAGCTTTCCCACTGGGGGTTTTTTTTTTTTTGACGTCAACGTCCGGCTGACACACCTCTCTTGTGATATCAAAACCTACACATCTACAGTACGGCGGAATACCCAGCACTGTGTTTAACATTGGCTTTTCTCCAGCCTTGTGGAGATACGAATTCTACTGGCGATTAATTAGAGGGAGCAAAGGAGGGAGGGAGGGAGCGGCACCGTGTAAATCTTTTTCCATTCAATACCTCTCGGATTCGGGAATCAAACTTCTTGCCTTTTACCCCGGGGAATTCTTCGGACATAGCGAAGCGGAGTTAATCAACAGCCACTGACCAACAGTTCTGTGGAATAGCCCAGTGTTATTGCCCAACAGTAGCCTCTGTCATAGCACCACACCACGGTTCCCACAAAAGAGACACTGCCAGTTTTCTAGCACCCTCAAATGTCCCCATACTGGCATCTGAAGTTGGTGGTGTGAATCGCACATTTTCCAGCGAGCCTTGATTCTTTTCCCACTAAACTTCTTGCTCGGGCGAAATACCCAATTGGTACAGGCGCTACGGTTACTCTGGTTCAAGCTATATAGGCTAAAATTCCATTATCGATCTTAGGTGGGTTTTTGCTTGGTTACGAGCCCGGTTCCGGATCACATATCTACTTAATTAACTACTTCTGCTGGTAAACTATTCACGGCAATGACTTCCACACCTAAAAACGGTGCTCTCGACTCGGGAGACCCTCCCAGCACCACCGAACCCCAGCACCAACCCCAGCACCAGCCTCATCAGCCTCACCAGCTGCCCCAGGTACTGGCCCAGAAAGCACAAGCATCTCACGGTTCTCAGGACCCCACAGAATCACAGGAGCCTGAAGATCCTCAGGGGATCCACCAAAGAACACCATCGCCCTATGATGTCTCCGATACCCTCTCGCTCCAGTCTTCCAACGTCTCCATCGACTCCCAGCACCAGGTGAATCCCCTCCCGCACCAGCCAGGCCGAGACTCACACGATGATACCAGCGACTCCAACACCACCACCACCAACAACAACAACCAGAGCCCGGCCGATCTCGAGTCCCATGTCTCCGCTGCCACCTCCACCAAGTCCAAGCATGTGCCCCGTCTCAAACGTAGAGGTCTCATGGCCACAGTAGCCATCATTCCCGAGTACGAGGACGCCAGAGACTACCCACTCATCTATAAGCATATCATCACATTCATCATTGCATTGGCTGCAGTCACCGGGCCCATGGGTACTTCTATCATGTTGCCGGCCATCGAAGATATCGTGGAGGACCTCCATACCACCAACTCCATGGTCAACGTGTCTGTTGGTGTGTATCTTCTTTCTTTGGGTATATTTCCTTTATGGTGGTCAGCATTCAGTGAAAGATGGGGACGTCGGACGGTTTACATTGTGTCGTTTGGCCTCTTTTTTGCATTTTCGTTTGGGACCACTTATGCCCCAAATATCTCCGCTTTAATTGTCCTTCGGGTGCTACAAGGTGGATGTTCAGCATCAGTTCAAGCTTTGGGTGCTGGTACCATCTCCGATATTTTTGTAATCGAAGAAAGAGGCCGTGCTATGGGTTATTACTACCTTGGACCATTATGTGGACCTTTTTTGGCTCCGATTCTTGGTGGTGTTTTGGCAGAGGCGTGGGATTGGAGAGCAACCCAATGGTTTCTTGTCATTTTTTCAGGTGTCAATTTCATCTTGATTATTTTCGCCTTGCCAGAGACTTTAAGAAAGAATGATAATTTCGCAGCCGTAAGAGATATGTTACGGAGCCAGTTTGAAGAAAAAGACCATCCTACTGATGATGTGGAATCGGAAAAGGGATCTTCTAATACTCATAATTCCGAATCAAATGTTCCGTTTACTGATGATCAAATCGAAAGAATTGCGTCCCATTTATCTAGAATTAGTTCCAAAAGAAGTTTTGCAATGGGTGAAAATTATCCCGAAGAAGAACCTGTCGTTGATCCAGTTATGCCTTCTATCTCTCGTTTCACTACCAATAAATCTAGCTATTCTAGAAAGGTGTTGAATGAATTGGCAGAAGAAGAAATGAAAAAGACTGCTAGTAGAGGTCCCGTTGAAACCCCTACCAAATGGCAAGAATATAGAACGGCTACCTATAATGTCACCATACGTCCTATGCATGCATTGGTACTTTTAACCAACCCCCAAATCGCCCTTGTATGCACTTCATCTTCATTATGTTTCGCAGCCATTTATTTCTTCAATATGACCATTTCCTATGAATACGCCAGAGAACCCTACAAATTCAAAAGTATTATTGTTGGTTTACTCTATATTCCTAACTCAGTCACTTATATTATTGGGTCTATTATTGGAGGCCGTTGGAACGATCTTAATTTGAAAAGGTACGCCAAAAATCATAACGGTCAAATCTTACCAGAAGCAAGACTCTCTTGGAATATCGTATTGGCTTATGTGTGTTATGTCCCTGCATGTTTGATTTTTGGTTGGACTCTTACGTATGGAGAATTCTGGTTGGTCCCTCTTATTGGTACTGCCCTTTCTGGTTTTGCATCCATGTTGGTCATTGGTGCTACTGTCACTTATTTGGTAGATTCTTTACCTGGAAAAGGTGCCACTGGAGTGGCTTTAAATAATTTCATCAGACAAATCTTGGGTGCAGTGGCCACCTTCGTGGTCGAACCTCTTTTGTCTGCTATTGGGCCTGGTGCTCTCTTTTCTATTGTTACTGGTATCATTTGTTTTGCTGCTTTGGAAATCTTATTTTTGAAGAGATTCGGCTATAAATTTAGAGAAAAGAACGATTTGGGTAAGTTATATGACATGCTTTAGCATTTATAGATCACAATAATAATAAATATTAAATAATACTAATAAAAATACATCTAGAAGTTAAGGTTAAGTAGCAACGGAAACCCTTTTTTTTTATATTTTAATCCTTCACTGTTTATTCTGGTTGTGGCCCATCATCTTCCTGTAATACAAGGATCTCCTCAAAGACAAAGTCAACGTTGACACCCACGGTCTTCAATTCGTCCAATTGTGGAATAATTACATCAAGGAAATCCTGGAACAATACCTTGTCCTTAATTTTCAAGATAGGCTGGTCGGTTTCTTGGTTAGTACCAACGGACGACACTAATGTTCCGTAAAGATGTTTTTTCAACTGGGCGACCAACTTGGTGATTTCATCTACACACCAGTTGATCAACCCACTTGAATCAACTCTGTCACTTCCACTCTTTTTCATAATAGGTGTGATTTTACGGTTATAAACCAAAACAGCTCTCTTGATCACAGAAACATTGACAACCACCAAATTAGAAAGATAGTTTACCACATCAATCTTGGTAGATCCTTGCACTCCCACAATCAATCTGTTGACAGTGGTGGATAATAGATTGGACATGGCACTCAAATAGGAACTAATCCCCTTTTCAAGTTGATTGAAACTCTCGAAATATAAAATAATGCTTTCGATTTCATCTTCTGTAAGAATAGAGATCTTATGTTGTAAATCGAAAATCAAACCTTGTTGAACCTTAACCTTTCTATTGTTAATCTTCAACTTTATGACATCAATAAGTAATTTGACTTCTTCAGTAGAGTTTTGAGGATTATTGGTAACATTCTTGGTAACAACAGATTCAAGACTTCTCAATTTACCTTCAATATGGCCCAAGAATCCTACCGCTTGATCGTACTGGTTGTGAGCTATTTCAACATCTACATCATCAAGTTTATCTTCCAAATTCTTTAAATCATTGAATATGTGACCCTTCTCATTCACTACCTTCTTTTTACCATAATCGTGTGATCTATTTCGAGAATGAACTCTAGCTGAGATATCTTGAAGAACCCCGTCTCCACTATTTCTCCAATTTCCACTGTGTCTTTTTCCAGTGTCCTCAATTGGTTCCATGGAGCCAGAGTTTCTGTATGACTCTCTTAATTGTCTCTTTTCATCATTTGCTTCTGAAGAATTGGTTTCTGGTGACTTACCCACCTTTTTAAGTCTTTCTTGTTGTAATATTTCATCCTTTCCTTTCTTGTATGCATCGGTTATCTTAAGGAAATGATCATATCTATCAGTTTGGTAGACGTAACTGAGAGACTTGGACTTAATGTTGATTAAATATGATTTGTTATCTTCACTCTTGGCAGAAGGAGCTTGAATTTGTAAAAGCTCTACTTGGTTTAGTGATAAACATTGGACTGCTTGTAATCTTGATTTGGAAGAAACTCCACCTTCATGAGAGCTCTTTTTGGTGGCCATTAAGATCATATCATTAAGAATAAACAAATGGGTTGGCTTGATTGGTTTCCATGTTCCTGCATTGATTTCCTGCCATCTTCCACTCTCAGCAATAACATGTCTTCCAGGTAATGCTTGAATGTACTTGGATGCCCCTTCAACATGCTTAAACAAAGACAGAAGTTCGTTGGCCCACATTTTTTCAAGGACTAAAATAGATGAACGATCTTTTCTCTTCTTCAAAGTTTCTTTCTGTTGGGGTTTTTCAAGTTCGAGTCTTCTTTGAGCAGATTCTCTGAAATCTTCCAACACTTCGTATAATCCCTTCGTGGAAACTCGAAGCTGAAGTAATTCCTCTTGTGTCTCTTTCAAGTCATTGGTCAACTGAAGAATGTTCTTTTGGTTCTGATTGATATTGGTCTTGATATCTCTGGTAATGACGGCGTTTTGCTTCACCAATAGCTTGTAGTAGTCGTCGATTTCAGAGGCAGTGCCCTGGGATAACTCCTTGGCAATCATGGCCTCAATGTTGGAAAAATCGTCCTTGTCTTCTGCTGGAGCTCCATCTGCTCCTGGTAGTTGGGGAACTGGTGGAAGATTCGAAATATCGAACCCCTGGGTCAGGGAGAACGATCTTCCGTGCTGTTGGGCCGATGCTGAGGCATGAATACTGAGTCTTCTGGTACTCTTTCGAGAGGTTGTACCAGCTCCCGGTCCGGCTCCTGGCCCAACACCGTATGGGTTGGGAAGTTGGAGAAGATTTTCACCTCCCGAAGACGGAGGACCGTTGTTGGCATACGGATTATGCGATTTAGCTGGGGCATTGTTCAGCCATGGCGCCCTACTTTGACGGTATGTTTTCTTGACGTCTAACATGCTGTTGATGATCGGTATGGTCTATGAAAAAATCGATGCCGCTAATATCAATGGACTTATTGATGATCGATCTGCGGTTTTTTTTGTGCTGGCTGGTCTTGTGGCGATTGTTGGGTTGTTTTGGACTGGTGTTGATGGTTCTGATCTAGTTTGTGATCTGGGGAAAGGTGTCGATAAAACGTTCAATTGAGCTGGTGATTGGATGCTGAAAAGTACAACGGCGTGGCTGTGGTGCTTTGGTGCTGTGTTGGCCGCTTTCGTTCGTCTGATTGATGCCTGGTGGGGTCTGCGGTGGTGTACGATGTGTGTATTGGTTCTGTATTCTCAGTGTAGGTTGGTTGTCACGAGGAGGAACCAGCTAGCGAGCAACAACTGGGCAGGTCCGTCCCGCTATCACAGTGCAAATTCTCCCTCCACTAAAAACACTCTCTTTCTGTGGATCTCTTCTCAGAACCCTAAAAACTATAGTTTTCACTCTTATATGTCTGGTCAGGAGTATTGCTACTATATTGCTGTTTTACTGACAATTGCACTCCTGACTGTCTTACTTTCGCTCGGTTACCCTCGCTATTCTCTGTCTCACTAAGTCTCATTTTTCTCGCTATTTCTACCACCATCATCATCACTACCTCACTAGGCTCACTATTCGTTTGAGAAAAACCAATTCACCTACAACTCGCTATTCATTGTGTTCTTCCACCATTCACATGTCACTCACCAGTACCGAGCTCAACTACTTGGTTTGGAGGTACCTCCAAGAATCTGGCTTTGAATTAGCCGCCTATGCCCTCGAAAAACACACCAAATGTCTGGACTACGAGTCTCCATCCAACCAAACCATAATAAACAAAATAAACCCAGGATGTTTGGTAGACTTGGTCCAGAAGGGAATCCTCTATACAGCAGCACAGGAAGAGGTTGAAGGACGAGCCCAAGAACCTTTGGGCGAAAAGGACCTCTCGTTATTCCTGGCTCTTATCAAAGACGAAGTGGCCAGAGTTGAACTTGAAGAAACACGAGCTAAAGAAGACACCAACGGGTCCAAATATGTCCTTAAGTCAGCGGTCACCAATGGTGATGTGGAGATGGCTGATGGTGATGTGGAGATGGCCGATGGTGCCACTGAAAATGGACCTACCAAAGAAGAACCACTGGAAAATATTGTTTTCGAAACCAAATCCATTGTTCCCATCATTAAATTTGAACCTAGTTTGGTGTCTGACTGGCATCCTACCACCCCAGTATTTGCCTACGGGAAAGAGGACTCGGTGGCAGTTATCAATGCCATTAAAGACGGAGCCATTGCCGAGTCGGTGACCTTGAACCACCCTAATCTATTAGACGACAGGAACGAAATAAACGTAGTATCCTGGTCTCCACAAGGAAATTTGATCCTTACAGCCGGAATAAACGGTGAATTAAGAGCCTGGTCGCCCGATGGTAAGCTCAAGAATATTGCCAACTCTATTAATGGTGAAGATGCTGATTCTATAGCCCCTTCATTAATATCAAACTTATTATGGAACGAAAATGGTCAACTTTTAATCTCCATCGATTGCAACAATCAAGTCAGTTTATGGGATGGAAACACTCTTAGCTTAATCAAACAAATAAGGCCACCTCAAGCCACCGAAGCCTCGGCTGTCATCGATGCCTGTTGGTTAGATGAAAATAAATTCGCAACTTCCACCACCAAAAACAATATCAAGATCTTTTCTATAACACAACAATCGTTCTCATCGGATGTCCACAATATTGGCTACCTTCATGGACATGAAAATACCATTTCAGTTTTAAAATTTAATAAGGTATCCAAGTTATTGGCATCTTGTTCCGATTATGATTATGCCATTAAAGTATGGAGCAGAGGCTCTTCTACGGAGTGTTTGGATTTGAACAAAAAGTCTGATTTGATTAAAAGTCACTCCTCGCCAATAATTGATTTACACTGGTTAAAGGAAATCAAAGAGGAAAGTATCTTACTTAGTATTTCTATGGAAGGAACTCTTAACATATGGAATGCCAGTAGTGGTAAAAGTATAAAGAGTATTGAATTATTCAAAAACCCTGCAAACTTCAAATCTGATGAATCGTTTGATACTCGTAAAGATTTGATGGTATTTAACACTGCTCTTTCTCCAAACCTTGAATTTTTGGCTGTTGGTGATGATTTGGGAAGAGTGACGATCTGGGACGTTTCTCTGTTCTCTGGACCCAGTGATTTCTTAAGATGCTTGGGTGTTTACAACTTCGAAGTTCCAGAGACTGATACTAAAGATGGTAATGTGGGAATATGTGATTTGAAATGGGAAAGTGATTCCAAGAGAGTTTGCATTTCTTACAAGGGAGCAGACAGTGTGATTTTAGACTGGAATAACGAAAAGCATCAATAAAAATAAGTTTGTCGGTCCTTAATAATTCAGTTCGTACCAGGTATCTAGATAGATGGTGCTTCTTGGCCCGAAACTGGTCTTTGTATGGGACCTCTAATCATTCATGTCAATTCCCATATAACAATTTATAATGATCATCTCTTGGCCTCTAAAAGTCCTAATAGGACGATTTTCTACATCTTAGAATAGCACCCGCTACTAATGTTTCTCTACGCTGTATTTTACGCGTGTATATGTATTATTATATAAATCCACCACAATATTATATCAAATTAAAGTCACTCAATAACTTAATAAGACCGACGGAGTTATACAAGTTCCAAAACCGTACCATTTCACCGTTTCATCATTTCACCATTTTACCGAATAAATAGTGATGGTATCAATGGCAATATTTCAACTATGGCACAATTTAGTTGGTGGCAGCGGCAGCAGCAGCAGTAAGGGTTTCGGCAGCCTTTAAAGCAGCAGCCTTCTTGGCAGTAGGAGAAGAGGCTGGGAAGATGATGTCCATGTAACAAGTAAGCAAAGCGATCATGGCGAACACAATTCTCAAAAGTGGAGGTTGAGAGGCTTGGTCGTCGCTTTTGGCTTGGTTAATTGGTTCGTTCAAGTAAGATTGAACTGCCAAGAACAAGGAAGTCCAAGACAACAACTTGTTTCTCATGAACATAGCGGCCATTGGCAAAGATTGGGAGATCATTCCAGAAGAGTCGGATCTCTGTTTGGCTGGAACATGGTGGTATCTAGATGTTAGTAATGGTCAGGTGAATAGGTAAAGTGATAAAGAACGGGAATATATTAGGTTTTTTACCTTTTGTATCGATATAATAGCGGCCAGATCGTCGTATACGGTGGCAATGACAGTCCAATGATGCTAATGTCCGTGTACAAAGACACTTTGATGTAAGATCTTGATGATAAGGAGTATTGTAGACTCGAAGTGGTCAACAACGGTGATCTTTGTGGTGAAACGGAGACATTTATAGATTGATGTTGGAGCAGCTGTGTTCTTGAATGCTATCCGGTTCTTCTCCTTATCAGTCCGTTAACGTGATTGGCGACGGAGTTGATAATTCGGTGGGGGCCAAGGATGTTTCCGTTTGGATGTTGGCTTAATTCCACCGGCTTTGGTCTGTTTGGACCCGTTCTTTCACTATTCAGATTTTCTAGTTCGCGAGATCAAGTCTCGCGACCACTGTGGCTCACTACTTACGGGACAACCAAGTCCTCTCTGATCTTTGGTGACATTGTGGTGATTGTGGTGTGGTGCTGAACGATTTTTCGTTCGTTCAACGTAAATTGTACGAGGTGCGACTGGGGTAGGGGGGAGGAGATCAAATCTCGCCAGAGTTAGCGAGACACTGCGAGCCATCACAACGGGTGTAACGACCTTAAACTGGACATTGCAATGGACAGAGAATGTGTCAATGAAAGCGGTATAGAAAGTCATCCGAATCAAGAAATGACATAAGCAGAAATAAACGAACTTCTTTTGTCACAATTGTCATTTGGGATATCTTGGTGCCTTTGTTCTGGGAACAAATAGCCCGTTTTGGTAGTCACTGTTAAACAATAAGAGGTACTACACTATGGCAATGACAGTATCAAATCCCACTTGAGACACCAAAATTAATTGAATAATTGATACGTTGAGCCTGGTCTGTAGCTACAGGCTTCTGTGTGGTTTATAGTCGTTGGTTTATAGTGTAGAGTGTGAGTTTGTCTCTTGATTGTGACTTGAGTATACAGAAGATACAACAGGCCAAAATATCAGGCCCAAATATGAATGGATGACACAACAGGGTGGTATTATTTTGGAGCTGCTGAAGAGCAATTCTTCGGTGTATACCAGTGAATCTGAAGGGCCTCAAAAACGATTCAGGTTGGGGATTTATCTGGGTACGGTTTGGGTGCAAATGCTGAATGCAACAATATTAATCTAATGATTTCTAAGAACTGGATTACAAGAGCCAATATGTTACTGAATATGGTTGGAAATAAGTGTCTTAGATTGGAAGTATACACCAAAAGGTTTATATTGGCAAATGCATGTCGTTATTATAGTACAAAGTAGTTACAATGGACCAAAGTATGCAATCAGGGTTAGTTTAAAACTTCCAATCTCTCCACCTTGCGTAAACGTTTCTGGTCTATTACTATCAACATTATAATGAGGAAGTTCCTCGCCAAATCACACAGCTGGTTTTCTTCTACCCTTCAGCTTAGCCCGGGTTGGGTACCTGATGAATCAATTGACTTGGTCTCTAAATGATTAAAGTGACGAGTTCATCCTGTCACCATACCATTCTCTGATGCCTTGTATGGTCTATGATTAATTCTTATGCTTTATGGTGTAACTTTTTCCAAGGCTTTATCATACTAGGACCCCACTCCCGATGAGATCTCGTTGGCCATAGTACTCGCCAACCAACACCACCACCATATCAAAAGTGTACCTGGCCACCACATCGGTGTTTTCTCGGTTTGTTCTAGCAGCTAGCTTGACTGCTTTCTTTCCCAAGTCTCGTATCACTGCCAACTCGGTACTGTCCATCGACCTATCTAGACGGAGCAACAGCATCCAGATCCACTGGGACAAATTGCTATTGCTGGATAAACTTAGCCATTTGGTATAATAAACTATGAGCTTGAACACAGTAGGTCTATCTATAACCTGGTAGAAGTACCCGATGCTGGGAGGCTTGGAGTCTAGCACGTACTTTCTCCATTGGTTCGCTGTCTCTGGCACATAGCTCAGAGAAGCCTCATATGGTCCACGTATCGAGTCCTTGAGCGAATTGAATGTCTGGAGAACATCTTGGCGCCAGAGGGACGTGTCCAATGTGCTTTCTGGTTCCACTGTTGAATCCAGCTCCAGTGCTGATTTCTTCTTATCTTCTCCATCCTCCATCACGTCTTCTCCTTCTGCTTCTCCGTCCCCTTCTACCATGTCTTCTTGCATTGTAGCATCATCATCTTGCTCAATTGTCTCTTCGGGTTTCACTCCCTTGTTCTCTTTCTCTTTCTCTTGTTCTTCTCTCTTTGGTCTCTCTATCTTCGCTCTCTTGACATAGTACACTGACTGTTCCCCCTCTGCTTCTCTTCGTACTTGTCTGAGATACTCGCTCACGGGGTCGTCTCCCGTCACAGGAAGGGCCTGGTTCTGGCTGTACTCGTCCATGCCGTGACACTCAATGCTAAACTAACTTTCGCTAGATGGTGATCTCTCGCGAGGCTACTAAAGAATCTCTTATCGCCTGCACAAAACATCAACTGACTATCACCACCGTTGATCACATCAATTGCATCATCGCTGGCTTTTATCACCAGAGACCAATTGGACATCGTCACTGACCAGACTCTTCTTTACCAACTAACGTGTGGAGCCCGTGCAATCTTCGAACTAGCGGAATCACCACCAACTAAAGTGCTCTTGCGTTGCCAAAAGCCCAAGACATCCCCACAAATAAACGAGACAAAGAACAGCATCACCTACCACAGGAGTGGCCTATTAAACGACAAGTGTCCTTATTGAAAGTTTTCGGACTCATCAGCTTGCCCATCATCCCTTGGCTCTTTCCTTTAGACAATTTGCTCACCCATCAGTGCCAATCGCCAGAATCAACACCATCAATACCACCAATACCATCAACTCGATCAACACGGGTTATACTCACGAAGAAAGGCCAATTGCGAACTCTGGCAGTTCTTATCATCCTTTGTTCTATCTAAAATTACCCCTTCTTTACCATCAATCATATAATCATACATTTCCGTTCATCATGGGAGCCAAATTATCACTTCTAGCGCCCTCCGCCCCAACGGTTGCCATATCTTCCTACATTGATATCCTCCAATCATACCAATACATAGACCTCCTTAACAACTCTCGTTTCCTCAAGACCATCAGGGCAATCGATAAGTCCAATGGTAATCTTATCATCATCAAAATCCTCATCAAACCCAACACCCCCAATATTATCCAACTAGAAGAGATTGTGGAGCATATCACCAAACAGTCCTCTTTATTAGCACAATTCAATCATATTCTTCCATGGCATAAAATCATTGAAACTGATAGAGCCGGATACTTAATCCGTCAGATGATCAAGACAAATCTCTATGATCGACTTTCCATACGACCATTCCTTGAACCAATTGAAAAGAAATTCATGGTATATCAAATGCTCAAGATTTTGGAAGACTGTCACCGTTTGGGTATACGTCATGGAGACCTTAAACTCGAAAACTTCCTTGTTACATCATGGAACTGGCTTATGTTAGGGGACTTTGCTAATCTCACCAAACCCACATTTATTCCAGAGGACAACCCTTCCCAATTCTCATTTTACTTCGATACTTCAGATAGAAGAGTATGTTACTTGGCCCCCGAACGGTTCTATAACTCCTCCAAAGAGTCCAACGCCCATAAAATAAATGAGGATGGTAAATATACTGGTGATAATGGACTTACCAATGAAATGGACCTTTTCAGTTTGGGTTGTGTAATTGCGGAATTCTATTTAGATGGTGAACCAACATTCACTTTATCACAACTATTCAAATTTGTCAAGGGAGAATATAAGCCAGATTTGGGAAGCATCCAAGAAAAAGAGATCATAAACTTAATTGGAGACTTGATTCAATTTGATCCTAAGAAGAGAGTATGTTCTGAAAATTTACTTGATAACTATCATAGCATATTGTTCCCTCCTTTCTTTTACGATTTCTTGTACCCCTTCATTTCCAACTTGAATGATAACTCAATGTTTGAAGTTCCCAAAGACAATCACAATATGTCCATAAACGACCTCAAGATAGAAAAGATTTACCTGAATTTCCATAAAATTGTCGAAGCCTTAGAATTCGAATACGATGGTCAATCTATCCAACAAACAAGTCTGTTTGTTCCCCTTAAATTGAACTTGAAGGGAATGCCATATAACTACCGTATCCAACCTTCTAAATTCAATGATAAACTGAACCAAGCATCACTCATTATTCTTGGAATAATATTTTCGCTGATGAAAAGTCTTAAGAAAGCATCTTTGAAAATCAAGGCCTGTGAATTGATTGTAGCTCTTTCGGAAAGAATCAATGATGAATGCAAACTTGACAGATCGATTCCATACCTTTGCTCCTTGCTAGACGAATTTATTGAAGATTCTTATCAAACAATGTATCCTCATATGCAACTGCATTCACTGGTTGCATCGTCCAAGGTTGTATGTGCTGCATTGAGTAGTATAACAACTTTATTATTATCATGTTCATATATTACCCCTATTAATGTGTTGATGTTTCCCGAATATTTGCTACCCAAGCTTTCTTCACTTTTAGCCCTGAATTGTTCCGCTCTTGAAAAGAATACCATAAAGGTGACATTGGCAGGTTGTTTGCCTTATCTTGCAAGTGTTTCTATGAGATTCTGGATGATGTCCAAAACTTTTAAAGCAGAAATGAATGATCAAATAGCCAAAGATAACCAGCTACTCTCTTCTAACCAACTTGACGTGACTGGTGGCTTTACTATTTCTAAATCTCAACTTGATCAAGAGTTTGAAAATCTTACTTTCTCTTTACTTACCGACTCCAATCCTATGGTCAAAATAAGTTTGCTCAATAATATTCTTCCATTGTGTGAATTTTTTGGAATTGATAAAACTAATGATATCATTCTTCCACATTTGATCACTTACCTTAATGATCCTAATTTTCATCTCAGATTGGTATTCTTGTCGTCTGTTCTTGATATTGGTCAATACGTAGGAGTGCTTTCTTTCGAGCAATACATTTTACCCCTTCTCATCCAAACTTTAAGAGACCTGGAACAATTCGTGGTACTTAAAGTTATTGAGATTTTCAATGAATTTGTCCAGAATCGTCTTATTAACCCTAGAACTGAATTTAATGCCTTGGAGATTTATAAAGAGCTTTTAGTCAATTCAATTAATTTAATTTTGCACCCAAACGAATGGATCAGACAAGCCGTTTTGCAATTGATTATTTCTATCAGTGATAACTTGACCCCAGCTGATAGGTATACTTTCTTATACCCTATTATTAAGGGGTTTTTAAGCTATGATATTTCAAATTTTACTTGGGATACTTTGTTCCCATGCATAACTAAACCTTTATCGAGACAAGTTTATGACTTGGCTATTACATGGTCACTTAATGCTACTTCAAAATCATTATTTTGGCAGCAAAAAAACTTCTCTACCCTTCCACAATTGAACAATAAGAAATCAGTGGTATCCTACTCCAAGAATATGGGTAAATCTGTTTATTTACCCAGACTTAATAGTGAAGTAGTCTTTCCTCTTTCAAATGGAAACAAATCTTCTGTTCCCCTCTCTCCTGAAGATAAACAGTGGTTGATTAAATTGAAATCTGTTGGTTTAGAAGATCGAGATTTATGGAAGGTATTTGTCTTGCGTGATTATATTTATCATGTATGGCATGGAAAACTGTCCTCGGTTGAGACTGAGGATTTTAAGGCTTTAACAAAGGATTTGATTCCAAGAAATGTCTTCTTTGATGTTTCTTATAAGTCAGAATCTTTATCAACTGGTTCTAGAACCACTGAGTCAAACATTGAACTGAATCCTAACGATTCAATTTCCTTAAAAGATTTTGAATCTGGTAAAGGATGGACAAATTCACTTATTTTGCCTAATTTTGCCAGAGTTAAAGCGTCTATTCAAACCGTTGAAGCGAACGTCTTTGGAGAGTTAGAGACCAGTCACGAAAGTAATTCTACTCACAATCATGGTACTCATATTGATTCTACTTCACATAAAGTTTTCAGTGTGAATAGCTCGAAAATTATCACTGTTAACTTGAAGCACAGTTATAATGGATATAATCCATACATATTAAGTTACTTGGACAATCTTAATTTTGATCCATCATTAAATAACTTCTCTGAATTCGGCCAGGTAGTTAGATCTGATTCCAAATCAGGAACTTTTACTCGTCCAGAAGGTGAATTTTGGAAACCAAAAGGCATCTTAGTTGCCAAAGTTCGTGGGGTTAGTGGAAAAATCGATGCTATAAAATGTGTTGAAGTTTGTCCAACGTCGGAATTTTTCGTAACTGGATCTGAAATGGGTTTGTTGAAGATTTGGAATACTGCTAAATTGGAAAAAACTATTACTTTATTGAACCCTAACATCAGCATTGATTTGAAATCCTCCATTACATCCATCAAATTTATTCCTAATCGATTTGTGTTCTCGGTGTCGACAGTTGATGGAGTGTCACTGTTATACAGACTTGATGTCATACGTAACAAAGCCAAAAAGATCACTAAATTTTCAAAATTAACTCTTATCAGAAAGTTTGAGTTAGACATTGAAAGTGAAGGGTATCTTGTCAAAAGTGACTTTTTAATCAATGATAAAATGAATTTATTATTGGGAATCACTTCCACCTCTAAAATCGTGGGGTTCGATATCGTAAGACTGGAAAAGTCATTTGAGGTTCAAAATCCCTTGATTCATGGTTCGATAACCACCTTCATGTTCCATGAAAAGAATATGTGGTTGATTGTTGGAACTAGTAAAGGAATATTAAGCTTATGGGATTTAAGATTCAAGATCTTAGCAAGGAGTTGGAAGGTTCAATTGAAGCAACCAGACGACAAATTTAGAGAGACGCCATTTGAAATCAAGAAATTGATCTTACTTCGCAACCACCAAATTGGTGGACTGTCTGATGGGGATTATTTCGCCATGATTGGAGGTAGTAGCGAATCTGATATCACTGTATGGGAAGTTCCAAGTTTTGAGTGCAAACAAGTGTTTAGTTCTCAGGTGGAGACTCCATATGTCAAGAGCTACACCATGGAAGAAATAAGTAATGATACTCAGGATTTCAGTATGGATACTATACTTGAATCTTTGGAGATAGAATTTGCAGCTAATGATCCTTTGGAAAATAATTATAATCCCGACAACAAGAGCTTCACAGCTTTTGAATTTGTGCAACAAGGCTACTTTTTAAGTTCCACATGGGACCGTAGACTCATTCTATGGAACCTCAATAGTGTTCTGGACTCTGTTTCATTGAATACGGATTACGAAACCAAATTTATTGCCAACTCATTCAAGAGACAAACATTGACATTGACTAATGAGACTTTTGGTAATAAAAAGGAACAGGCTAAACTTGGATACAAAAAAGATTATGGACTAGACGAGATAGCAGGTCTGCAAATAGAAGTTGCAAATCAAGATTTGATTACTGACTTGGGTATTCTCAGTCTGCCATTTGAGATGGTGGTTTCTGTTGACAGAAATGGTAGTATCAATATCTACAAATGAAGATTGATATTGTTTCGAATACTGACGGAATTCAATTATAATTGATTATAATTAGTATAGTAAATATAATGATGCATTAAGGAGTGGGTGGTGGTTATAGTTCTCTAACATTTCTTGTTACATAGCTCGGCATAAATAGCCATTAGGCAAGAACAATGTAAGTAGAGCAATTCAAGAAGTCTTGTGTGGTTTAGGACTGGTTAACTTTATTGGAAACCCTTTAATTTAGTGGGTTGTAGGGACCATCAAGCCGTTGGTTGGTAGAACTAAGGAATGTCCATGTACTGGACTGTATGGAGCCTAGAACTTCTGGGGCGACTGTCTACAATACGCACCAACCCCATTGATCCCGGACCTTCTTGACACTTTTGGTGATGTAATTGTGATTTTTCAGCATCCAGACCCATGAACCCTTTGACAATAAAAACTCTCTGCTCTT
Source organism: Suhomyces maxii (assembly GCA_030574995.1). Lineage (NCBI taxonomy): Eukaryota > Fungi > Ascomycota > Pichiomycetes > Serinales > Debaryomycetaceae > Suhomyces > Suhomyces maxii. Next base: position 323,342 of record JAJMGC010000006.1, read on the forward strand.
CCCAATCAGCATTCCCCCGAATTGAGCCCCGAGACGAAGCTTCGGAAAAGGACCCTACAAGCGAGCCCGAGACTGCCACTGCCTATGACGTAGGGTCCTCTTATTAAACTAAATATATTGTAGTTTGACTCTGTCGCATTCTTTATATAACCGTAAATAGGCATCGCAATCTTCCTCGTATTCATCGGGCGATCGAGGCTTAAGAGATCTCCGCTAACTACTACTTCTTCTTTACCATGTTTGACGATAAGAAAGGATTAGAAATCGCTTTGGAAGAAGCTAGAAAGGGTATGGGTGGAATCTATTACACTGCAAACGAAGGAGAAGACTGGAAGGGCATGGCCCGAGTGCTGGTGGTGTTTCCCCACACAAAAGAGCTCATCATGTTCAACAGGGTGATTTAACGATGGTTGATTCCCATTACTAACAATACTAGGTTACGCTGAAGGGGGTGTTCCAATTGGAGGTGCCCTTATTGCTGAAGATGGTACTGTTTTAGGCCGTGGTCACAACCAAAGATTCCAAAAGAACTCCGCTATTTTGCACGGAGAGATGGATGCTTTGGAAAACGCTGGTAGATTACCTGGTAAGACCTACAAGAACTGTACTATGTACACCACCTTATCTCCATGTAACATGTGTTCTGGAGCTTGTCTTATGTACGGAGTCAAGAGAGTTGTTCTTGGAGAAAACGAAACTTTCATGGGTGGTGAAGACTTGTTGAAGTCTCGGGGTATTGAGGTTGTTAACATGAACAACGAAGAATGTAAGGAATTGATGAGAAAGTTCATCAAGGAAAGGCCCGAAGACTGGTACGAAGATATCGGAGAGTAAATGGATCTAGGAGCCCCCAAACCGTGTTGGTCCTTGTTAGGTGGTGCCCTTTTAGTGGACCTCATCTAAAGACTTTCCCATCCGAATATAGTGAGAAATAATCATTATGAACCTTATGATACTACGGTACTATTATATGCTAAAGGTGTACTGTAAAAAATTGACCTTATATATAGCAGTTTAATGTATAAAGGCGATAAACATTTGAGTGTAGCTTGTGGTATCTGTTACAGTTGCAGGAATTAGAGAGAAGTGAAAATGGTGCTAATTGAGCCAAAGGGAAACTTGGAGATTAACCTCAGATTATATTTACAATTATTTCTGCAACTACTTACTCTTCAATCCCGGCTATTTAAACCGATCAAATATCTTCTCGTTACCACTTCGTTGTGTTTTGGGACTGTTCTGTTACTTACTATTTGTGTGGTGGTTTTTGGTACTTCTCGGTAAGTCTCGCTATTTCTCACTATTTCTCGCTACTTACTTACCACTACTCCATCTCTTCACCAGACAATGTCATGAAAAGAGGACGTGAACAAGACGAACCTTCAGCACGACTGTTCAATGACGCAATCCCGGTGCCAGCCTCCACTATCCCAACATCCCCCACCATCGAATGCCCCGAGTGTCTGGCCATATTCTACGATTATCCCTCATACGAACTTCACATAAACGCCAACCACAACTTTACATGCACTGAATGTGGCAAGACGTTTCCTTCACAGGGGTTTCTTGAACTTCACATTGACGAGAACCACAATCCTTTTCTTCGTATAAAGCAGGAACGTGGTCAAAAGATCTTCAAGTGCTTTTTGTATTCGACTTCGCCTGATGGGTGTTCCAAGCTATTCTCCACGCCAAAGAAGAGACGCCTACATATGATAGACAAACACGGCTATCCGAAGGACTTTCGGTTTGATGTGGTGAATAGAGGAACGAGCAAGCCAGACCAACGGTGGAAGTGACCTGGCAATAACAATCATAACTGTGATTTTAGCTTAATTGATAGACCATAGAGACATGGAAGGGCTTTATTGTGCCCTGGATCAGCTTAAAGAACTATTAGCGTTACTCAATTGATAAGAACTCGGTTTCTAGTCTTTGTATAAAATAGTGGTCCATGTCATATTGGGTCCCAAAAGTCCCAGAAATAAGGAAGAAATGGTAATGAACCTGTCTAATTTGACCGGTTCCTGCTCAATTACAACAGAACCAATTCTGTCTTGGATGTATTATGTTTCTAAATTAAAAACTTTTGCCATATCACAGACGTCGGTTTTGGTATATTTGGATGATTTATAGAAAATTGCAAGCTATTAAAGAACGCTACCTCCATCAGCCACACTCTCCTACCTCATCTACAGTAACTTTTTTTTTTTTGTCATTAGTGTCGTTTATTATGGTTTTTTGGTACATTTATTGTCCAAACCTCCTGATAGTGCCATTAAATAGGACAATTCGTTGGTACATTTTACCTTATATCTATTGCGATTTTTATACTTCCTTACCTTTTTGCTTTGACTTATGTTTCTACCTTTCTCTTCTTTCTAGGCAACACCGATGGGACCTTCTTCAATTGAGCCAACACCTTGTTGTCGAACTCACTTCCACAGGCCGGACACTTTTCTGTTTCTGGTATAACACTCATGATACATAGACAAACAGAACAGACGTATCCCAAATCCACTGATTTACCAGTGATAAAACAACTGGCTCTATAATTGACATTTGAATTGGTAGGAAGAATGATGTAGGGCCTTATGGAAGGCTCAATGAAAAATGCTGTAGAAAGAACTTGGATAATGGCTCTTGGATCATCTATATGAAGGTACACTCCATCGGTAGCATCCGAGGCTTGTTGGAGATATGAAGAGTTCTTGTTACCCATTTTCGCCACATCAATGGATACCTTTAATTTTTGGGCGGTGAAAATAGAATTCATGATTGGAATGTATTTGATATCGTCTTCATCATTAGCAGAAACTATCAATATTCTTGATTTCATCAGTGATGTGTTGTTGACGTTGGAGGCAGCAGCCGAGGCACCGGTACTGCTGGCGTTGTTGGATGCTTTGATATTAGTGGTGGAATTGATGGCAGATGCAGTGGTGGTAGAAATAGACTGATCAAGAGTCAACATTCTATTGGTATAGGTCAATGCCATACTAAGAGCACCCGAAAGAGTCGATTTGCGGGTGATGATCTCCAGAACGGCTTTCATACACTGATTAAGCTCTTCCAACACCGCTTCATCCACCATTCGGAACTGTCTATACATTTCTTTGCTGATCAAGCCTGGTGAAGGTTCTCTTTCCATGGTGGTTGCTTCTGAGTCTCTGGAACGGATTTCATCGTATTCTCGGTTAGGATTAGGGTATAAGAACTTAGATCCTAGTGGGGTACTGGCGATAAAAGCCACTTGGTTCGAGTTGTTGAGCGATAAGTGAGCATTCATGAATACAAGCAATGATTTGGTGATTTCATTGATGGAGATCTGGTCTTTGATGTTGTACCAACTCGATGGGGTAAGGTCGAGGATGACAGTAAGAAGCGATGGGTCGTCATTGGTGGTGTCTGTGGTCTCGGTGAACACTCTGTCTGAAATGGCATCCATCTTGTAGAGCCGGTAGATGGGACAATTGAATAGATGTTATAGATGAGACTAGGTATTGGTATTGATATTCTTCGCACCATGGTGGGGAACTAGCGAGAAACAAAAAAAAAATAGCGGGAAAAGCTAGCGAGAGTGAGACACTGGCGAAACATAGTCCACAGTGCTTAATGAACAACGATAGAGAGTTTTTAATGAACAAACATGATAGTAGTGGACTTATTATAGGGCACACGGGCACTTCGTACCTCCAAGCAAGATTTCCAGCGTTTTGTATATCTATGGATGTGGATATGGCAAGTGGAACACCTGTCTCTACTGTTCTAGCTAGCGAGAGATATTTTGCAGCTTCAAAAATTGTCCTAATTTACTCGAACCACCACATCAAAAGCTCAATGACTGGAAAGGTTGGTTATGGAGCCTTCCAGTATTTTGAGGCATTTGACGTTGCTGTGAAATTGTTTTGTGGATTTGTCTGCCTTAACTGTTGCTTCTCTCGTACCACAGAATAACCAAAAGAGGCTCAGTAGATGGACCACAAGGAGGTATAGAGCACCGATTCGGTACATAAGAAATATGCAAATTGTTAATGGAGATCAATAAACTATTTGTTTGTCACTATGGCCCATTAGGGACCTGGCTAATGAAATCCATTGGTGTCTCCTGTTCTGCGAGATCTGGCTATCCAAAAGTCTTACTATCTCATCTCATCTCAAACATCACCACTTACTGACAAACCAATTCATGCTACAAGTTCTACACTCACAAACCCACAAACTCTGTTGTTCGTAGACGTTCGTATATACATGAAAAACTAAATTATAAATTACAAAAGATAATAATCTATTTAACCTAGTTAACCAAAGTAGAAGCAGTGGCAGATTCGTACTTCCAGTTTGGAGGTAAGACAGCGACGGTTCTGTAGTATCTAGCCAATCTGTGGATTCTGGATTCGATCAAAATTAATCTGAACTTAGAGTCCTTGTCCTTTCTGTTTCTTTCCAAGTGCTTTCTGACAGAGACAGCCTTCTTAATCAAGTAGTACAAATCTTCTGGGATTTCAGCACCTAAACCGTTGGACTTTAAGATTCTTAAGATCTTGTTACCAGTGACAACCTTGGTTTGGGAAACACCGTGGGCATCTCTCAAGATAACACCGATTTGAGATGGAGTCAAACCCTTTCTGGCGTACTTGATGACTTGTTCAACGACATCGTCAGCGGTCAACTTGAACCAAGCTGGAGCGTTTCTAGAGTATGGAGTAGCGGAGGAAGAGATACCTTTACCCTAAAAAAATTGTTAGTAAGTTGATCTTCTGATTGTGACGATCATCAACGAATCGAATTCATGTTTTCGGCTGTAGAACTAAAACAGGGCAACATGAGAGCATCAAAACCAAACGAAATTTTCATCTCATCTCTGTTCTCATTGTCATTGAAACTATGGATACACATGTCAATGAAAAATTTTCATATTTTTCATCTTATGAAACATCACACGGCCAACGAACGACAACACCCTAGTTCCGTAACCAAAAAGATATCATCTCTTCTTGAATCGACACCAGTGGCTCCCTGCTCAACGCAGTGAGCCGACCAATCGCTACACTTAAATAGTGGTGTTGATCAGCTTATCCAACATGAAGTCAGTATCTGAGTAAAAGCTTTTTGGTAGACTTCTGGAGTCACACTTTTAAAGAGACCTGACATGTTCAAGTGGCACCGAATCAACCCTCATTCTATCAAGCATTGAATGGTAGAAGAATCCTGGTCTTCACATACAGAATTGTGCATACGCCCCATTTTGACGGATTTTTTTGTTATAGTTTGTAGAGTAGGATCGTGTGTCCTTATATAGTAGGGAAAATTTTCAGTGAGTGGGCACACACGACCTGAAAAATTTTGGCCGGGCTGAAATTTACCCGCGGAGTATTTCTGAGGCGCGTTACCCGGCCGTCGTCGCTATGGTCTACAGATCTTTGGTTATGACTATGGTCACGAGCGTGATCACGTGTAAGTTGGTTCAGAATTGGTGTATTTTGTTGTCATGTGTGTGTTCACGTGACTTCGTTACTTAATGTGGGTTTCGATATCTTCTAGCTCTTCTTCGTCTTCGATTTTGATAAGCCTGGGGTTAGTATGGTCGATTGGTATTGGTAACAAGGGAAAGAAATATGGTGGATTTTTTTATCAAAATAGCCAATTGTTTAGGGACATCCTTGGGTGTTTTAATCACCATATTCATCACTCTATCTCAATATTCCGATACGTACTTTGATACTCCTGCCTTTTCTCTAAATTCTTCCACGGCACCTGCGTAGAGCATACGACTTTCTTGGCCAGAAGTGGGTGGGATCCAGTACACTAGAACCAATGGAGAGGCTTTCCTGCCGTCATCAGCTTCATATGGATAAGACAACACCACAAAACGGGGACTGGTGTCTGGCAATTCTTCAATTAACTCCGGTATGTTGTCTATAATTTCGTCTTCGTCATCTCTTCTTATTTCATAGGATTCCTTGTCAATCATATCTGTTTGTTAGTATGGATCAGGAATAAGTGGATATAGTGGTGAGTTAACCCTCACCAAATGAACCATCTGTTGTTGGGAGATCATGGGTCTTTTTGCATTATATCTGTTGATCGAGGTGTATATCCTTGTCCTCTTTGGCGGGGGTCATCTTATTCACTCTCACTTTCAATTGCTTTACTTACAAATTGTTGCTTGGATAAGTTGCACTCTGGCACTTTTGAACCTGAATTTACGAAGTTGGTCCAACGTTTCTGCAGAGAAGGAATATAGCGAAGGCTGTGGTTAGTAAACCTAGACATTCTTTGAGGGTACCCCTGTCGAATTGGCGACTGGTCACAAGTGGTTCTCAGCTAAAGGGTTGGGTGAACGTGAACCTGTCAATGCAACAGAAACACCAGTGACAGGTGATACGCAACAGAAACACCAGTGACAGGTGATACGCATGCATCTTGTCTTCTCCGCATGGTATATGCCACCCGTAACATGCACACCCCCCACACACCTCCACTCGTACCACCTCTAACTTCGACCCAGTATCCACTGTCGTCACACTTACCATCTTTACTCTTTGTCTCTCCCCACTAAAACCCATGTAGATACCTCAAATGGTATCTGGGGAGTCGTGCGCGCGCAATCGCAAACGGCAGTAATCAAAACAAACACTGCTACCACAAATCATATATAATACCAGTCACACGCCTAAACCCATCTCAAGATCAACAACACAACCATGGGCAAGAGCAGAGTCAACGTGCCTCTCATCGAGTTCTTAAAAAGTATGTATGGAATCTTCTGGAACCTCTGGAACCGCCGTGAATGTTTATCATAGTCCTACACTCAAAATGGTTTCTCGTTTGCTACACATCACCAATTACCCAATTACATCCGATGACCATCCTTGTATAATACGATACAACAAGAACATCACCAAATACTTGAATGGGGCGTACACTCACCACAACTCGCCTTTTTTTTGGGTGGGGGCCTACCAACTGTGTTTACGGCTTGGCAATTCTAGTGGTCTAAACATCTGATCTATAACCAGAATCAAACATGATCCAACAAGCCCACTCCACCCCCCGTGAAGGTTGGCAGGGGGAGGCATGCCATGCCGCCATATCGCCAATTCAAGAACGTTCCTCCCTTCCCATCGAGCTGGTAATATATACTAACTTATAGACCGTATCTATCTCGGAGCCTACGACTACACTCCTGCCGACACCAATGATCTCGTTCACTTCACGGTAGAAGACGCTCTTCCATATAATGCATTCCACCTTGATTTCGGTCCTTTACATATTGGGAACCTTTACCGATTTGCTGTTGTCCTCCATAACATTCTTAATGAAGAATCCAATCAGGGCAAAGCCATTGTTTTATACAGTTCCACCTCTCCTAAAGAAAGAGCCAATACTGCATGTTTATTATGTTGTTATATGACTTTAGTCCAATCATGGTCTCCTCATCAAGTTCTTCAACCAATAGCTCAAATCGATCCTCCATTCCAAGGTTTTAGAGATGCTGGTTACTCTAATGCTGATTTCGAAATCACCATCCAAGATGTGGTATATGGTATGTGGAGAGCCAAAGAAAGAGGTATGATTGATTTGACCACCTTCAATCTTGAAGAATATGAACAATATGAAAGAGTTGATCAAGGTGATTTCAATGTTATCTCCAAAGATTTTATTGCATTTGCATCTCCTCAACAAAGTTCTAGAAAATCCACTCTTAATGAACCTTTCAAAAAAGTATTAAATTATTTCATGGAAAATGATGTTAAATTGGTGGTTAGATTAAACAGTCACTTATATGATGCAAACGAATTCACTAAACGTAATATCCAACATATTGATATGATTTTTGATGATGGTACTTGTCCAACTCTTGAATATGTTCAAAAATTCATTGGTGCCTCTGAAACTATTATAAATAAAGGTGGAAAGATTGCTGTTCATTGTAAGGCCGGTCTTGGTAGAACTGGTTGTCTTATTGGAGCCCATTTAATTTACACTCATGGTTTCACCGCCAATGAATGTATTGGTTATATGAGAATGATTCGTCCTGGTATGGTTGTTGGCCCTCAACAACATTGGTTATATTTACATCAAAATGATTTCAGAGACTGGAGACATACTATGATTTTAGATAATCGTCCAGATCAATTTATTGGTGGATTATTTTCATTAACACCATATGATGATTTCAAAGCAAGAATGAAACAAGAAGCAAAACAAAGAAGATTACAACATCATCAACTGATAAATCTGTCTGTTAGTCATATGGATTCCTCATTCCAAACTCCTATTAGAAAAAGAAAGATTAGTGGAGTTTTAGCTTCCAAAATTCAAACTGCTGTTCCAAGTGAATCACCTGGACAACCAAGAAAATATAATGATGCTGATAATTCAGGAGTAGTTGAAATCGTCAATAATTCTGATGAAGAAGTACAAGAAGAAGAAAATGAATCACCAACTAGAAAGACTTTTCAGGAAGAAGAACCAGCGGAAGCTGAAATTCATAATTCCAATGGAACCTTAATTAATGGTTCTCCTAAAAGAGATTCATCTACTGATTGGAAAGTATTAAAATCTATTTCTGTTAATGGTAACAATCAACCGGTTCAATTAACCAAGACTACCACTACCACTACCACCAGAACAGTAAGTACTACATTATCTTCATCACCACAATCATCTCCAACTCACAGTATGAAACTTCCTAAATCAAGATCTGGATCCAGAGTAAATTCAGGAATGATCCAATCGAAAAGTCCAGGAAATCGTGTTCAATCTGCCGGGATTAGAAAGGTAAGTGGAAGAAAGTATTGAACTGTATTATCACCATAGCATACCTAGTACTATATTGTATTATATTATACAACTTCATTTCTCCGAAACAACCAATTAAAAAAAAAGGATAAAATTAAATTAAATTAAATTGAAATTAGACTAAATTAAAATGGGTATAATGGGAATACTTATTGAAGCCTGGTTGTGTCTATAGAACTTCTTTTTTTTTTTTTTTTTTTGGCCAACTACCCTGATCCGATTCCTCTTAGCGAGTTGACAATACTATTATTATTATTATTATTATCACCTGTTCGTTAGTTTGTTTGCTTTTGTCCATTTTGTTCATCTATTCATTGGTTCAATTGTTGTTATTTCATTTATTCCTCATAAATAGCCTCTGTTATATAAAAGTCCTCTTGTTCGTAACCAAATCCTATGATATCATAGTCGTTAAACGTTATACTACTGAGTTGACCGTCATCCAACTCAATCCATTGGTTGTCGTAAGGACTAGTTTTATCTCTTGGCACTGCCAAACGAAGACTTGATGCAATCACATCTATATTACCACTAGTATCAATTCCATCTATAGGCTCAGTTTTCGGTTCATCTAGCTCCGACTTGATGTCTTCTTCTTCTTCTTCTTCTTCTTCTCCATCATCGTCAAATTCAGACTTGGGCACAGGAATATCGTCTTCGTCCATGAACTCCGATTTAGGAACTGGAATGTCGTCTTCATTGGTGTTTTGGAGATTGAGTTCTTGTTCAGATGGTGTGAGTCCTCCACTTGAGTTGATTGCTTCGGCCAAAATGTCTTTGAGTCCGGCTAAGGAGGTGGTGTCCGTAACACTCAATGCGTATGTGGTTCTAATCCGCTTGAACTTGAGGATGGTAAGCGTGGGGGCTTGTTTTCGTGATAATTTTGGGGCCTAAATGTTAGTATCAATTCACAACAAAATATCGCTTATCAATGGGAAAGAACTCTTTGGGCCGAGGAAAACGTGATTCTAATTGACGAATATCGTAAAGGGACTGTTTATCGCGCTAATTGACGCATCACTTACCATTGTAGCAGGACGCTTTGTATGCTTGGAGTTCTGTTGCTTCAGTGTCGAGATGTAGGTTATATCGCATATCTGATCGCGTGCTCCTGCACGTGACTGTCCTTAATTCATCTCGCTATAACCAGCTGGTACTATGCTATCCCACCCATTCAGAGAGACTCTGTTGATGCGCCTCTATGACAAGTCCGCGCATCGTACCGCGGTCCTAGCGCTCTACCGTTCGCTTATACGACGTACGAAATTGGCCCATCCCGTCACCTCAAGTAGTCCAGAATATACCAAGTATCAATTGGATCCAAACCTCTATACCGAATATTTAAAACACGAATGGAGATACATAGTAAGAGCCGAGTTTGAGCGGACCTACACCAACAACCAGAAGTTCGCCGAGTCATTTCTCAAGGGAGTTGAGGTCGATCATCGTCTTGGTGATGGAGCAGCTGACTCTATGGTAGAGGTAATTTTAGAGTATCGAGAAGCCCAGTTTCAGCGCCAGAAATGGAGATCCAGTTATGTTGAACAAAAGATGGATGAGCTGAAGAACGAACAGATCAATCGACGGGGGTATAAGAGTGCAAAAGTGGCCAAGAGAGCCAAGGGAGCCAAAAGTGGAAACCAGTTGTTGGCATTAAAGAAGCAACTTGATGTGTCGCATGATTACTCGTCCCATCTCCTAAGAAGGTACCTTAAGATGAAGCAGCAAAGCTTACGGGTCCCCAATCCACGGATGATGCCTGATAGTCCTCCATTGAACAGCCTTGGTGATTACAGTCACAAGCAGGCGCTTCCAGGGTCTACCAAGCACGATATAATTGCTTCTGCGTACGATACACAGTATATTGATGCCATAATCAAGCCATCGCTAGAGTATGATATCAACAAGTACCACTACCTTGAGTCGCTCCGTCATGTAGTCAATGAAAAGGGTCCATACCAGGTGAAGGTGACCACAACAGCAGCAGGCCCTATTCCCATGCCATATATCAAAGTACCCTTCTCAAGACACAACCAAATGAAGGAAATAGCTCTTGACACCAAGAAGCTGTGGACACTGATCAGAATCCGTAATGTGTGGATGTCGCCGCCTGGGACTGTCAAGGACGAAAAGATGTACAGTGATGGCAAGTACAGTATACGTGGAAGTGGAGGGTTTGGACCAGAGGAGTTCATATACCCTCGCAGCCATTACCAGAAATTGGCCGAAAGTGAAGGACTCTGGGAGTATATTCTTGATAAGCAACAGGGGAAAGAAAAGAAATTGGCCTTTTATGTATCCCAGTGGACAGAGCACCTTGATGTGTGTACCGAAGAGCTTCAAGCCAAGGCCAACTATTACTTTGCGAAGTACAATAATTTAAGAAGTAACAACTCCACATTGCAAAAAGAAAGAGACGAAATACAGGCCAAGATGAACACCCATTACGATGAGTTAGCTAAGAAGTACCAGGGATTACTTGACAAGTTGAATACGGACCATATATTCAAACATTCAGAGATAGTGAATGGGAACAAGGTAGAGCAAGGGTATTACGAAATAGATACAAAAGTGGATGGTCTTCCTGAACAAGAAAGAAGAGGAATGGGTAAGAAGTTAGGAGATTACTTGAGCGATATGGGTCTCAGCAGTTTCAAATGGGGCAACAGGTTTTACAAAAGGTTTAAATTTGATATCAACAAGTGAGGCCAAGCAATTGATAGGCTACGTTGATGGGTTTAACTACACTCAAAGGGATCGGTTTTTTTTTTTGTTTTTTTTTGGCTTCGTATTTTATGTATATAGTGTAATATAGACTGTCTAGATACCATGGTATCAGAAATGCAATCATATCATCGTAAATCATGCGAATGAAACGGGTTTCATTCGGTTACTGCCAGACCGTTCTAAGGACGGGATTGGTGACAGGAGACTGGGGCTTTCGCTGTTAAGGGTTTGGTAAATCACCAAGATGTGTCGAATGTACAAGAAACCAGACATTTCAGTTGGATTGCTTAAAGAGAGCAATTTGGGACCTGGGGACAAAGGACGCTATTGTCACAATATTCTTGATAGAAGCGTCCCAGTATGAACTGGGGGAGCATATTTAACTGAATTCTGGTACACGTTGTCTTTTTTGGAAACCGAGTGTTCCCAGTGAAGACTTGTTGGAGTAGTAAGTTTCACCATTACAGAGTTTCTAGACAACATAACCACCAAAGCTTTTATTGGTGGTGATATATCCGTCGATTCCTCTGGCACCATACTCTTGTTCATCTTCCTCGTCGATTTCACCGGTAACTCCTCCTTCTTTCTCCACAATATCAAAGTCTTCGATTAACTTGATAAGTTCACTGGTATCTTGGGAATTCTCGGCTTCAGAAACGCTCAACCCACTCATCATGGTAATGACATCAGAAATGGATTTTCCTTGGTCCTTAAGTTCCTTGTGCTTGGCCAATACTTCTTCCAATGAAGTGATACCCTTTTCATACCAATTGGAAGGCACTTGATCACTAAATGGAGGAACCAACATGATATCCTTTCTGGCGAAAAGTGCTTCATTAGAAAGTTGGTTTCTAAAGAAAATAGAAGCTTGATAATGCTCCTTCCGACAGTACTGTGACAGGAAAGTATTCGGAAGAATTATAGACGGTTTACGATTATAAATCTGATACTTGGTGCCTGGCTTTTCCAATGCACTAGAAGAACTTCTTCTCATTTGTTGTTTGGGAGATTTGTCACATATGAAGTATCCACATTGATGTTCTATGTTTCTCTCTTCAATGATTTCATCATAAGATTGTTGACTGAGGAAACGACTAAGGAACTTGAGAAGCGGGTAATCCACGTAATAGTCGACCAAGAGCTCTGTTATCACGAGTTGAAGTCTGGATGCTTCTGATGGCACGAGGAGATCGGTTTGTGCAAAAGGTTGAATCCGCTCAAGGAACTGGGGAAGGGTAAGTAAGTTCATGGTTAGGTAGTGGGAGGGTCCGTGGGAGCAAGTCAGGTAGGAATTGGTTGGGTGGGGGGGTTCACTTGGTTAACTCGATATAGTTGGGGGGGCTCAATTGGTTCACAGTGGGCTATTTTGAATTCTTGTATGGCAGTAGTTTCGATGGGGTTTAGGCTTATCGTCGCCTCCACACTGATCCAAGTGCTGCTTACGTAATCAGGAACGACAATACAATAGGTACCTGAAACCAACGGGTTTTACGTGACCAGATGCCTATACATCTACCCATCCCATCTACACTAACACCCCACTAAACCATGACTAGGCGGTCTAGAGGAAGCGAATCGTTGCGGCCTGGTCGGTCCCGGTCAAGGTCCCGTACCCGGTCGGTGTCGAGGCCCCGCTCCCATTCGACTTTCTTCAATTTCATCACCGGTAACTCCGGCCAACCCATCAGATCCAAGCATAAAAACAGGCTCTTTTCCTTGTATCGATTGCTTTTAAACGAACTCAATCTTCCTGCCGATTCGCTCCAAGGTCCATGTCAACCTTCGTCCAATAAGGAAGCGGTGGCTTCATACGAGGAGCTTATAAATATGATCCGGATTCCTTTTTACTTGGAGAATTTCATGATCTTTGGATTATTAATCTGTCTAAATTCGTTCCTTAATTTGTTTACGGTGACACCTCTCAAAATCATTATTACTACTATCACTGGAGCCAAGAATTGGTATGTGAATAGAGACGTTTCTGTCGTCAGATCTCATTTTCGACTCGCAAAGAAGGACTTTGTCACTATATTCATTATCTTGTCTTCATTGGTGGTATTATCTAATCCAAGATTAGATATTTCAAAAGTGTATCATGATATTAGAGGACTGGCCCATATCAAACTTTATGTGATGTTTGGGGTATTGGAAGTGGCGGATAAACTCTGTTCTTCATTGGGTCAAGATTTTCTTAATATTCTTCATGATATTCCCTTTAGTTTATCATGGAAACTTCCCTTTTTCTATTTGATATCCGTGCTTTATTTGGCATTCCATGGCTACATCCTCATATACCAAACAATTTCATTAAATGTAGCTGCCAATTCTTATTCCAATGCTTTATTAGCCTTGCTTTTATCTAATCAATTTGCAGAATTGAAGAGTTCTGTATTTAAAAAATTCGAAAGAGAAGGTTTATTCCAAATAACCATGTCTGATCTATGTGAAAGATTCCAATTGAGTATTATGTTAACAATCATTACCTTTAGAAACTTCTTACAATTAGGACAAATCGGATTAATTCCCAATAGTTGGAAAAGTTGGAATACTTGGTTTGGAACCATTTTCGGTCCTGGAATGTTTGTAATTGGCAGTGAAATCTTTGTGGATTGGTTAAAACACTGTTATATTGCTAAATTCAACAAAATAAGACCAAGAATCTATAAAAACTTTTTATATGTGTTGAGTTTGGATTATTTGACAGTATTTAATTTTGAATCGTCTACAAAATCAGATTATGTTGTGCTTACCAAACGGATTGGATTACCACTTTTAGCCACGATCGTATGTTTCTTAAGAATGACATTGGCTGATTTCAAACATTTATTAATTTTCCCGGTCACTACTTCATATTTTTACTCCATTAGTGTTAGTTTGGGATTAATTTTAATCACTTTTGTAACTCTTTTACTTATCAGATTAATTTTAGGATTGGTGATTCTTAAATTGGCCAATAAAATTATGGTTGAACATAAGAACAGTCAACAATTATTATTGACAAAACCAGAACCAATAAAGTTTAAACAAATGGGCTTTGATGAGTCTCTTCCAGTTGAAGATATTGGAATCAAATTAGTAATTAATACTGATGATATTGACTCCGAAGAAATCAATCTTGAAAAAGAATTGTCTCCTGGTGCTGTTTCTCCAAAGGATGAAACGCCGGACGTTTCATCGACTGAAACCCCTAAATCTCCCATCGATCTCTCGTTTCTTCCCGGAATCCCCAATACTGAAGCCTCGTCTATTAACCCAGTCACAAGATCTTACTTATACGACTCAGACGAGAAGGTTCCTCCAACTGTGGAGGAAAGAAGAAATGAACAGATGTTGGACAAGTTCACTGGTGATGACGAGGGATTGGGTAAGGTCATGAGGTACGAGATGTCTAGTAAACGAATATGGTGAAGATTCCTACCATTTTTATCGATACCTTTGCTTTTGCTACAAATCATTAATACCGTTCCGCATTTTGTACCCTGTTCCACATACAGCATGATGAACCACGAAGCATCACATTATAATTATCATCAATTAACAATAACACTATTACAGTTAGTTCATTTTATAGAGTCTATCGTTTAATATATTCATATTTATTCATTGTAAGTGACAACATCCTTGTTTTTATCTATTATATATGGTTAAATACTACAAGCCTGATTATATACAAAATTTTATCTTTCGGCTGATTTCAGCATCCTTGAGGTATTTACAGAGACTCCTCGTGTCTCAATTAAATGAGGACCAAGTAATGGTTGGTCTTTGTACGATTTTATGGGATTTTAAAGCATGATTTGTTAGTGAGGCAATAGCCTTATTATCAAAAAAAAAAGACCTTAAACCTTCTTAAACAATTGTTTTTTCATGGCTTCATTAATGTACTTGACAACAGCAGGTCTTGGTTTTTTCAAACTGGCAGAAAATGCAAGACATCCAGTCAAAAGAGCCAAAGCACCCGCTTGATGGGCAGATGCAAGAGGAATTGGAACCA
The DNA here is from genome assembly GCA_030574995.1 of Suhomyces maxii. Lineage (NCBI taxonomy): Eukaryota > Fungi > Ascomycota > Pichiomycetes > Serinales > Debaryomycetaceae > Suhomyces > Suhomyces maxii. The sequence continues at coordinate 338,871 of JAJMGC010000006.1, forward strand.
AGTAAATCAAGGTACTGATACCCAAAGCAACTTGTAAGGAAACCAAGCCCATTACCATATTGATTTTCTTGACAGCAATCTTTGGAACAATATTCTTATTCTTAGCCACGTATAAATGAGCACCTAAAATGGTGAAGAAAGTGATGGTAGCGAAGGTACGATGAACTAATTGAACAGTGGTTGGGTTTTCCAAAAGATTTCTCCACCATAAATCAGAACGGTCTTCCTTTCTAGCATAAACAGGGTCCATTAATTCGTTTTTAGAAGGAAGTATATCATCACCCATATGAGGGAAAGTGTTGTAAATTAAACCAGCATCTAAACCAGCAACCATACCACCAGACATGGCAGTAATGAAAGCTAAACCTAATAAAGTGAATCTTAAAGGAGTGATTTTTTTAATTTGAGGACTGTTTAATTTTTGAAAGATTTCCTTAACCTTTTCTGGGCTACTTCTAAGCCATTTATTTTCAGTTAAAATTTCAAATCCAGTTGATAAAACTCCCAAATATAAAAGAAAGGCAGCAGCAAGGTGAGTGGTTAATCTGTATTGAGAAACAGTTGGTTTGGATCTTCTTTCAGCTAAATTTTCTTCATCTAAACCAGATTTAACCATCCACCAACCAATAGCACCTTGAAGACCCAAAAGACCAGTTAATCCAACGACTCTTTTACTAACATGAGCACTCATTCTACCAGATTTCCAGAAATATAATGCTGGCAAGACAAAGAACATACCTATAGCTCTTCCCATAAGTCTATGGCCCCATTCCATACTGAAAATGAATTTAAATTCATCTAAAGTAATGTGAGAGTTAAGTTGTTGAAATTCTGGAGAATTCTTATATTTGGCAAATTCTTCTTCCCATTCAGTTTGGTTCAAAGGTGGGATAGCACCCGTGATTGGTTTCCATTCAGTGATAGAAAGACCAGATTCGGTAAGTCTGGTTAAACCTCCAAGAACAACAATACCAAAGACTAATGTAGATGTACCAATAAGCCAATAACCAACAATCTTGTCCGAAATGACCTTACCGGAATGGGAGCTGGAGCCCGAGCTAGTGGATACTTTGTTAATGGTAGCTTTGATGATGGGAGATTTTGCGGTGGCAGTGGCAGTAGCGAAAGCTTCAGCCTTTAATGGAATGGTAGAATACGATCTGGTGAACCCACTTCTAGTGAACCTAGAAACCATCTGGAAAATGGATTGTTTTGGACGGGAAGCGATGGAGAGCCGAGAGACCCGGGACTGGGCCAAGGTGTTGAGCACCACGGCATTTTTGGTGAAGAAAAACCCAGTTCTGCAAAGCATGATGAGGTAGTTGGTAATCAGGAGATTATGATTTGATCGCACCACTGAAAAGGTTGCATAGGTAGGCAGGTGCGACACAAGTTGTGACGTAAATGAATAATTGGACAGAATCTTGTGAACGCGACAACACCAACACCAACACCAATCGATAAGATAGCCATTATATGGCCATTATAAGTCCATACGTAGTCCATGCGTAGCCGACAGGAAAAGCCCATTTAAATCCATCAATAGGGGGTGATTTTGTCCTAGTGGCTCTTTCAACAGTAACGTACTGGCCTTGGTTGCTGGTGTTCAATGCCTTCACAGCGATACACCACCACATTTGGTCAACACCAGACTTCAAGACAAATCCCTCGCCGTACAAGAGACATCCCTCGCCGTATACACCGTGGAAGCTTGTGCAACTACCTTGTTGAATCCTACTGACTATTCTTTGGTTTTACCCTTCTTTTGCTGGCAACTTTGATCTGTCTTGTAGGTCAAGTGGTGATAATCTCAAAAAATGTAATTTTTCGCAACTTTTACAAACCAAATCGAACCTTTTTGCAACTACAAGAACTGGACAAGTCATGGACGATTACGGTCCCTTTAGAGATATAGACAACGAGCTCGACGAAACATGGATGTATATACCAGAGGAGTTTCCTGACACCACAACCGATGCTAATGATCCATTTCAGTTGGCAGCAGAGACTTCAGCGGCTAAGTACCCGCAAGAAGAGCTCCTTGCCAACATGATCTATATCTTTTTGTTTCTTGTCTTTTCGACGGTGATCTTGGCCGGGGTTCTGTTTGGGGTCCGAGAGTACTGTATTTCTTTGAAGAAAGCAGGTGTTAAGGCTGATTTGGAGACAGAAGTGGTGTCTAGTGCCGGTATAGATAACGACGAAGAAGACACCCAAGACAGAAAAGAAGAGGAGGCCAGCACCTGTGAACAGCAAGCAAAAGCCCCATCTCCACCGAATGAGACACTATTAGCAGATATCAAGCCTACTGGCGGAGTTCAGGAAATAAGTTCTGCTGGAATCCCCTATACAGAGAGCCTTGTTGAAGTGTTGGAAGGACAAGGCAAGGGCCCTAAAACGTATGATTCCAAAGAAGAAGAAAGAGGAAGAGGAGGAGGAGGAGGAGAAGAAGAAGAAAAAGAAAAAGAAAAAGAAAAAGAAAAAGAAAAAGAAGAAGAAAAAGAAGAAGAAAAAGAAGAAGAGGCGGCCGAAAAGTTCAAAGAAGACCACGAAAATCCACACACTGACGACGTATCTTATTTCAACGAAGATGCCCGATACTTTGTTCCTTCGCTGTCGATTGAACGATTGGATGTGTTCTATGACGAGATTGACTCTCCAGGATTTAACGAAGCCATGATCAAAAAGTTCCTCAAAGCCCAGTTCTCCGATAAATCTGCCAAAATCAAGTACAGCTACAGAGAGCTCCATGAGATCCAGAAAAAGATCAGAATAGCTCCTTTAATATCTTCAACAGATGTGGCCAGCAAAAACGTGAAGTTATCTAAAATGATGAAATATCCAGTAGAACTTCCCACTACTACATTTACTTCTGCATGGAACGCTAATAAGCATATCAATGATATTAAAGAAGTTTTGATGAATAACTCAGGTGAGTCCCCACCAACACAGAGAGTTTACACCCTCTCGTTGATATGTGTTCTTACTTCCTATACACTTCATGATAATCCGAATTATTATCTTGGTGGTGTCAATGATCTAATTGAGTGGATACTTGATAGTGGGGAAATATTTCTGCTTTTAGAATTACTTGATTTGGACACCCAGAAACTTCTAATCAGTATGCTAATAATATTCTTTTGGTCCCATTGGAGCTTTAAGAGCAAAGAAACTACCCCAATTCAAGAACAGTTCAAATCATGGAAATTGATCGAGCCATCCATTCTTTCCCATCAAGTGATATTCAGGTATCTCTGCAATTTTGCAATTGGGAAAACTACATCTAATGCGTGTGAGATAAACCTGTCAGAAACTAATTTCAAAGTCCGAGTGGTACTAAAAGAAATGGCAAATTCAACATATTGCAATGAATATATATCTATAATTCCTATTGTGGCACAAGCAATCGAGATCACCGATAATCCCAAATTAAAACATAGACTATATGATACCTTGAAAATCATTATAGAGTGTCATAGTGATTGTTATATGAAGGATTATTTAAACGAAGATAATACTGATTTAAGAGTATTAATTCAACATGGTTTATGGATTAAACATGATGCAAATATATGCCAGAAAGCTCAAGATATCTACATCATACTAAGTAAAAGAAACCCGAAAATTAAACTTTGGTGGGATGCAATCAACGGAGGTAAAACTTATATAGCTCCATCAACAACTGGTGGTCCACAGACATCCACCACAGTGGAGATGCACACTGCACCACAAAGACCACTTACACCAGGATCTTGGAACTTGTTGGGGAAATAAAAAAAAAGTTATGCAAACTCGATTTCACATTCAAGTTTAAGCATTTCCGTTGAAGCGGGGGGAGAGGCTCCATCCTTTTTGTATGATAACCAGATTTTTCTTTATCTATCACGTGGAAAAACGGGGTTGTCTCAAGATATATGACAGTGAGGTTAACGTCCCATGTGATGATTCCAATGACTTAAACCGAGCGAAAAAGGTGCTTGGACTGCATGGAGCAGGTATAGCATTGAATGGAGATACAACCGTCGCCACCGACTTCCAGTGAAGAATGCCAGCCAATTACCTTGTATTGTCAGGACCTTGGACCATTCCCAGGTTCCAACTACTTTAGCATCAACTTGGTCAAGGTGGTGCAGACTCCATTGACCGTTTTTTTTTTTTTTTGGGGTGTTTTTACGTAATTGCTAGACCCTTTAATACTGGCAATAAAAGAAAAGAAAACCCACATGAAAGTGATGTCGCAGCCAACGGAAAATACATCCGAGTTCAAAAATTGCGGAGTCAGGTCTCATCTATCATCATTCGTTCATATATAAGGGCTAAAGTCGTCATATTGACCAATAAATCATAGTGTTTTAGCTAACAAATTTTCAAGTCATCGAATCTACTTTTTTAATTGACTGTTATTGATCATCATGCCAGCATTAGAATTAGTAGCTGCTGGGCTTCTTGGATCTCAATTATTCGAAGCCAAATATCATGCTAGTGAGGATTTCTTACTTGCTCAAAAGGTTTTGTCCAACTCCATTCCTTTCTTTTACCAATGTTACATGGGAAGAGCCAGTTACTGGTATTGGTTTGAAAAGTCTGCTGCTAAGCATGCTAACAAGAAAGCCGTTGCTTTCCCAAGGCCAAAGAAGAACCCTCCACCCATTAAACTTGATTCTGATGGTAATAAGATTTACGATGATCAATTCACTCTTGAAACTTTCACCTATAAGGAGTTATACGATATTGTATTGCGTTTCTCCCATATCTTGAGATTTGAATATGGAATCACTTCCAAGGACACCATTGCTGTCAGTTGTATGAACAAGCCATTGTTTATCATCATCTGGTTAGCCTTATGGAACATTGGTGCTCTTCCAGCTTTTTTGAACTTCAACACCAAGGATAAACCATTGATTCACTGTTTGAAGATTTCTGAAGTTTCTCAAGTTTTGATTGATCCTGATTGTGCTGGACCAATTCGTGAGACCGAAGATAGAATCAAGGAAGAATTACCTCACGTTAAGTTGAGATATATCAATGAAGTCGAATTGATGAAGGTTTTGACTGACAAATCCAGACCGAAGCATAGAGCCCCTGATAACACCAGAAGACCAGAAGATCTGGATTACTCTGCTTGTGCTTTGATTTATACCTCTGGTACCACCGGTTTACCAAAGTCTGCTATTATGTCATGGAGAAAGGCATTTATGGCTTCCAAGTTTTTTGGTTATATCATGAAGGTTAATTCTAATTCTACAGTTTTAACAGCCATGCCGTTGTACCATTCTACAGCTGCTATGCTTGGTGTTTGTCCTACTCTTTTAGTAGGTGGATGTGTTTCAGTATCTCAAAAATTCTCGGCCACTTCATTTTGGACTCAAGCCAAATTATCTAATGCTACTCATATTCAATATGTTGGTGAAGTCTGTCGTTACTTATTAAACACCAAGCCACATCCAGATCAACAAAGACATAATGTGACTATTGCTTATGGTAACGGTTTACGTCCAGATATTTGGATGGATTTCAAGAACAGATTCCATATCAAGGCTATTGGTGAATTTTATGCTTCTACTGAATCTCCAATTGCTACTACCAACTTGCAATATGGTGAATTTGGTGTTGGTGCTTGTCGTAAATATGGTTCTTTCATCACCAAGATTTTGTCTCTTCAACAAGTTTTGGTAAAGATGGATCCAGATGATGAAAATGAAATTTGGAAGGATACAAATGGTTTCGCTACCAAGGCCCAAAATAATGAACCTGGTGAATTATTAATGAAGATTTTGAATGCTAAGGAACCAGAAAAGACATTCCAAGGTTATTACGGTAACAAGAATGCCACTTCTTCTAAGGTTATTAGAGATGTTTTCAAGAAGGGAGATGCTTGGTTCAGAACCGGTGATTTATTAAAGGTGGATGGTGATGGCTTATTATATTTCGTTGATAGATTGGGTGATACTTTCCGTTGGAAGTCGGAAAATGTTTCTGCTACTGAAGTTGAAAATGAATTGATTGGTTCCAAGGCTATCAAGCAAACCGTTGTTGTGGGTGTTAAAGTTCCAAATCACGAAGGTAGAGCTGGTTTCGCCGTGATTGCCCCAATTGATGAATACGCAGATCCCTCTAAATACCCAGAACTTTTGGAAAAGGTTGGTAAACATGCATTGGCCACTTTACCAAGGTATGCAGTTCCTCAATTTATAAAGATTACTGATCTGATTCAAGCTTCTCACAACCACAAGGTTCCAAAGAATGCTTACAAGAACCAAAAGTTACCAAAGGGTGATAATGGTGAAGATACTATCTATTGGTTGAATGGTGACAAGTACGAAGAATTGACCGAAGAAGCTTGGGGTGGAATCATGGGTGGTAGATCTAAGTTGTGATCATTAACCCATCTACGCTATTAATCGTCATGTTTTTTTTCTAACCCTGCTATCTTAATTTTTTTTTTTCTAAAAATCCTATTGAAAATTATATACTCTATTTCTCTATGTCTTGCAATGGCATGTCATCTCATTTTGTATCATTGAATCATCATCGTCATCATCATCACTACCATCAGCATTCCGTCTTTATCAACTGGAGTTGTTAGAAAAAAAAAAAGAAAGAAAAGAAAATAAAAGAAAAAGAGCTAGCTAGTAACAAAACCAGCTTAAAATGTTAGCGGTAAAAGCTAATCTCAACATTTTAAATCATCGTGGACGTATTAACAATGGTTAGATGTGATTATAGATGGTTGTTTTTTTTTGTTTTTTTTTTGGATTATTTATTTAATAAAAAGAAAAGTGTTTTATAATATTTGTTCTATAATATTCGTAGCATTTATTAATATCGTTTCAACTACTAACTAAAACTATTTGTCATCGTGATAAACCATTTAAATATTGTTAACTCTTAACTGCTCTAACTGGAGAGTAAAAAGAGATTTACGGATTCATGGGAATTTATTGCTTGTTAGAAATAGCAGTAACACCTGGCAATTCCTTACCTTCTAACAATTCCAAAGAGGCACCACCACCAGTAGAAACGTGAGACAACTTGTCAACAACACCGTACTTCTTGGCAACAGTAGCAGTATCACCACCACCAATGATAACGGTGTTACCAGCTTCAGCAGACTTGACAGCAGCGTCCAACATGGACTTGGTACCAGCAGCGAATTTGTCGAATTCAAAGACACCTGGAGGACCGTTCCAGACGATGGTCTTGGCCTTAGCGATGGTGGCAGCGAATAATTCGTTGGACTTTGGACCAGCATCCAAACCCATCCAGTTTTCTGGAATACCTTCTTCTTGAGTGGCAGTAGAGGAGTTGGCATCCTTGTTGAAGTCATCAGCAGTGACGAAATCAACAGGTAAGACCAATTCAACGTTGTTCTTCTTGGCCTTGGCAACCAAGTTTTCAACGTTCTTAGCACCAGCTTCATCGAACAAGGAGTTACCAATTGGCATGTTATCCAAGACCTTCTTGAAGGTGAAGGCCATACCACCACCAACAATCAATAAATCGACCTTATCTAACAAGTTATCGATCAATTGAATCTTATCGGAGACCTTAGCACCACCCAAGATGGCCAAGAAAGGTCTGTTTGGGTTTTCTAAAGCCTTAGCAAAGTATTCCAATTCCTTAGCCATCAAGAAACCAGCAGCCTTTTGGGGTAAATCAAGACCAACCATAGAAGAGTGAGCTCTGTGAGCAGTACCGAAAGCATCATTGACGTAAACATCAGCTAAAGCAGTCAATTGAGATCTGAATTTTTCGACATCTTCAGCAGAAGCCTTGATCTTTTCACCTTCCTTGGTCTTTTTGGAACCTTCTTCTTCAATGTGGAATCTCAAGTTTTCCAAAAGGAAAATTTGACCATCTTTACCAGCATTGACAGCTTGTTCAACCTCTGGACCAACAGAGTCACTAAGGAAAGTAACTGGCTTGTTCAACAACTTTTCCAATTCGGCAGCAATAGGAGCCAAGGAATATTTGTCATTGACTTCACCGTTTGGTCTACCCAAATGAGAAGCCAAGATAATGGCCTTTGGCTTGTTTTCCAACACGTATTGAATGGTTGGTAAAGCAGCAACAATTCTTTGGTTGTTGGTGATGGTTTTACCGTCCAATGGAACATTGAAATCAACACGGATGAAAACTCTCTTGTCGGTGACGTTTAAGTCCTTAACGGATAATTTGGAAGATAAAGACATTTTTGGTTTAGGAATATGGAGCAATCTCATTGGGCTTTCCCTGCTATTTATGTGGTGGTGGTGGTGGTGGTGGTGGTGCGGTGAGTGCGAAAAACTCCGACGGGTGAGGGGGAGCCGAGATTTAAGGGAGTTAGTGGTGGTGGTAGTGGTGTGAGTTGCACCGATGAATGGGAGTAGCGAGGGACCAGGCAGAGTAACAATTGGTTGGAAGTTGTGGTAGTGGTGGTGGAAAGGGTCGTGATGGAAGGGTTGTGGTGGAATGGGTCGTGGTGGTAGCGGTGTACGTTGGTAGCAGTGGTAGCGGTGTGCGGTGGTAGCGGTGGTAGCTGTGCGGTGGTAGCTGTGCGGTGGAAGCAGCACCAGTGGAGGTGGATCCAATTGGTCTATTTGATTGTGTTGCGCTGTGGTTTGTAGCGAGACCTCCCTATCGCTGGCCCCAACAGGCCCTGTCATGCCTCGTGTCTGGGGAAATGGCATGTATCGGGTGAGGTGATCCCCGGGTCGAGGTCCTTTCACCCGGGAACATCAGCATATGACCGGAGTCAACTCAACTAAACGAGGCTCAATGGGCTGCCAATACCCGTGGTGAAAACGGTTGGTGGGAGCAATTGACCTGGTGCTTCCTATTGGGTAGTTTTGGGTGACGGGGGTTTGCTACATGAGTTGTTTTTCAACACACCTTTAAGTGGGCACAATTGGTGCAATTGTTAGATCAGTGAAAAACCGGGTGAAATGCTGCAATTGGGTGCTTTGAAGCAGGTCTTCCGTTCCTTGCAGCGTGCTACAGATCGGCCACCTATGCCTGCAGCTTGCTATTGGCCGGATCTTGCTGTGCTTGGACCTGTTAGTTGAGGCTGCAACTGGGGCCAGTTTTCACTTATGTCCGCGATTACGTAAGCACACTGCCACATGTCACGTGATCGAATACCCTTTACGCCCAGCTTAACACCATGATATGTAGTTTTGAGTCTAATGCTGTCTGCCGTAGTTGCTGAGAGCACTGTTGTTCTAATGGGCATTTTTGTTACGTAATGGTTGCAAAAACTTTCTGTTGCATTTTTGTGGAGAACACGTCTCGCCACATGAGCCCAGTGAAGCTCACCAGGACCTCCCTGCCTGCCCACCTACACTTTAGCACGGTTATGGTCACCTCAGTGACCTGTCGCTTGTGTCTACGTTCTCTTGGTGTGTTCTTGTTCCAGTAATGTCTCTTCGATGTCGCGATGTCGCGATGTCGCAGAACTTTCCAGAACATCACTGCGGATCATATATAATCTCATCGTCCCCCATCACAAACCTAGAATTACAATTAAAACACTACAATGGACAAAATCTTACAATGGTCGATAGCGCTGCAGTCCGGAGACAAGGAGGCATTGAAAAAGCTTGGAGCTCCAGACCCAAAAATGCTCCAACAACTCTTTGGAGGCCCTGATGAACCAACTCTTATGAAACAAGCTATAATAGTGGTTACCAATCCAGAAAGTGATTTAGAAGCTAAAGAAATTGCGTTTGAAAACTTTGAGATGCTTATTGAAAATATGGACAATGCTAATAACATTGAAAACATCAAGTTATGGGACCCGGTGATTGAGCAATTAGATAGTGATAAACCAGAATCGTTGAGAGTAATGGCAGCTTCCATTATTGGAGTTGCAGTTCAAAATAATCCTAAATCTCAAGAAGATTTCAACAAATATACTGGATTAAAGTCATTAATAGATATTGCATCTGATTCTAAAACATCTACTGAACTTCTTTTGAAAGCATTATCAGCAATTGCATCATTTATCAGAAACTTTGAACCAGGGTATGTTAAATTTAATGAATTGGATGGTTGGAAAGTTATAAATTTGTCCAGAGAACATGATCACAAGGTTAAGTTAAGGATACTATCATTAATTTCTTCCATTTTGTCTACAGGACTTGATTCTAAGAAGGAAGAACAAATCCGCAATGGTCATATGACTCAGTACTTGGTTTCTGTTCTTGAAAAGGATGGCCATTCAGGATGTATTGATAAGACTCTAAACATCATAACTCAATTATCTCATTTGAACTATCAATTTAGCTCTGCCGAAATTGCCGAATTTTCTCAAGGTTTATCTAATGTTGAACACAAGAAAGATGAATTAAATGGTGATGACTTTCATGCTGCTAAGAAAGCAATCAACTAACGAAGAAACGACCATAGCTAGTTTTTTTTTTTTTTAAAAAAAAAAAACAAAAAAAAAGTCTACGAAGTTGATGAAAACCACTCAGTTTGAATATTTTTCATCCTTAAAATATACTAATTTAATATCGAACTACAAGAACACAGTCGAATAAGTTTAACAGTATGAACCCGAATATTTCATAATCATTCTCTACTTTATTCAGTGTGATGATTCTCTTCAATGTGGGATATACGATAAGTAGTCTTAATAAACTCGTAATTTAATGGAACAAGATGTAGAATAATAGGACCAGTAGAACCAATAGAAACTATTTAGAATCGATCACATTCACAACTTAAAAGACTTTGTTAGTTCGTCTATTAGATTATTAGTGCTGTTACTGCCTGCAATAACTGATAGTTCACCATAAGTAGTTAATCTATAAACCTATGATTATTAGCAACCAAAGGAACAACACAAGCCATCTTGAATCTCGAGGTTTGAGACAAGAGAAATATATACAGCCTTGGCTTGAGTCAATTCCATAGAACAATAGTGATATTTGGGTTTTCCAAGGTTGGCCTGAGAATGGGTGCAAAGTTTATGTACCAAAAGGATTCTTATATAATTCAGAGGGCCCCAGGAAATGAGTCAAAGACTTTCAGCAACCTTAGCTGCGATAATGAAAGGGAACATCCGATGCTTTCTATGTATTCCCCTGAATACCAAGTGACCTCCTATTTCAGGCTTTACAATTCATGACTACTCGTTGATGACTTCGTCCTCGTCCTCTCCTAACAAAGCCCTCTTCATAGCACCATCCGTGGTAGGAGGAACAACGTTCTTTCCACTAGCGTCTTTGCCCAAAGTGCCCCATTTCTCCAAGTGCAAGTACATAGAATAAATACTCTTAAACAGCCCATGCAACTTTTCAGCCTTGGGCTCTGTCATCATCTTAAACTGACGGACCGTTTGAAGGAACGTAGTTCGGGGATCTGTTCCTGATTTGACGGTTCCCAAGTTGGCCAATGTACTGTTTCTTTCGTATTTATCATATAGCGAATAAGCAATTGTATATGTGAATGAATTGAGCCATTCCAACGCTTCCTTCTGGCTTCTGACTGGGAAAATATTAACTCCCAATTGGATCTGGCATTTATTCACCAAGGATGCGACTTCTTTTGCAGTTAATGTAGTTTCACATTGCTTTCTCTTCTTTGGCTGCGAATTTTCATTGAGTCTCTTGAGCACTTCCTCTTTATACCTTTGATTTTCTGCATTTCTTAGCTTGGTAAGGTACTGGTCGTACCCTTCTATAACGATGATTATGGTGTACTTGAGGGTATGATCTTTGAGTTCTGCTATGGTCTTTGCTCCATCTACCAGATACTTAAGAGTATTGTTTTGTACCCTTTCAACAAAGTCAGCAGCTAAAAAGTAAAGAACCAAGTTCTTTTCGTGGATCTCTCTGGCCTCACAGGGTATGAATACATCCTTCTGTTTGTTGTAGTTAGCAGTAATTTTCCGTTTCCAGTATATCAAAGGAACATCACAATTATAAGATTCCACTGTAGTGTGCTCAAATATTTCATTAAGAAGTTCATGGTCAAGCTGGACTGACTTTGGTACGTAAATAACCATTTCTCCAAGCAATTCTTCCTTTTTTCTGGTAATTTTATTAGCATCTTTGAGCTGTTTTTGGGTATACTGGTAGAATGGATTATCAATGGAAGGACTGTGCTCTCTTTTGGTTTTGGTGGTGGCTTTGATAGGCTTCACATCCAGTACATTTGAGGATGGTATAGTCGACTCTGGAATATAGTCAGAAGAAGTTTTCACAACTAGAGTTACAGGCAGCTTGTGGGCTGTAGAGGGACGCGATACTGGAGGTTCCATTTTCAGTGAAGAACGGGTGAAACTGTTTGGTGATGGTACTTTGATTTCTTTCTCTACATCTGAAGTAGGGAGATGTTTCACCTTTTCACCTTTTGGAATTTCTCGGAAACTGTCTTCCTCGCTATCGGAGAGCCATTTCACCAAGTCCATGAGAACTTGCTTCGGTTGCAGCTGCAGAAATGAGAATGAAGAGTCGACAATGGGGTCATTTCTAGATGAGATGATTGGAGACAGAGGGACCATCTGTGAGGTAAAGGTCTTTTTTGGTTCTGGTTTTGATAGTCTCAACGATTCTGGGATAATTGGGGAAGAGCTGTCGAACTGGGATTGGTACCGTCTGGGACTTGTAGGCTTGAGCTGAACTGATTGTGATCCTTCTGTTTGTGACGACAGTATGACCACTAGGCTTCTTTTCCCCGGTTTCTTGATCTTCATCAGACTCGAGGGCCTATCAGATAAGACACCTGGTTCTGTACTAGGTGGTACTTCCACTTGGATGTCTCCTGGTTCTTGGTTTTGGTCTCTACCTATATTAGTTTGATCTGGCTCTGAAAACAGCTTTTTTTGGTCATTTTTTGGAGTTACTTGAGAATAGCAGTTATCCTCTTCTGAGCCAGGGCCATCACGATCCATTTTTGGATCTTCTTGGTAGTATACTGGTGAAGATGGGGTATAAGACGCGGTTGGATCAGGTCTACCTTGACCATGTTGGTCCACTATTCCAAGCTGGTTCGGCATGATTTCCTGGATACTTTGGCCCATGAATGCTATGTCGTCTAGAACATTGCCACTTTTGTGTGTATTATCGGTTCCTTGGTCATGTTTTGCTTGTATGTCGTTATTCTCCGAAGTAAGTCTGTGGTTAGTAGATGGTGAAAAACATGTGATTCGAAGTACTTACAGTTCGATGATTTCGGGTTCCGTGAACGTGTCGTCCGAGAGGTTGATCACGAGCGGTTCTCGCATGCTGAGCTGGTGTTGGGGACGGTGAAACTGGTGGAGATGGAAGTTCTGTGGTTGTGTTGTGATGTTTCCGGTATACAAGCCAGGTAAACAAGATGATCTGGACTGCATATAAGCCACAATAGGAAGACCAGTATAAGTGAACAGAGGAACAAAAAGGTGCTAATGATTAGAATAGAGATAGAAGAGAGCAGAGTGTTGGTATCACGGTAGGTCAAAGCTGTTCTGCCGTATTTTTGTGAGTGTTTGGTCACAAAAACGTAGCTTTCCCGGATTTAAGGTTGGTTAAATGTAGTAGGCAATTAATAATGATGGCTCCTGGGATACACCCACGATGGAAAATATAGGTTTCAGCATCCTTACAGAAACCAAAATTATTCTATGCAACTAGTTTAGGGTTTCATTTTATGGGCAAGATTATTTGTCAGCGATTACGTCATCATCACATGACCCACAATCTCCAGTATCAACAACCACAACCAGATCAACAACCACCATCCATCACCAACAGACACCCACCAGGCAAACCTTGTGTAGAGGCCACTGTCGTCAAAGATCAAATTCCTCACCCCATCCCGATTGAGCCAACCGTCCTGTTTTTGCACCCCCTCGGTCACTGTACAGCCAATACCTCCAGTGAAGAAGTCTCGGCCACCTCACCAGTATAAATAGACCTCGATCGGCTCCTTCATTTCCCTCATACTACAGACTACCAGCATTACCCAGAGCACGTGTACACTAGTCCATCATGTCCAGAAGAAGAGGTTCCGCCCATCACAACGGATCCAATCTCGACGAATCGATATTCGAACTTAAAGAAGTCCAAAGTAGTATCCGGTACGACTGGCCACAATTTCTTAAAGAAGATGCCAATCCTGTTGAAGTTGCCGTTGCCCTTTTGGATGATACTTCTGTGGGTATGGCACATAGAATGCCCGAGTTTGAACTGATCAAACAGACCACAGAATCAGCACTTAGAAACGTTGTGAACGATCATCATGAACTTTTCAATAACAGTGTGGGGTCTTACCACATCTTGCTTTCTACATTGAACGAATCACAAGCGGACTCTCACGAAATTAAGGACATGTTGGAGAGTACTACTAAAGATATCCATGATAGATCCGATATTCTTAATGAACTAAGTCAAACTTCGGCCAGATACGCAGATATGATTGAAATATTGGATGCTATCAACGAAATGACCGAAATCCCTAACAAAATCGACCAATTGGTGGGCGATAAAAAGATCCATGAAGTCTATGACGTGATATCTCATGGTTATAAGTTGGCAGAACAATATCAATTGTGGTCGTTGCCTGCGATGAACACCCTTCAAAACTACCTTGAAATCCAATCCAATGCCTTGTTCGACATGATTGTAGACGAGCTCCAAAATGAAATCTACTTAAAGGGTAACACATCTTTAACTACTCCGGATACTGTCAATCAATTCTACAGTTGGGAAACTTTACTCCAATCCAACAATCCACAATTATCTTCATTCAAAACTTTAATAGCAGAACTGGGAAACTTGGAACAATACATCTACAACTCTGCTAACTTGGATATTTCTGAAGTGGTGGAGGTTATGAATAAACCAGTGCAAAATTTCATTAACAACCAATTGCCTAAACTTCATTCACATTTCTCGAAAAACTCGGAAAAGCTTTATTCTCTTTCCAGTAATAACGAAAAGTTGTTTGTTAATGGAAATGACGGAACTTCTTCCTCCAATTTAGACTATTCCATTCTTCTTGAAGCCACTTCAACTTTCCATTCCGAATCATTCCATTACATTTATATGCTTCTTTACACAGCGTCAAAACTAGGCCGCTTGAACCAAATTGTGGAAATCCTTTCTGGAAACAACCAGCTGGAGTTACATGGTCTTATTAACCGTAACATTGAAGAAGTCAGACAAAGAAACGGTGCTGTTCTTGGTAAGCTCGACAAAATCCAGAATTTTGACCGCTCTTTGACCTTTGACTTTATAGGAACCAAGAATTTCAGTGACTCTTCTGTATTGGTTCTTAAAGATTTATTTGGATCTATTTTCGTGAAGAGTTTGGGTGTTCTTCAAAGACATAAAGTTGTCAGTGAAATTGTTGATAGAATCGAATCTGGTCTGAATTTGGTTGCAGGGGTAACTAATGGAGATGGAAATAGAGTCTATGGAGAAAACACCAAATCATATGACATCCAAGGCATTTGGAACTCAGTTAAGAAAGAATTACAGTCTTTGATGACCAATTATATTTATGATAACCTAGCTATTGCCGCTAGTTCCGATATCATTCATACCAACAGTAAGATTCATGATATTTTGAGAAAGAAAGACCTTTTTCACTTCGAAGATGTTTCTTTTAACAAATCCTCCAAGGGCCCAGAAGACTTACAGATTATCTTGCAGGACATGTTTCCAGGGTTTCTGTTGTCAGACTCATTCAGATCCAAAAAGTCTGGTGAATCGGGTGAGTCAACCTCTCCTTATATCAAGAGTGAAAGATTCAATGCCGTGGTTGATGTATTGGTTCCTAAAAACTTACTTAACATGAGAATCATTCTTGAATTCTTCTTGATATTTATCTCTGGTTCCCAAAAGATCTTTTCTGTTGAAGGAAAACCTATGAATAAGAGTACCATTCAATTTTTTGAAGACTTTATGAAGTTATCTTTCTTGACACATGTTCGTGAGAGTTTGGATGCTTCTTTTAAGGAATTTATTGGTGTAGGAGCCGAACCATCTAAAGCTGCTAGTGGAAATGTTTCTTATTTGACTGGATTGAAGTTGGATTTGATTTCTATGGATAAGTCAGAGTCTAGTTCAGATAGAATCACTCCGATTGCATCTAATTTCACTGTCATCTATCAAAATGCTTTGGACTTCAAGAAGCTTTTCTACAATATTTGTTCTGTTTTCAACACTTCATTAACATACAGAATGGAATATAGTAGTATAGTCTTGAGATTCTTGAAGCAATTTTCAGATGCCTATGCATCGTTCTATAATGAATTGTTGTCAGGATATGAAGAAAGTAGAGTCGTGGATTATAACACCCCTGCCAGTAATAAACCAATACTGAGAACCAGTAAGTGGATTCGTGTTCCTGCGTTGACGGAGGTCAGTAGTATGATTATCCAATCAGAAGGTAATGGTGAAGAACTCAAGGTTTTGTTGCAAAAGGAGCTTCAAATGTTTTCCTTCAACGGAACAGAAGAATCTGTCTTTGATATCACCAAGGATGATTTATTAGATAGTGATTCTTTTAATCAAGTTTGCTACTTACTATTGACCACTTCCTGGATTTTGACTTGGTTGCCTTTTATTAAGAAGGAATCTAATTATGGTTTCTCTAACGATCTGTCATTCACTCTTTCTCCAATAGATAAATTGAGATATGACTGGTCTTTCTTGGAAAATGGTAGAACAATGATTAATGTTACCACTGGAAACGAAGACATCAATCAAGATAACCTTTACCTTGCATTAAGCAAGGACAAGCTTAAAGAGTTTGAAGAATCTGTTGCTAGCTTTAGAATGATTAGAGACCATACATTACTAGCATTGAGATATGATTTGAGATGTAAAGCAATTTATTATATTGCTAAATCATTCAAACAAATTGACTGGACTCCAATTACTGAACCAGGAGATTCAGATCAATACATTGGTCTATTAAATAAGGAAGTATTTTCTATCGACAACAAACTTACCAAATATTTAAGTGTTGGAGAGAAAGAGAGTATTTTTGTTGGATTACCAGAATTCCTCAACATGTTGGTAATTCAAGGATCACGATTGGTACGAAAAATTAATGCCAATGGTATCAAGAGAGTCTTATTAAATATATTCACCTTACAACAAATGTTGAGAAACTTGTTAAAAAATCCAGAAGAAGTGGATTTCACCAGATCCTCAGTTTATTTCGAATTATTCACACTTAACGAATTTAGTTTTATTAATTTTGTCAAAGTAAATGAACATGGATTTAGTGTGGATGAATACAATAATATGGCTAGAATGATTTATAGTGAAAAATTGGCTGATGGTAACGGTACTCAATTTAATAAGACCAAGTATAATGATTTGTTAAAGAAGATACATGGAATTATGAAGGAAAATCATCAACGATGAAACTACGAGCTTCGCCGATAAATCAAATCAAAAAATTCATGACCTTATTGCATCAGACCTGTGGTAGTTTTTTTTTTTTTCCAATTGTTATTTTATTTTGTTTTAAAGATCCAAATAATTGTTGGGAACTACAGAATACCTGAAAATTGATCAATCAATTGAACATCATAACAAAAAAAAAAATCAATTCTCTATAATTGCTTCACGAGATTAAGACAACACGGAATTGATTGATTTAAATTTGGGTCAAAGCCAATTATTTCCGTGCTGCAGCTACTTCCATACGAAAGTATGATGAAAACTGAATGTATTGACTATTAAAAAAATATGCTAGAATTGTTAAAAATTGGTCAATTGAATCAATGCATTGTTGCAGAATATAACTAGCGCATTAGCATGTCTCTTGGATTGAAATGAAATAAAATAAAATGAGTTTAATTCTGTTTTTTTTTTTTTTTTTTTTTTTTGTAGTTTGTTCTGTTGATGTAGGTTTATGTAATAGACTTGACGGTCAATTTACTGTTGCAGCCAGTTTTCATGTAGAAACTTAACAAGAGCTCAGAACCAGCAAAACTTCCCAAATAGGTCTGTTTTATGGGTGGTTACAATCTGGTATTTCTTCCAAGGGTCCCAAAGTATATAGCATATGATAATTATACCAAAACGGAATAGGTTTCCCAAAAGAAATCAGAAAAAAAATCACTGTGGATATCAAATTACTTGAACAAAAGGCATTCAAAAATCGATAAAAAAAGTGATAAAAAGACCATATTAGACTCGACGGAAAATCTTCAAAGTCAGTTAGTAAAGATTTCATTCGACAATTGAAATGTTAAGAGGGAACAAGAAGGAGATGCATTATTTTCTTTGGATCAGTTAATGGATAGAATTCCGCATTTCATTTGAAGCGATCGGTGATCCTAATGCAGTAAGGATCAAATTTGGCGCTTAGAGAAGGTTCTGATGGATGGAGGGATAACTCTCGGAAAGACTGATACTAAGCCATTCAAATATATTAAGAAAAGTAGCATTTTTTGGGACTCAAATGAAGAAGGTCGATTCTTCCATGCACTGGTTGATTGAGGATTCTTTACCTGATGCCTAATTGTTTTTTTTTTTTAATTTTAATTTAGGTATGCGCACTGATACATTTAAAACCAATTTCGGCCGAGAAATGTATACTACTTCATGGTTGCATTGCGACTTAAGGTTGCGCTTCAGTATAAGTGTGCCTGTATTGGGTTTTTTTAAGCATACCGTAGCTGTACTTGAGGTTTCCAGACGTGCTAGTCACCTAAAATTCTATTGTCACACGATTAAATTCAATAGTTTGAAATTCTTAGAGTATTATAACAATATTAATTGAAGGTACGAATGTTTCTAGATAATTTAGAATATTTTATTGAATGCATGGAATATGCTTCTAAATAATATTTTATCTCTCAAGCATTAAAAAAAAATAAATCTGATGAACAAAATTGATATTATTATCTACTATTACAAGCCAACAACAGACGACGATCATTAGCCCGGCAATACTATCACTATTCATCAACGGTGCCTAGGTACTTGTGATTTTTATGAGCATATCATCATATCACTTATGGGTCTCAATTCCCCCCCTTTATTTTTTGGTTATCATGAATGATTTCAGTTTGACCTATATTGCGAACTGACTATGGATATTCTGTAGTGTACACTTATACATGCCTGAAGAAGTTGCCCAAACCGGGCGTGACGAAGTTATAATTATCCACATTTACTGAATCAAGAAAAAATTAATTATAACCAAAGCTGCACCGACTCTTAAGTCAACTCGCTTGGAACAGAGAGTAGCACGCGTTATGAAACACTTAAACGAGAATCATTCGTTCCACTAAGCTTCTAGCCGAATCTAGCATCCATGATAGAATCAGGTTATCTTTGAAGGTGGTGCATTTTTAGCTTTCCTTCAGTTCTACCATCACAAACAGTGAACGGTGTTCAGGAGAGGTTTGCATGTACTCTATATGTAAATGTCTGCCTTATTGCTGAACTCTGAACGTCCAGGAACAAAGTAGCACCAGCAAGGAGAGGAAGTGCAATCCAGGTCCGACGTTTTCGTTGGCAATATAATAATTTTTGGCCCCGATTCGTTCGTGGTGGGTATTCACCTTGCTGGTAATAAATACAATAAATACGGATGTTGATATGGCTGCGAAATATGTCTACACTGTTGCTGGATCATTTTGTAATTAGCACCTCTACTTAGCCAGACTTCACACTTGATTATACCCATTTTTTGCCTGATGTGCTTTGTGTCTTGTAGAACTACCACTTGGTTATGACCAAGAACTAGCACCCATTTTTAGCATTTCTTTTTTGTGGTGTACTTTGAAAGAGACTCATGAGGTCACTGATAAGGAGCTGTTTTTGTGTGTAGCTGCGTTGATACAATAAAAAAATAACGTCCTTCCAGGTATCCCGAGTCCAAGCTCTGACAAAACAAGTATTTTAAGTCCAAGAACTACACGATAACAAGCCCCGATATATTTTGGGTAGCTCAACAATATTCTTGGGCAAGTATTTCAATAAGCGAGGCTTTGAGAGCCTGGCCACCACCTGTAATTCATTAAAGTGAACCACTCGTTATCTAAATAATTTTACTTTAAATGTAGATACTCAAGAGCATGTCATTAGTGGCTCCGCAGGATAGTGACTAAAACTCGGGTTAAGAACCGGACCTTAATTATCGAATATCAATTGTCAATTAATTCAATATCCTTTTCTGGTAGATTCCACTATCGGTGCGATTGGGTGTATACGTGATTGTACAAATTTCGACTCACCATCCTATGAGGTTTCCCAGTGCTAGATGGTGCTGAAAAATATCCCTCCTTATAGGATTCAATGCTTAACAAGTAGTTACTAAGTTCAAATACCTGGAGTTTGGATTTAATGTGGTTTCTTACACTATCTCTATATTAACGTTATTATTAAACCAAGCTCTATGTACGGGTAGTCCAGGTCCATCATTATCATTACCATAGGACTGTTTACGAGGTTCCACTACCAGCCATTGGGAGGAGAGAGTGATTTCTTGTTCATCATGGACTAGATCCTTTGTTCCCCATCATGTAACCGCAGGTTCAATGATAGTGAAGACTAACGTAAAACATGAAATAACAGTAGCTGTGGTATGAAGCAAAGACTTTAAAAAAAAATTGGCACTAGGCCCTTAAATTGAATTGTCTAGCAATGTCTGGTAAAATTGGAGGCAACTCCAACATGTTCACTCAATCTTTCGAAGAAGAATCTACCAAGACCAGAACCAACAACTACTGCGAAAAAGTAGGCCAAGGTGTAGGTCATGGCCACCAACATCAAACTGTAGCCAAACAAGTCTGGTAAAATACATAAGACAATTCTGATCAAGTCTCTGTAGACTCTTGAAGCCAAGGACAATTGGCCAGGGAATGAGTTCTTTCTGTCCAGTTCAACAGGTTGGGATTTGTAGGTTGCGGAAGAAGCCTTTTTCAAGCTTTCATCGGAATCTTCTGGACCACAACATTCGCCAGATTTGACAGCAGCTCCCACAGCAAGAATATCGGCACCATACAGAGGGTTTTTCCAGACCTTTTGTTCCAAGTACAATCTGATGAATTCGAAACCTCTAGCAATAAACGCAAGGAAGAAGAACAATAAGAAAATACCAAATGCTTGGGCCTTGGTGTCTGCGGAAAGACCGTCGAATAAAACTGGGTAGTTTTTGAACTGGGTGGTGAACCACATATGCATATCTGGCATACTTCCCATACCTTCCATATGGTCATGGCCCATTGCCATACCGGTGGAATGAGACATATCCATACCAGTAGCAGTGGCAGTGGCCATGGATCCCATATCCATCAGGGATCCCATGTCCATGTGCATTCCCCCGTGACGAGCTTCAAGCATTGTGATATATCGATGGGAGAGACTTTTGGTATGATAGTATTTAACTAAAGGAGGAAGTGGTGAGTGAGTGGTGGTTCAGGTGAGTCCAACGAGCGTAAAGTTTAGCTAGTGTGGAGTCTGAAAGGGGTTGATTGCTTGGTGTCGTGTTTAGGTCGCTTGTGATCGCCTACTTCGTCGTTATCGTATCCTGTTACTGGTACTGTTGGTTCTCCACTGGGATCGCTTCAGTTTTTATACATATTAATTTGCTCACCTTGAGCAAATAAACCTGCCCAGATAGTAAGGCCTAATTTGGGGAAAAAAAGTCCTTATTGGCTGCGACCAAGACACCTGATTCCGACCAGCAGAGATCTGGGATAGATCTGACTGAAAGTGCCTTCCGATCCAGGTGTGTGGTGGGAATCTGGCCACACGGACGCTTCCCAGCACTACTGAATCTGCCCCGGCATCGTCGTGGTAGGTGCCAAGAAGGGGTTTGTCACGTGACCACACACTGATGAAGCTGATAAAACTCTGTGCGGCTCATCGATGGGTGAAAAGTTCACCAGGTGAGCCGTGTGTCATTGAACGCTGGAACAAGGCCAGAAGGACCGACTCTCGCTTAGCAGACCTTCGCAATTCCGTATGTAGGAACATTGCGCTTTTCACACCGTGAAAAATGGTGAACTGGACGATGACACTGGTGCCGCTATTTCGTTCGTTCCATGGTTGACTATCCCTTTCACTCTCTTCACAAGGTGCTATTGGTCCAAGACCAAACCATTAATATTAAACTGCTCATTCTAATTTATCGTGGTAGAAGTGAGCAAATTATTGGTTCTCGTATTGACCCATCTTGAGCAAATATGAGCTAGATATATGATTTGCGTGTGAGCATATTCTTTGACATGTTTTAGGGCATGGAAACTTTGGAACCAGGCTATAATTTTTTTTTGCTCCATCGAGTTCTTTTTCAAACATTTTTTTTTGTGCTTTTGTACTGGCTTCTTTTCTCTACTTTCATAACCATGTAAGGGTAGGGTTTCGCAGTGGCAGGTGTGCACTAATTATAATTATAATTGGATCAATAGTCTAAACTAATTATTAAGCTTGTTTCATGTGCTATAATGATAGACTTGCATATTTTAGTGAGTTAACTTGGATGTAACATAGTCCAAGCATTTTTTTTATTCTATTCTCATGTATTCATAGCACTTGATGCATTACATCCGACAATGACTGAAATCGATCGATATTATTCAAGAGCTATTTATTCAGCAACTGGGTACTAAAATAGAACTCGCGTGGATATTCCCAAAGAAATGCAAAGATTCCTCTATTGCCTCCACATCTTGCATTTTGCAGCTTCCAATTTAACTCTACATACCTATAAGTTCCTTTAAATCTTCTATTGTCTGATTTTTTTTTTTGATTCTGGTTCTCTTGTGCTTATGGTTATGGATATGGTTCTGATTCAACAGTCATGACTCTATCAACTCGTCTCGTCTCATTTCAAAATGCAAAAAAAAAAAAAAAAAAAAAGAAAAATAATAATGACAATAACAATAATTATTAGCCTAACCATCACTTCTAATATTCATTTTAATAATTTTAAATCTTGATATGTGGACATCTCTTGGATAAATCGTTTGTTAAGACATGTTCATCCAACCAATCTTTACCAATGAAACGCACTCCACATGCAACACATGATCCTGGCAAAGGAAGCTTGTCTGTTAAAGTATGTGATAATTTTCCTTTAGGATCATCGAACTTGAAATGAATATGAAGTAAATGTTTCTTGTAATCATAAGGACGATTAAAATGCTGGGTCTTGTGGTTACACATATGTTTTGGATAAACACATTGGAATCTTCCAATTTCATTATGAATCCGTAAATGACGGGTAAGATCACGACTAATATGCTTATTACATATAGTACAGATTGCACCCTTTGGATTTCTCTTCTTTTTCCGTTTCACTAAATCGACTGTAGGTTCATTATCTTTACTGGTAACACTATTGGTACTTTGATGTGATGTGGTACGTTCAATTGGATGAATCTCATAAGATGAATTGGATAATGGTGAAAGTCCTTGTTGGACATTTACTTGAAGATCTAAAAGATCATGATCATCATCATTTTCACTTGTAGTATCCAAGCCTCCAGAGCCTTGATATTGACGAGGTATTTCCTGTTTAATCGATTGGGATTGGGATTGGGCCTGCCCATTTACCTCTTCCGGGCCAATTGGTTTAAAAAGTGTCAGTGGTGAAAATTCAGTTGGATTGACATCGAAATTGTATCCAGTTAAATCGGGATGATTATCAGATTGATTATTGTTATTTTGTTTAGGATCTACCAAATATTCTTCAAAAGTCTTGGAGAAATTGTTATAATCTTGTTCATTATAATTGATGTGAGGAGACATGAAATTACCGGAAAGTCCTGAATCTTCAAAGTATCCATTTTGATTGGTACCAGGAGGTTTCATTGATGGAGTCATGTTAGAATTGGTAGAAAGGAACCGTTGAAGTTCAGGTCCATCATAACCACCACCCAAATCTGGCTCAAGAATACGCAAATCTGGCCTGTTGAGCTCATCATCATCCAAATGGTGAGTCATTGCACTGAATTGCTTGGTTGATGGAGCATTGTGAGAAAACAAAGAGTCAGTGCTGGCATTGGAATGGGTAGTAGGAGCATTTCTATTGAGATTATCAAGCTTTAAGTAGAATCCTGGGTGCTTTTTCTTAGGACGACCACGAGAAGCTGGACTTTTGGTATAGTGAGCAGATGCCAGTTCGCGATAGTTGGTATTAGCAGGATATAAGTGGGTATTGGAATCGTCGTTGGCGTTGCTTTCGGAACCGTTTGCAGCTCCAGAACTAGATACTGCACTGGAAGAGTCGAAATGGTATTGCGAATGCTGTGACGGTTGTTTCTGGTGTTGATAATGTGGTGGTTGTCTGCCAACTTTACCTCCAACAATAGGAAACGAGTTTTGCCGTATAGTCTTGGGTCTCTGGAGATGTTTATTTGCCTTGGGCTTGACCAACGGAGGAGTCGACGGCATGATGTGTTGGGAAGGACTCAAACGACGTTTGAGCAACGATTCCTGGGCTGGGCCCAGGTGTTGCTGCATCAAAGGTTGAGGTGGCGGATGTTGATGGTGTGAGGGGTTCAGTGGGTACAAATGGTCAATGCGACTCGATGGCACCGAGAAACTGGTGTAGGTGAAATAGTCGAAGTCGGAGTCGTTGATGATGCTGCCCATGGCGGCAGTGACGGAGGAATTCTCTAGTTGGGATGGATTGGTGATGGCAGAATCGGTGTTCAAAAGCGGAACTGGACCACCAGTACCACCACCAGTACCGAGGGAAGCCGAGCCCATGCCAGAAGGGAAGCCGGGGTTTGCCATGATGGTGGCGGCTAACAGGTCGTTGCGGCCAGGGGAGTCGCCCAATCTGTCCATTCCGTATTGGTCGTATAAAGCTTGGGCAAACTGGTCAATCTCCAGGGCATCATTGTCGGCAACCAGAGGAGGCCAGGTCGAGTCAGGAAGCAGACTCAGGCCAGGGCCGGAGCCGGAGTAGATGGAGTTCTGAGTACCTAGATGGTGACTCTGACCCTGGTTGTTGTAGTTACCAGTGTTGGCCTCGTTCATGGTGGCATCCAAGTTGATGGGTATAGTATGTAAAGGGTTAAAGATTGAAGATTGAAGTAATTACCAAGGTTGGATAAGCAAAAAAAGGGTGGGTTTTTGTGTCACGCAAGTTGCAACACAAGTCACCACCAAACCCACATTACATGCACACCTGGATGTACTGTATGTAAACTTTTTGCGTAAAGGCAATATAGTGAATGCAAAAAAAGCGGACATATGAAGTGTCAAGAAAGTTCCTTTGGGCCAAGCGTATACGTACTGTATGTGCTATGTGCTGTATATGGTGTATGGGCTTGGAACAATTGTGGAGCTGTTGCTGTGAAACGGCTGTGGAATATATCCATTGATCCGACTTTTATGGGTCAAATTATCAGATTGGGTAAGACACAATCAATCTTTGCTTGTTTTTGGATGTTTTCTTTGATTGGCGACTTTGTTTTTCTGAATTGGTTTTGATTTTCAGGTTGTCATACTACATACAAGAAAAGAAGCCAAATAAGTTGTGATAGTTGTGGTGTTGGGGTTGGGCCTTGTTTAAATGCAGTAGGTAGAAATATGGTGAAAGCGTGGGGGATGTCATTTCATCATGTCAAGCTTAAAGTGTAAGTACGAGTGGAACTAGTTGCATGAAGCATTGAAGCATTGAAGCATTGCACATGAGAGTCTTTATGTTTGGTGCCCGATTTATTCACAATTACATAAGCGCTTAACCCATTTTTTTTAAAAAAAAAAATACTTGAACGCTTTCGTACATCGTGCCCCTTAACACCTTTTGTACAACATCCGCATATCCTACGGCAGATTTCATCTGTTAAACCAGTACCCTGGATTTTTAGCCCTTTGGTAATGCAAACCAACGTGATTCCCCACTTTAAAAATATGGACGTGCGCTCACCGACTACGTAAGGGTCTGAACAGCAACACAAGGGTCGGAAACCCTGCGGGCCGATTTTTCCCAAAGTGCCGATCATTTCACTCCTACGTCACCCTTTTGGTTGTCTGTTCTTTCGCATTATGCAAGTACGTTTGGCACCTATCCTTGTACTTCTCTTAACTTCATACTCGTACATATTTGATTCTTCTCCACATGAGTCCAAGTTTCATCTGCTTTCTACTATTTCTATCTCTACCTGAACCCTACCATCTTTCTCCAAGGGTTTCAGGGCATCACAGCACTTAATGCTCACTACATAGATCTAATCTAAACAAAGATCTGAATTGACCCTGAATTATCATAAACACCCGTCTACTCTTTACTCAAATCCACCAATATAAGGTGATACCTCGCAGAATTTATAGTCGACTGTCTATAAACTAGGTCAAAAAAATTATTAAAGGGCCAAGGCTTCATATTATTGCTTTTTTGGTCAACAAGACTATTGTCATCGTAACTTTTTGGACTAGTGCTTGACGGGTTAAGTTTGTCGCTTATTTTTTTTGTTTTGTGCTGTGGGTGAAAACTTATCCTATATACACAGAAGGGAACTTCCAAGCGATAGAACATAGAACATTTAATTGATAAATCCGAATGGTGCAGCGATATTGGATTGTGGTTCAACATAGCGGAGAACGTAGAGGTTACGAGAATTAACCTTAGTTTGGAGGAGGTTTAGCCTTTCACAGCTCTTAAACAAAAACAGGGTTCTTCAAGCTGTCATCATAATAGGGAGCTTTGATTGTTTCAGTTTTAAGGTACTTATGAACGAGATCAAGGCAGGGGATGCAATTTGAAACAAGGTACTGTACGAGAAAGTGATCAATAAAGATTTAATCACTTGACAATAGATAAGAAAAGGTTAGTTTAAGGAAAATAATAATAATAAATTAAAATAAAAAAAAAAACAGAAACGATGGAATGAGGGGAAAAAAGTACCCTTAACCCGAGCTACTAGTGTAAGAAAAAAAGTTGGGTATTTAGTATTGGTAGGTTGAGTTAGACAATTGAGTTGGATTGGTCTCGATTAAAGTAAAAGTTTTTGGTTTGTCTCTGTCCTATGATAGAAAATGCATTTCCATGCGCTATGCATAAACATATAATGCAATGCTTATGCACGCCAAAAAAAATCCCATAACCATACAAAATACAGACAATTTTCTAATAGTCATTAGACGTTGATTCCACTGGATTCTATTGCATAAATTGGCAACGAATTACTTACGAACTGCAGGTTGAAAGGTTAAAAAAAAATAAGTGTCCGGAATATGCATGATATCCGACAAAATGCCGATTCCGAACACTATTGGTACCCTGGATTGATTTCACAAAATTGAACCTTAGTCTAATGCATATGCATAACGTACCTTGTTAATGTACGGAAATATTTGTATGTATATATAGGTTCGCTTACATTTTAGGCGTTAACCTCTATTCACTTGGCGCCAGAATTTGCCTCATTAACGGCACACTCATGTTTTTTTTTCTTTTAATTTGTTTTGAGTTTGGACCCTATAGTCACATACATCTCATCTAGCCCAAATCTGTACATCCAGTAATGCACTGCCTCTACACTTGCCGCAACCAAATTCTATTTGAGCCTTTCGTATTAGATGTATCAGCAACGCACACCACCTCTACTACTTGTGGCTAAAAAAAACCTAGACCGTGCACGTGACGGGCGCAAATCCAGCTTTCTTTCTGTTTTGTAAATTCAGGGAGGTATCATTGCCCTTTTCCCTTTGCCCTTTGCCCTCTGCCCTTTGCCCCACCACTAACATCCACCATGAGCCTATTCGTACTTGGATCCACCGGACTTGTGGGAGGTCGTGTCTTGAGTAAAGCCGATTCCGTTTCTCAAGTCACCTCCATCACCACCTTGGCTAGAAGAGAACCTCAAGTGAAGTCATCCAAGATCAATTCCTTGATTGAAACAGACACTTCCAAATGGCCTGCTATTATCGCTGAAAGGGCCCAATCCACCAAGACCTTCTTGTCTGCCTTCGGGACAACCAGAGCTGCGGCCGGAAGTGCCGACAACTTCCGTGCAATTGATTATGGTATCAACTTTGAAGCTGCGAAAGCCGCAAAAGATGCTGGAGTAGAGACCTTTATTTTAGTATCAACAATTGGGGCCAATTCCAATTCACCATTCCTTTACTTTAAGGAAAAGGGTCGGTTAGAAAATGATATTGTGGCCCTCAAGTTCCCAAGAACCGTGATTTTAAGACCAGGTGCTTTGTTGGGTGAAAGAGAGATTTCAAAGGGATTTCCTACCGATTTGGCTGCTAAACTTGCTTCAATGGCATACGGAACTCCTTTCAACTTTTTCTTCAAATCCATTTATGCTGATGAAATTGCAAATGCAGCAATCCATCTTGCTTTTGAAGACTTTGAAAAGAAAGAGCCTGTGGTTAAGTATTTGAGCTCAAATGAAATCAAGGCTTTGTCGGACGAATTAGTAAGTAAGTAAGTGAGTTATACGTCCTTTTTTGTTGTTGCAGACATCATCATACTCTTCATTATGATCTTGTGGTGGTTAGGCAATACTGGTTTAGTATTTATAATTAATTCTACGTGATACGAAAAATCTGGTTTTTTGTAGAGAAGTCTTAACTATCTTTTGAATATCTGGTCTAATGTGAATATTTTCTTTTATATACCATGCAAAGACGCTATTTAATGAAGCTTCTCTACCATTACTTTCAATATTATAAATAATTTATTCAACATTATGTATATAGTCATTTAACTATCGAACTGAACAGCGAAATACTTTTAACAAAAAATTAAAACAACCTTATGGGCTTTCATATATATTCCCAACATCACCATGACATTAAAATTATCCATTATTATCGATACCATCTATTAGATAGTAACACCAGCGAAGAGAACGGTTCAGACAGTCTTTGCTTTTGGACGTTCAGACCAGGACTCAACTATGTCGTGTTGATGGCTCCAATCAAGACATAAATAACACCCACCCATCAACTTTGGAATAACCTTCAAAGGGAAAATCATGAACACTGATCAACATTGCATATAAACAAGAAATCAAAAGTATTAAAGCAACTGCACTTTTGTCCATTGGCAATCATTCGTTTTGAGAGCTGCAACAAAGTTTGACAACAAAGAAGTTGCAAATAGCCAAAGAGTCCATCCTAGCGACCTTGGGATTTTTGCAACTATTTTTTATGAGTAATTGTAGTCACCAAGTCCTTGAAGACATAGGCGAGAAAATGTTTGTTTATCAATGAAGTGGCCATTACCATCGATTCTGTGGAATATCTTCGTAAATTAATGCTAGAACCATCATTAAAATTTATTAACAACTCATGACACTGGTTAATTAAATAAATACGATCAATAAAGACCAGAATATATTCATATTTTCCATTTCTTTTTTTCATTTTCTTTTGTATTCAAATGGAAAGAAACATCCAGTCGACCTTATTCGTCAACAATATGGCACCTCTTGGTGCTATCTTCAGTTAAAATATGCTTGTCTAACCAGTCTTTACCTATGAATCGGTAACCACAAGGACAGGTACCCCAGTCAAACAATTTATCACTCAAGTTGTGAAGTCTTTTGACACAAGGATCGTCAAATTTAAAATGTCTATTCAACAAGTGCTTCTTATAGTCGTATGGTCTATTAAATTTACCCAGCTTATGACGGCACTGGTTCTTTGGGAATTTACAAGTAAATCTAGATTCAGACTGGTGAGTTCTCATGTGTCTAGACATATCTCTAGTAATTCTCTTACCACAGATTTGACAAGACTTGTAATCAACAAACTGACTTTCAACAGGAGGTGGAAGTAAACTGGAGTTGGAGTTTAATAATGTAGTCATGTCCGGATACTGATTGACATCAATCCCTTGTGGCACCTGTATAGCTAACATACTTTGTTGTTGGTATGGGTTAGGACAGCTGTTGGCTCTATATTTAGAGGGTTCATCCTCCATAGGTCTGATATCTGGAAGTGAAGCATTCTTTGGGTGCTTGAAATCGTCGGCTTGTGCCATTCCTGGAGCCTGAGCTTGTGGTTGTGTTGGAACATACTGACTTTGGTAGTATGGTTGCATTGGCTCAAAAGATTGGCCACTTTGGTAATTAGAACCAGTACTTGTAGTAGCTTGAGGGCGATGGCTATAACTGCTGCTAAGGTTAACACTGGTATTAACAGGAGAATAATGTTGTTCTCCAGCACCTGAGCCAGTACCAGTAGAAGTTGCTGATGGCACTGGTGCACCGTTCATCATATAACTGTAAGACTCTTTATAGTCATACTCATTGGTGGTGGAGGCCATAGAAGCAGCATGATTTGCATCATCAGAATGATAATGATATAATTGGTTTTGGAAGTGAGGTTGGTGTTGTTGTTGGTGTTGTTGGTGTTGCTGTTGTTGGGTCATTAAGTTATCATATCCTCTTCTTCCGTGATCAAGAAATTTGTTGTTGTTGGGGGTAACTAGCTTCATTGAAGGAGCAAGTTCAGTTTCACGAGTAGTAGTTGTATAATTAAGTAACTCCATTTAAGAAAGGTTCATTAGATTTTTTTTTTAAGGATAGAATTAGAGAAAGGTTCAAATTGATCTGGCAAGATTGTGATATTTAAGTAGCCACCACCTCCAACAAAATGAGTACGATAAGATCTTCGATTAATACCTGCTAAGCGCTTATGATAGACGTGAAACTGAGGTGGGTTTGCACCTGAAAAATATTATAGAAGCTTAAGGCGTTAAAGTATAGAAGTTTTACCAAGGCATTTAGGAACCAAAAAAAAAAAAAAAAATATTCAAAATAATAAACTGTTGGCGTGAAATAGCCTAAATGATGCTGTAAAGGTTAATATCAATTACAGAGGCTATATAGCTGCTTAGACATGTATTGCGAAAAATATAAATTATTTTTTACAATAATTACAGCCTGGCTCCAAACTCTTTTGCATAAACAATTTTTGTGCAGACAATATTTTAAATGCACTGAATTTCTGAGCCTACTCTTCCAACAAAGTGATAATTCCAAAAAAAAATAAAAAATGTAACAGGAACAGAAAACTTTATTAAAGTGTCTATTATACGAACCCTGTACAGGGTGCCACGCGCAAACGACCCTTCCAGAACCTCCCGATTCGTCCCGACTTGTTTTATACTGGCTTCGGTGTCAGCCATGCGGAATTGGACGGGTTTCACGACATGTACCGTCACCTCTTTGTCCACCCCTGGCACCATACACATACACACTCACACACATATCACATATCTACACAGCTTCTATAACCTAGAAATACTTCAAACTTTTTTTAAGTATGCACCTTCAACAGACTTCAAAACCAGTCATTGAAAAATGAAACAGGTATGGCACAACGGGGGGTCCACAGCGAACATTGCATGTTACCGAGTCGGGCGTGAGTAATGTTGGTGTTTTCTTGCTATACTATAATTGGGGTTCATGTATTGCGAAGATGTGTAAGTAATACTCTTAACCCATTTCTAATCATTAGTGTGTAAATTAGTAATTTGACTCATAAATAAACGAGCTGTCAAGAAAAAAAGTTTGGGAAAAAACAACAGGCATGGCATAGTGCATGCAGGATGGATTCTAATGGACCCTCCGACATTAAAAAATACGACTTATGCAACTCAAACACATGTATTATGGCTGCTATTTTAGTTTCGCTTACAAACTTGACCCTATTGCCTTACGGTAACCAATAAATATTCCATTTCTCCGATTGGTATGTTTTGGTGCTGCCATCATATATCACATGGACTAGATCTACGTTAATGACCCTAATCTAATTTGTCATGTGGGGGATTTCCCTAGATTTCGAACCAGGAACTGAATTTCAAAACTGGACGATTAATGCATCCTGCAACTAATATGCTTGGCTATAGAACATAATTGTGTGAGTACAGCCCCATCTCATATTATGGGACCATCTATTTTATCTAATTCAACGATCACGAAACGACATTTCATCTGGTATTGTCTCTGGCTTCCTACTTGGT
This sequence comes from Suhomyces maxii, assembly GCA_030574995.1. NCBI lineage: Eukaryota > Fungi > Ascomycota > Pichiomycetes > Serinales > Debaryomycetaceae > Suhomyces > Suhomyces maxii. The sequence continues at coordinate 370,755 of JAJMGC010000006.1, forward strand.
ATTGGGTAAGCGAGATATATACGTTAGGTATAAGCGAGCTGAACCTTCTGGTACCTTTTTCTTGGAACATCAATTTTTGATACATATGCAGTCTTTTGAAATTACACCCCAAGTTCGGGTGGCACAGCTTTAATCGGTACCCGAGAACCCATTTCACACTACCATACACTAGAAAACAGAATCCGACCCTCCCTCCATACACTTACACTTACACACAATGGAGATACTTAGAAAACCTCGAAAGCTGATGGATATTCTGGAGCAGACGAGTGCAAACTGGTCTCACATGTATGGCCCGCATATACTACGTTTCGCTTGCTTCGCTTGCTTCACGTTTGAGGCATTCTTCCTGCACGCATCTATCAAAATTGATTCTAGAATAAAATCAACCAGATTCCGAGCGCCCACTATACAAAGAACATGTTTTGCAACTCTTCCACCACTATATGTCTGCAACCGAATTAAGGTTCACGAACAGAAACTTTATCGTGGTCTGGCTGTTCCCGTATTGTTAGCTGGAAATTCTACCTCGAAACTTGATGAGCGGATTTGATTTTTCCAGTCCATTTTCGCTTTTTGACTTCTGGGCTTTTTTTTTCATTTTTTCAAAAAATCCTCCTTTTCTTATGAAACCAAATACAAAAAATATCCACTGAATCTCGTACTATTCGATATAAGCACTGGTTAGTCACTTCGATGCGTCAAAAATCAGCTAATAATATCCGACCAGAGATATTGACCGGTAACAGTTGTCAGAATGACAGGGCAATTCTATTTTTCCGGTGTTCAGGTACACCATGTAATTTTCGTTAATTACTCTGGTATATTGTAAGTTGTATTTAGTATGTGGTTGCAGAGGGTCTGTCCAGCCGAAGCCAGTCGGTTATATCGATTATAGGGTTTAATACGAGCAAATAAGAGGTTCTAGTATCACCAACTCGTCAACGGTTGTCATCACGAAGTGAAATTGTGAAAAGTCAAATAAATAAATTAATAAAAAAAGACCCATTAGCCTTGGGATGAAAACAGCCTAGTGCTGGGGATCCTGGTCCCATAACCATCAAACCACCGGATCACACCACCAACAAAAAAAAGCAGGTCATCTCATTCCTGAAGTTTTCATATGGCTGAAATTTTGTAACCCTGGAACCATTAGACCTTCAAACCCCGACTCCCCTAGAACCCTAGAACCCTAGAACCCTAGCACCCTGAGATACCAGCCCTGGTTCCTGTTGGAACTTAATAGTGGTATCAAGGTAACTATACACGCATCTACATAGTAAAACCGTATCCTACATACTAAATCATGCACAATTATTTACTATAACTGGCAATTACTATATTTAGTATGGATTAGACTAATAGTCTATTCCAGTCACGTTTTGAGCAGTACCAAAATGGCTTGTTTAGAATTAGTTACTGGGCTAGATTGATTAGTCAAACAGGAACGATGTACCCCGGCTAACCTTAAAAAGTGCAAAAAAAAAAAGACTATATAGTATCACTATGCGCTTTCGGTGCAAGAGATAATTATTAATGGTCGCTAGGAAGCAATGAAAGAAAGGACAATGCACAACACGCTTGTAAGCAGAAAAAATTGCCACATAAAGCTGCCGAAGCATTAAATAATTAAAGCAGATAACCAGATGACGAAGATGGGAATTAAGTTGCACTATTTGAAATACGAGCAATACAATACTGGTTTACGGAATTTTTTAGTATTTTAAGGCATATTGGGTGACTGAATTACAAGCGAATAGTAAATAGCAAGGGGTATCCAACCAGCTATACGGGCTCGCAATACCTGGGGGGGGGGGCGGTCTTAGTAGAGTTCTATCACTTTTCTCCACATGATTTATTTGCGACAGCAATCCTTAAACGTATTTAAACTTTTATTTTCTAGCATATTTTTTGGCAGGTAAAGCATGTCACGGTACTCCAAACTTAATTAGACTTATACTCCGGGTTTATGCAATAAAGCATTGGATGCAAAAGGGCTCCTTCAATAATTCTATGAACCGTTTGCCAGAAGATCTAACCAAGACTAGCGTGATTAATAACCTATATTTTTTAAACCGCTGTTTGATTTCGCCGAAGCCTAGCCCAAGGATCTATTACACTCATATACGGTGGTAGCCCACAAAATATTCCCGATGACCTCCGCCTTAGTCTACCATGACAGTACGGCTGGCGAGGAATCGTTCCAACGAACCAAATGCCCCAGTGTATTTTCAGGTGTGGTGTGTTAATTTTTCTTTTTAATAGAAGTCCCTAAGGGTATTATTGATCTATTTTGGATTTTATTCACAGCCAAACGCAGTCGAATGGTGGTGGTTTTTAGTTGCAATTTTATCACTTCTTGGTGAAGCTTTATTCTTTTGGCAAGCCTCTACAAGGCATTGAGTATAATAAATAGAGCAAAACCAATTCTAGACCTGTCACAACTTCTTGACAAACATATGGACAGGAGCAACAGGTCTACTAGACATAATTCCAAGGTGAACAATGGATTTCCAGTGATGTTAAACGAGGGTTTAAATCGGACAACGCCACGTCCAGTCATTGATCGGATTTGTCACGGTAAGGCGATATTCTTTGCAGCCCAGATATGTAAGATGGATATCTATAAAATACCACCACCCGTAAATCTACACTGATTGAAACATAATAACAAAAAAATAAAACAAAAAACAATTAGACATTTTGGCAGTAGTCTACACCACATCACATGTGATTTAGGTTTTGTATCTAGGATATAATAAATAAGGAAAAAGCAATCAGGCATCTAGATCCTAACTTGTGATGGTAGGTTGATGCAAAGGTTAAGTTAGAGAAAAGTTTAAATTGGAGAATAATAATGTTATTATAATTGCAGAGTGGGAAATCCCATGCGAACTGAATCTAGTCACTCCACCGGCCGTACATGCACGATCCCACCTCATTTTTGATACCAACTAGCAGGAACCCTCACCAAACAGAACCAAGTGGGATGGTGTGTAACTATGTTGGTAAGTCCACTTTTCCCAATTGGTATATCAAATGCATCCCAATGAGGCAAGGCATCCTATTTTGGTACAGCTGGACTGGCCAGAAGATGGGTTAGGGGGCCAGGGAAGTCAACTATGGACTGGCTACCTCTTAGTGATAGGCTCCACTAGAAACTGGCACCAGGATCGCCTGCAGAATGGCCCACAGGTTTACCTGCACCCGAATCCTGTTGCAGAAATGTCGTGGTGTCATGTCGCACCCAGCGACCAACAAGATCGCTTCCAATGAGCTTTAGTAGATTCCATAATCTGGAGTACTTTAAAAATTGATGCTGGGACGTTCTAGCGGGGTGCTTTAGCAGATCATACGATCGTCTACACAATTTCAGTGATGCTCAACGAAATGAGAATTTTTTTTTGTTTTGCAGTAATTGTTACTCCAGACAATACCAGTATATGTAATGTTTATAACCTCTGGCATGAGATGCAAAGAAGTAGGTGATTAGTGGCAGTTTAGGATTTTTCATTTCATTTCAAATGCAGCCGAAAAGCAAAAAGGTAATCCACATGCCGACAGAACCTTCAAGCTGTTTCAAGATCAAATCCACGTATATTAAGTTTTGGAGATCCTCTGGTTGCCCTGTGTTTCTCTCGATTTTGCAACTGCTGGAAATCTGATTAAAATAAAGGTGCTAAATTTCTGCAATGGATACAGAATTTACGGAGACTCCATGCCGCACTATCACTGCTCAAGCAACCTGCTGTCCTGTCTCACAGATTGTTTAATTGCCCAGCACCCAACGGTTTCGGTAGTAATATTATATTGTGCTATATAATATAATATAATATAATATGGTGCAACCGAGAAATGTTGGACTATACCCATCGTATATAGGAACAATTCAGGTAACCTAAATAATATCAACGGTTGACCATAGAGATCTCATCTATAGTGCCGTTGAACGAATGGCTACCTTCAATAGGTTGTTAACTAATTAAAGGAACAGTTTGCACCCAAGACGTGCATGGACGATGCCGAAGCTATACATTAAGCGGGACCTCTTTATGTTTCAAAAAGGTAAAAAATAGGCACTCACCCTAGGAACTTACACTAGATATTACGGTACATAAATCCGGCTGACAACTATAAGATTGTCGATATAATAGTGAGAATTATATCACCCATTTACACTCAATGCACCTCGGTTGTGACCAGTAATGACTATGTATCCACCTGACCTGTCACGTGACAAAACAAAAATATCTAGCCTGACCTTTGAAGAGTCTATTTTTTCTCAACAGAAAGCCTTCACGTCTTCTCCGCCCGTGTTGGTGTATCATTCAGCGTACCAGTGTTGTGCTGTGCGATCTCGCGAGCAAGAGGAACATCGCCTTCTTAGCGTCAGTACCTACATATGGATAAACATATACATATAAACATATAAACAAACATGTTTTACCTTACATGAAATAACCTGCAATGTTGCAGGGTAATCTGTAAACTGCCCTTTTTTGTTTGTTCCTACAAAAGCAGCGAGTTTAATACTCACCAAGAGATTTCAGTGTCTTTCAGTGTCTACCACCATAAGAGGCTTGTGACTGAAGGAGGTGGAGCAAACGAATGACTCTGAAAAGTTCCAAGCCCTCAAACGACTTGCTACTGTTTGTTGTTTGTTTCGGATTGTAGTCGCAAATCTAAAACGCAAATGCACCCGACAAACTGTAAAACCAAAAAAAATCAAGAAAACCACAACCGGCTTTGTGTTACGCAGGCCCAGCCTAATGTGCAGTTGAACCAGCATCAACCACGCTGGCTTACTGTAGCGATGCTGGTAGCTATTAACGAATGTATCAACCAGTGACAGTACACCAGCGCTGGCTAGACTGACTATAGATGGTGGTATAAAACCATTGATAAGTAGCCCGCTGCCGCCCCCGGCGACGTTTACACCTTTTCCAACTCTTTTATTCCTCTCGTTAAACCAACTTTTGTCATTCTTTACTTTTACATTCTTTTACATTTTACTTTGAAAGGTACGTTAATTTTTGGACCGCAGCCAAACGGGGAGGTCAAGAGTGAGAATTCGATCAGCATTGGCATTTTGAATCAGATTTTGGTTGGGCTATTTGGGACATTTGGGACATTTGGGGCTTGGAACCTCCAGCTGGAAAATTCCACGAAGCCCCCACACCACCAGGATTTCGTTCCCCCCACCCCCAAATTACCAAAAGTTACCAAAAATCGTCCTTTATTACAGAAACCAGTTTAATCAACTTAATTCAATTAATTCAATTAATTTTTACCTAAAGGAGTTTTTGGCCAAGGTGGTAGTAAAGTACTCACAGAAAAGAGAAAACAGGGTGATTGATTTACAAAGAAAGCTCCAAGGATTGTCCACCATTAATTTACCTACACTGGGATCAGTGCCATATCGGGTGACAGTTGGGGGACTCGAGTGACAACCATAAAAATAGAATCAGGTATTAGGACAAGAAATTGAGAGAAGGCTGGGTGAAAAAAAAAAGAGAAACGAGGGTCGGAAGTTAGAAGGGAAAAATAACGCGCGCGCACCAGCGACATCCGAGGGTAGACTGACGCGGTATGTGGTTTTGTGCCATGTTGTTTGTTTACCCCCAATCTTGGTTTCGTCAATGCAACCGTCTCCTGTGGTGACTCCTGGAGCCAGTATCCAACGCTTACCGACCTTCCAACCAACGCTCACAAAACACGGTTGGTCTAAATCCGATTACCGTTCGAGTCTATTTCCGGGGGGCTATATATGCCTGTTTCATGTTTCCTCTCCTTCTCCTCCCTCCTGTCCTCCTGTCACAACAATCGAAAGGTTTTCGTCTTCCCTATATATTGATCATTCTGCCCCCTCCCCTTTTCCGTTTGTTCTATCCAAACTTACTAACTAACCTATAGTCGTTCCTTAATCCCATTTCCTCGGTTTCCTAGTCAAGTTATGAAGTTCTCCATTCCCACTTCCTTATTAGCATTAAGTACTTTGGCCATTGCTGCCCCAGCCGTCAATGATGAAGATTGTGCTACCACCAAGGTCCATGCTCATCACAAACATAAGCGTGCTGTTGTCTACGATTACTCCTACGTTACTTTAACTGTGGATAAAGATGGTAAACCAATTTCTCCAACCAAGGCTGCTGCTGCAGTTGATACTGAAACTTCCAGTGAACCAACTCAAGCTGAAACCACCAGTGCTGCTGAAACCACCACCAGTGCTGCCAAAACCACCACTTCCACTTCTTCCACCCAACCTCAATCCACTTCCACTTCCACTTCCAGTTCTTCTAACTCCGGTTCTGGTTCTTCCGGCTCTTCTGGTGAATACCCACCTCAAGGTGACTTGAAGGCTTACCAAAAACCTTCTGGAGGTTTCCAAGATGGTGTCATTGATTGTGATGATTTCCCAGAAGGTAATGGTGTTATTCCATTATGGTACCTCGGATTCGGGGGTTACTCCGGTATTGAAAACTCCGATGGTTCTACTGGTGGTAAGTGTAAGGAAGGTTCTTACTGTTCTTATGCTTGTCAATCTGGTATGTCCAAGACTCAATGGCCCCTTGATCAACCATCTAATGGTGTTTCTATTGGTGGTTTATTATGTAAGAACGGTAAGTTACATAGACCAAACACCGATAAAGATAATTTATGTGAATGGGGTGTTGAAGCTGCTTCTGTTCAAAACAACTTAAACAAGGATGTTGCTATTTGCAGAACCGATTACCCAGGTACTGAAAACATGGTTATTCCAACTGTTGTTGGTGGTGGTCAATCTTCTCCAATTACTGTTGTTGATCAAAGCAGCTACTACCAATGGAGAGGTCAACAAACTTCTTGTCAATTCTACGTTAACAATGCTGGTGTCTCATGGCAAGATGGTTGTGTTTGGGGTACTCCAGGTTCCGGTATCGGTAACTGGGCCCCATTAAACTTTGGTGCTGGTTATGCCAATGGTGTTACTTACTTATCTTTAATTCCAAATCCAAACAACCGTGATTCTGCTAACTTCAGAGTCAAGATTGTTGCTGATGGTGATGGTACTTTAAGTGGTTCTTGTACTTACGAAAACGGTAAGTATAACGGTGGTGGTTCTGATGGTTGTACTGTTGGTGTTACCAGCGGTAAGGCCAAGTTTGTTCTTTATTAAATTGAAGAAAAAAAAAAAAGAACAAACAACAAGAGAACCCAATCCAATAAAATTGGACCTCCAGCAGCCTCAATACCTGCATTATTTGTTTATTAAATGATTCCTCCACATTATGTGTAATTGTATTATATTTACGTTTAACGATTTGAACGAACAACCGATGTTCTTTAACTTTTTTATTTGCATTCTTGTGTTTTGTTAACTAAGACAAAGTTAGTAGATCTTCCATATTTTAAAGTTGTTAAGCTTCGGATATGAGTAGGATCCCTTAAATTTGCCAACTATCAACCACTGAACCAGAAGTGGAGAAAATCCTGGTTGGCCGTAGAGACACAAGGATATGCCAGATTTGGGTGATATGTTGACATTTCCGTTCAGTGATGACTATTGATTATAAGCGAAAAATATCAGTCACAGTTCCATCCCCAAAAGATCGCCCATCTGGGACGATTCTGATCCTAAACGAGCGATAAACATCAAAATCAAGTATACAGAAAAAAAAAAGAAAAACGCAAACACCCCCTAAACAATTCCGACCCAATGCATCTACATGTACCCTGGCATCTGGAACCTGTATACCTTACTTACTAACAGCACTTCGTAAAACGTACGTTAAATCAACTGCTTGTTTGGGTGCAAAAGTCTTGTGCCTTGACCTTCTACATACGCAATAAACGACGACGGCTCTCACCTCATACTACAATAACACCCTCCTCCTCCCAAAGGCTTGGTTACCTACGTTACCTTCGGGCATATGTTCCTAACGGAGTCCGTAAATCCTAGCCCATCCTCGGAAAATGCCACCTCCTGTTGTTTTCAAAACCGGTTGCTTGTAGACCAGATAATATTCGCGCTCCTAATAATGTAGACCATCTAACAAAGTTTAACTATAAACGGCCAATTCCTCGTGTCCTGGACCCTATTGTTTGGTGCTACTAACAATACGATCAAAGCTTACCGGATGAGGACATAGCATGGTAAGCAGGCCAACGACGAAACTGGGTCAAATGGGCAATTGGCTCCAGTAAACAATCTGATGATGTTAACGGTGACGATTTATACCATGGATGATGATTTATACCGTGGATGATGACTAGTATTTTTAGAGATGTGTGGTACCATGTGAGACGGTAAGCCTCTTTGCGAGGCTTAACCCAAACCAATACACAGCCAGCAGAGGCTGAAGTAGTGTGGCTGGTGTCCCAGCCCACAGCCATCCAATAAATCGTGAATAAGAATCAACAAGTTAAACAGTGTAGTGATAAAGGTAAAGGGTACTCTTAGGCTGGTGCGAATCCTGGGTAGTTTACGATACCCATTCAAATATCTAGCGTACCTGTCGTGGATAAATCCACAGGCTGTTAACCGTCGTTAGTGACCCGTACCAGACCTGGGGAGAGCGATGGTACTAACCGTTTTGCAATCGCACCAGGACCACGTTACTAACCTCTCCTTATCTCTTATCAACAGTGATAAGGACTACCAAGCCTTACCAATCTTTCTACCCTAGTGCCACTTCCTCACTAGATTCTAAATCTGTCCCCAAAAGTTCTCGCTAACTCCTATAGACTTCGCTCATATCTACACCATCTTTTTATTTTTTCAATCAAGTTTATTATTAATAAATTATACAATTACTGTCAGAGAAATGAACTGGTCCGTAGAATAAATACCTCATGAAGAATGCAATGCAATAAACACAAACCAATAAAAACCAGCTTCAAATTCGGTTGTTCATCAGCCTGTAGGTTTCTAGTTTAACAACAAGAGAAGTTTCCCACTGTGATGAAGATTATTTGAGGCATCTCGAAGACACAATTAATGAAATTCCAGATTCTATTTAAAACTTCATCATCACAACGGTACTTCTGATTATTTTAGAAATTAATTGTTGTGTTTTCGGAAAAATAAGATACTTTTGTAACTTTAATGATAAAGAAAATGGAAGAATTATTCAAGAGATCCAAGACCAGAACTTTTGCCACATGTTCTTTGGTTCATCATCTTCCCATTCCTCATCATCTAATTCTCTGACACCAGTATCAATGTCACATTCATCCAAGTTTACGAAAATAGAGCTCCATTTCCAAGCATTTGGACCAAAACCATTGAAGAAGAAGTGGAAACCAATCCAACAAACGGCAAATATAATCAAAGAAACATAAGAAGTGAAGAACTTGGTGGCATCAATATCCCAGAAAGCTTGGAAACCTTGAACAAAGGTAATGATGAAAACAGCAATGGTGGAGTAGTAAGAAGCAAATGGCATGAACTTGGCCTTGAAAGGTAAGGAGTCTCTACTAATGTTTCTGGATTTCAAGATCTTCATGAATCTGATGTGAGTAAAAGAGATCCATCCCCAAGCGATCAAACCAGAAGTAGCAGTAATGTTCAACAACCATCCGAAAGCTTCATCTCCATCGTCAGAAACAGCCAAGAAACCAAGACATCCGAAAGCAGCAGTGAAGAGAACAGCGACATATGGAACACCATGCTTAGTGGTTCTTTGGAAAATTTTTGGAGCAACACCCGATTGAGCTAAACCGAACAAAATACGAGAACCACAGTAAACGTTAGAGTTACCGGCAGAAATAATGGTGATCAAAATGACAGCATTGAAGATATCTGGTAAAATCTTGGTACCAGAGTTGTTCATAGCAATAATGAATGGAGAACTAGCAGTATAAGTACTATCACTAGAAAGTTCAGGGTCATTATAAGGAACCAATAAACCAATGAAAAGCATACAAGCAACGTAGAAAACCAAGATTCTGAACAAAACTTTTCTAATGGCAGAAGGAACGGTTTTACGAGGATTCTTAGATTCACCAGCAGAAATACCAACCAATTCACAACCTTGGAAAGTAAAAGCAGCAGAAATCAAAGAAGCCAACCAACCGAGGAATCTACCAGTGTTCTTGTTTTCAACGAGAATACCCGGACCCCAAGGACCTGGATTTCTCCAGTATCTGAAACCAACAGGACCGGTCTTACCAGCACCACAAACCATGATGAAGGCATATAATAACCAACCCACCACAGCAAGAACTTTAAGAGAAGCAATCCAAAATTCAATTTCACCATAGTATTTAACAGGGAACAAGTTGGAAACAGTTAAAAGTACAAAGAAGATACCAATCCAAGCAGCAAGAGGAACAGCATCGGTCCATTTTTGAATAATTTGACCAACAATAGACAATTCCAATGCAAAAGTGATGGCCCAAGAGAACCAGTAGTTCCAACCGTTGGCAGCACCCAAAGCTGGAGAACACCATCTAGCAACGAACTGAGCAAAAGAACCAGTAACAGGAATAAGAGTGGCCATTTCTCCCAAACCTTGGGTAACAGAAAATGTAATGGAGGTCATGAACAAGAAGGATATGACCGAAGAAACAGGACCAGCTTGACTCAAAGTACCACCAGTGGAGATAAATAAACCAGTACCAATAGTACCACCGATGGCAATCATAGAGATTTGTCTGGCCTTCAAACTACGTTGAACTTCATCAGTAGCAACAAGGCTTTCTTCCTTGATAGAATCAGTTTCGTTGGCATAGTCAATGTTCTTTTCCTTGTTAAGTGGCTCTTTGGAGTTGGTAGGAGATTGAGGGGCATAGTCTCTATAGCCTCCAGAGGAGGACTCTATAGTAGCGGGAAGCTTTTCAATATCAGACATGATCGAACGAATATAATCAGTATATTGGAAAGATGATGTGAAGTGATTCAATGAGTTTAAATGGGACCAAAAGACAAACCAATCAGCGACTATTAATTCTGTTTTCGGGGATAGCGATAACGATGAAAAGAACTAGATTAATGATCAGCAAGAAACAAGTGATCAGCGATGGATAAAAAAAAACAACCTTTTCTGTTATCAGTGAAATATAACACTAATAAACACTAATAATTCAATAATGATAAAAAAGAAGAACCAACCACTGAGGGAATACTACTAGTACTTATAGTAAACTAGAAGAAGGTTGATGGGAGTTATGAAAACGGAAAAAGGTGATGCCTAAAATTATTATCAAGGTAAGAAAAAGATTTTGCATTAATGATTGCAGGCGGATGTAGCCGTTATATACGAAAAGCCAAAAAGGATCGCAGACGAATTTATTGCCATGGCATTGTTGAGATTGTAAAAGGGCGCAAATTGTGAGGGTCAAACCAACACCAAAATAAAACAACAACCCCGGTTTTGCGACCGCTGATAACGCTAGATAGCGGGGTTGACAGCAGATCTATCTACACCCTGTTCATCAAGGGTAATCTCGGTCTCAAGAGCACTACAGGGACAATAGTACCTTCGCTTTGGCTAGCACTTAAGGATGGCCAGCACGTCACGTGAGTATTTCTTTTGCTAAGTGACAGCGACGCGCAGGGGAATGAAGAGGCGACCTGACGCTTCTTCTATTTTGCGTAAGCATAAATTAAACTGGTAATCATATTTTTTTCTAGAGGCAAATTACATGTATTAGCTTGGAGTAGGCCAATCATATTGCGTGAAAAAACATTGGCCATGGACCCTTGCGGCCCGTGCCCAGGGCATTCTCTTGTTGGCTTGCATGTTTCACTTCGGCGGTCCTTTCCAGCCTTATTGGTAGCTTATTCTTCACCGATGAAACCACGGCATAATTAGGGAATAATTAGTGGCATTTTCTACTGAGCGGCATTTTTTCGCATCATTTCATGCATCTATTAAATAAAATTCTCTGTCGCCGCGCCGCACTGCACCAACTATTTTCGGAGAATTTCCCCAAAGCCTAATCACCACTTGGATTGTTTTATATTGATTATTGGATAGTTCCGATGGCTTCCACCAAAGGCTTATCGGGGTCGTCGCCAGGTTAACGAATCCAAGCACTTTATGCGCGCCCAAATACCATACTACAATATCATAGCTAACACTTCTTTCGCCCTTTGAGCTTCTCCTTCTCCTACTCTTTTTTTTTTCTCTGCCTGCCTGCCTTTACTTGACTCATCGGCCGATAGTGCATCATGCATTTATCTATGTACACACCGCGCTTGCAACATCTTCCATCTTCCAAGTCCAATTGGTTAAGGGTCACACCACCAAGAGATCAATTAAGTTCCATTTCATCTACAAATTGACTCGCTCTCTCCAATACAGTTGCAGCCACTGTGAATGTCCGAACCGGTCTCCGTCTGGTCTCTCATCTCCTCGCTGGTCTCCTTTACCCTCCAACCTTTGATCTTGTGTCTCCTCCACATTTCCTTCTCTGGTCGCCTCTAAGAATTAAAGTCCGCCAAAAAACTCTATATCGGTGGACAAAGTCGTGTGACCGTTGTCCCCAGTCTTTCTAGATCTTTTTGGTCCTTGGGTTCATTCGTAAAGTCTTGGACAACCTTAAACATTCTTGGAGATTCTTGGTCATTCTTTCGCAGCCTTTGTTACTCTCGTACTTTCGCGATGACCAATACTTTAATTTTGTAGATGCTTTTTTCAAGTTCCAAAAGGTTCTTCCCCTCGACTATTCTCCACATTCACAGCCCACCTCGCTACGAATGCCTGAATTATCACCATGTAAAGGCTCGCTTATCCAGACCACCTAGAACAGCCCCTCTACCACTCTTGTCTCCACATTGGCTAATATGAAATCCCCTCCACACCCTCCACATGGTTCTCCACACTCTTCAATCGCCTCAGGGTCCTTTTTTTTTTGTCAGTGCACCTTCCATACAAGCCTTGCACAGGATCACCAGCCTAAAATGGACACTGGGTCCCGTAAATTATGATAAGCCAGTTACATGCCGTTACGTTAATTATGGGACTTGTGAATCCGGAGTATTGAGCCAACGCAGAATCAGACCCCAATCTCCACTGCCAGATTCAGGTTCTGGTGTGTGTTATAATTATCGTAATTAATGATGAGCATGGTCATACAAAGAATTAACAAATTACTCAAATGGCTACACCGGGAAAGTCCGAAATGTAGGCTTGAAGGACAAGTCTCAACAACGCTACTCCTCCTTCGTTAGTTCTTACTTATCGTTATCCCGTTACTTTGGGGTAGACCAAACGTTATGAAAATTTCGGCGTCCGCTGCCGTTTTGCACCAGATCCAAAAAGAATATGTACCCCACAAAATAAAGTGTACTTTAACTCGGTGATCTCTTTTAACGGAAGGCTCCGAATGGGTGCAAAAATCCAACACACAGATTTGGGACAACTGGGGTTTATGGCGCCGATGACACCTGAATAATTTAATTACCACCGTTAACAGTCATTATTCAATTGGAATAGCTTAAAAGAAGCACTCCTCAGAAATTACCAATCCCCAACAAAGCCTGAACCTGAACCTGAACCTGAACGGCGAACCTCCTCACATCCTCACATCCACCAATCCACCAATCCCCACATTTCCATAGGGCTTCAGATCAGCATCACCAAGCCCCAGCGTGGCACTTCTACCAGTAGAATCTTTCGATTTTCTACCATCGCCTAATTTTCTGCATTTGCAATAGCCACTGCCGGCTAATTTACCTCAGATTCACGAGTTTTCTAACAGCCGGAAAAGCCACCGAATGACCTGATATTTGACTATAATTCTGGGTGCTGCTGCTTTTCCACGGTTTACAAGTTATTCCTCTAAAGTCGAATAATGTGTACAAGAGGTACTCTTTACCTTGCCTAATTATTATGATCAGAGATGGAGACAAACAACCGTTGAGATGTTCGACTTCTTCCGAAGGTGCTTGCTTAGTTCACTCTAAAGGTGTACGTTAATTTTCAACTGTTTCAAAGGCACGTTATTCAAAGAAGCCCAACTTGCCATTCATAGAATATTCTGAGCTACCAATTGTTTGAGATAAGTAGCGATTCCCTTGCTGATACTTAAGCAGATTATTCCAGGTAGACTGTGACACGGACTGTGATTGTAAAAGTCATTACCTCGACCGTACGGGGTGTAAGAGAATATTGACTTGCCAACCCACGATGTTCCTCCAACCCACCACTTGTGAAACATGCGAAGCTATAAAATACCCATTCGAGATCTCTTCTCGTTATGAGACGGATCACCTCCAGAACAGTAAAACATCACTACAATACAATATAGGACAATTACTTGTGGATGGAAGACCAGAGTGAGAAGAAGATCAGCTCAGCAATGCTCAGCAATGCTCTCCATCCCGACCTTTTTCCCTTCTTTCAAGTCTGCTACTCGATTTCACGCATAACTTGAAGGTGTATCAAACGAATTAACAGTCGTAGGTGATCACTATTACCTTTTATCCTATTTGCCATATAGTTTTTGTATATTTAAATCTTTCAGTAATAAACCTTTATCTTCAAATAAAGGATATTATTATCCATCTAAATCTCACCATCAAGATATAACTGATCCTAATATGTTTATAAGAAATTAATAAATATATAAATGATAATTTAATAAAAAAGGATTGTTATAAATTAGATTGTTTCAATAATTAGACAATCACAGACTGCGTTGCTCTCATTACACACTATTCTTGTGGTCTATCTGGTACAACCACTTGTAACTGGAACTACTTATAGGAGACAGCCGTTGGCGATACTACTCGTCCCAAACAGGCCATATACACAGAATATCACCCCAAAATCAACACCGCCATGCCCAATTGGCTGTACTCAGCACATGCCCCGTACCAGTGGTTCTCTTCCCAAACAAGGTCCATTTTTCACCAAATAGGTTTGCAGCTTCCCAATCGCGCTCCTGTGCTTGTTACTAGGACGCGACTGTCCTGCACCTGACCCAATGCACGTGACACTTTTCTACACCATTAAGATGCGATCACCAGCTTAAACATCTTCACCTCTCCATCACCATGTCACTGTCGGAAGACGACCATCCACTTGCCAAAAGAGGCAAACGCAACCAGATCGAATCCGATGACGATCTCCCGTTGTCGCAAATGTCGCTGAGCGCAACAACAGCCAACGGAAACGACGATGATTCCGTAGACGACATTGTCATCACCAAAAGAAAGAGAAAGTCCAATGGCACTGCTTCTGCTGCAAAGAAACCAAAGAAGGTTAAGGAAGAGTCCATATCCACTCCAGCGCCAAAGACCCCCAAAACTCCCAAAACTCCAAAAGCTCCAAAAACTCCAAAAACTCCGAAAGCAAAGACTCCTAAGGCCAAGACTCCAGCGGCCAAGATAAAGGAAGAGACTCCGAAGGAGGACACACCAAAGGACGACACTCCGGACGACGAAGGCTACAAGTGGTGGGAAGCTGAAGAGAACGACGGAGAACAGAAATGGGAGTCTCTTGAGCATAACGGTGTGATATTCCCACCAGAATACGAACCTTTACCACTGCATGTCAAGCTCTTTTATGACGGCAAGCCAGCGATCTTGTCTTTGGAAGCCGAAGAAGTTGCTGGGTTTTTTGGTGCCATGTTGGAAACCGACCACGCCAAAAATCCAGTTTTCCAAAAGAATTTTTTTGATGATTTCTTACAAGTATTGAAAGAAACTGGAGGCGCAAGTGTAGAGATCAAGGAATTTTCCAAATGTGATTTCACTAAAATATATGCCCATTACGAACTTTTACGTGAAGAAAAGAAGAGCATGACCAAAGATGAAAAGAAGAGAATTAAAGAAGAAAAAGAAGCATTTGAAGAACCTTATAAAACCTGTTTGTTGAATGGACGGAAGGAATTGGTTGGTAACTTCAGAATAGAACCCCCTGGTTTATTCAGAGGTAGAGGTGCCCATCCAAAAACAGGTAAATTGAAAAAGAGAGTTCCTCCAGAAGCAGTTACTCTTAATTTGAGTGAAGGTGCCAAAATCCCAGATCCTCCTCCAGGTCATCAATGGGGTGAAATTAGACACGACAATACCGTCACTTGGTTGGCAATGTGGAAAGAGAACATTGCTGACTCGTTTAAATATGTTAGATTCGCTGCTAGTTCTTCAGTCAAGGGACAATCTGATTTCAAGAAGTTTGAAACTGCCAGAAAATTAAGAGACCATATCGATGAAATCAGAAGAGATTACACCAAAATGCTTAAGAGTGAAGTGATGCAAAATAGACAAATTGCAACTGCTACTTATCTTATTGATATTTTTGCATTGAGAGCTGGTGGTGAAAAAGGTGAAGATGAAGCAGACACTGTTGGTTGTTGTTCTTTACGATTCGAACACATCACTTTAAAACCTCCTAATAAAGTCATTTTTGATTTCTTGGGTAAGGATTCCATTAGATTCTATCAAGAAGTAGAAGTTGATCATCAAGTTTTCAAGAACCTTCGTATTTTTAAGAAAGATCCTAAACAACCTGGTGATGATTTGTTTGATAGAATCAATCCTTCAATGTTGAACAAGCAATTCCAAAATTATATGAAGGGTTTAACTGCAAAGGTCTTCCGTACTTATAATGCATCAAAGACCATGCAAGATCAAATGGATTTAATGACCCCTGGAGAAACAGTTCCAGAAAATGTGGTTAATTTCAATGCAGCAAATAGAACCGTTGCTATTTTATGTAATCACCAGCGTACGGTAAGCAAGTCTCACGGAAATACTGTTCAAAAGATCGCAGATAAATTGAAAGAATTGTTATGGTCCAAAATCAGACTCAAAAGAATGATGCTTGTACTTGAACCAAAATTGAAGAAGAAAGATCCACATTACTTTGCCGAAATTGATGATTTGGCAAAGGAAGATGAAGAGCATATACATAGAGCCATCATTGAAAGACAAAAGGAACAAGCCTTCAAGAAATTACAAAGAGATAACGAAAAATTGAAGCTCGAAAAGAAACCATTACTCACCGAAGAGTCCATTAAGGATAAACTTGAAAGCATTGACGAATTAAAGAAGGAATATGCCAAAGAATTGAAGACCAGAAAGCCAGAAATTAAGAAGGCTACTACTGTGGAAAAATTAAAGCAACAAGTAGAAACCATAGAAAACCGAATTCTGACCACTTCTTTCCAATTAAAGGATAAAGAAGATAATTCTGAAGTGTCTTTGGGTACTTCCAAAATGAACTATATTGATCCTAGACTTACTGTTGTCTTCTCGAAGAAGTTCAATGTCCCTATTGAAAAACTTTTCACCAAGACTTTGAGAGATAAATTCAAGTGGGCCATCGAGTCTGCAGACGAGAACTGGCGTTTCTAGCTCAACCAACCAATAGAAAAAAAATTGAGTTGGTTGGCCATAGGAACCAAAAATAGACCCAGTTCTCATAGGTAACAGTTGTTACCATATATTGTAATCATACTTAAATAGTCATCATAAACATTATGAATAAATGTATTAACGAAAAAGGTATATTAACTATTAACACTGGCACAAATAACTGATAATTGCCAGCTTGTATGGTTAGTTATGGGGCTCACATGCATCAGATGTCTAATTGGATCACTTGTAGTGAAAAATTGCAGCCATATGAGGATAATGCTGCAATTTTTAGTGTCAGATTACAGGAGCTGCAAAATATACGACATGTCTTGAAAGAGCACTAACCTTAACGAGATAAGCTACTCATGAACACCCCAATTTGGTTCGTTTCTATTAGACACCATCGAGTAGCTTGGGTGCAAAATACCTAGACTTGGTCAAACTAGTTACAGCAAAACCCCAGTAAACCAAGTCGATACTTCACCTCGGTCCACAATGTCTGTTATCCTCTGCTGCCGTTCGCGTCCCATTGAAGTACTGCTGCCTAATGCCGTTCAGGAGCTGAAATTAGCAGTACGCTTATTTCGCTATTTAGTGTGTTCGCAAAATAGCCCTCCCAAAGCATGTTCGCAGCCTTGCTCTTCCTGGCTCATTAGAGCTAACAAAACTGTTAACTACAGCCAGTATACTCTGGGGTCCCATGATCTCGTTCTCCGGCCTGGTCCTCTTATTATCACTCACTCTGGTACTGCACTCCGGGTCACCTCAGACCCCGGAGCTAACGCGTCAGCCCTATTATTCACAACAAACAATCGCGTATATCAGCATATATCCACCACGCCCAATAATAACAATAGTAGGCCTGTTGGAACATCCCATGAGCCGGTTTTTCCGTAAGCTCCCATTCCGGCCCAGGCCGCCTTTATCCCACCACTCTCCCTGACTCATCAACCACGATTAAGGTACTAATTAGGCCAGTCACTCTTTGTAGCAGACTTTTTCTA
Source organism: Suhomyces maxii (assembly GCA_030574995.1). Taxonomy (NCBI): domain Eukaryota; kingdom Fungi; phylum Ascomycota; class Pichiomycetes; order Serinales; family Debaryomycetaceae; genus Suhomyces; species Suhomyces maxii. The sequence goes on from JAJMGC010000006.1 coordinate 389,049, forward strand.
TAGAGACACACAATTTTTCACTATTTAAATTCACCAGCACCATGAGTACAGTGCACCCGTTTCAGGTCCCCTGTTCACTTCACTAGGGTGTTTTGCAATGAAACTCGCCCGTGCCTGAGTGTAGTGTTTGCGGCCAGACTCAACGGGCTCCTCACCACGAACCTTCTCCTTTCTTTCTGTTCCCTTCACTATTTTTCCACCATTTATCCCTTTGGTTACGATCGACACGCTCGCGTTTTTTCGCTGCATTGACGTAGATTGTCAAAAACTTTAACAAGACTTAGACCACCACAATAGACAATCTACAATCGAACAGTGGTTGCAAAGTCGACTCCCATAGTCTCTTTGGCTAAAAGATCTGACACCGTTCGGATCCCAGAGATCGATATCATAACTCATATAGAAACCTACCATGGACTACATCCAAAACCTACATGGTTTACCACGTTGTACGCAAAATGCACCTTTTTCTCTCATGTACTGCGCTGTACTGTATAAGTACGGCTCATCCTGTCTCATCCCTGTTATCTTCACGCAAACGCGGACGCGTAGATTGCGAAATCTAATCATAACATTCGAAACATCATCGCCTTTTAAATAGAGCATATCCGCTCATTGTAGTTTCCAGTGCCCCGAAACAAAAAGAAAAAGGACTATATTGCCATCAATAGGCTCATTCATTCGTTTAACTCAGCATTACACTTTCTTAGCATTTCTGGCCATTTTCAACCCTACTTTGGCCTCACACCTTTAAACCCCCAATTCCTTGCAATGCTATCCTTGCTATTGGCATTACCAGTAGCTGCTGCTGCCGCTGCTACCAATCCTGGTGCCAGTGCCACTTCTGAAACAGCCAGTTTTGTTCATCGTCACCATCACCATCATCATGCCCGTGCAATGCCAAAACTTGCCCACGGTGGTGGTGCTGGTGTAACCACCACACCTGCCCATGACAATGGTTCCGGAACCGCATCCCCAACTCCAACTCCAACTACATCATACTCGTACAGTTTGGATGTACCAGCAGGGTCGTCTCCCACTGGATCGTACTCATCCAATCCTTATATCCACATACCCCAAGAACCTGAAAATTTGGTGTTTATAGTGATGGGTGGCATTCTCGGTGCTATAATTCTCACTGTGCTAGCTTATAGAATAGTGACCTTCTTCGTGGCTCGTAGTCAGGCAAAACATGATAGAGAAGTCTACTACGCCAACTACCTTCATGGCAGTCCATCCGAAAAAACCTCCAGCATTTTCAATAGTTTCAACTCGTCCAATTCATCACTACTTGAGAAAAACCAATCTTCAAATTCCAGCATTTACCTCTTGAAAAGACAGAGTTCATTACTTCGGTTACAACAGCTTCTCGATGAAAGATCATCGGATTCTAGCACCCCGGGACGCGCTTATAGAGATAATTTCAATCAAACCGGTCAACGAGCTTCCATGTATTTCAGTCCTGTTATGGATATCATGAATAACAAGAGAAATTCCCAACTAGAACTTCCCCTTTTCCACAGCACTGCCTCGGTATACCTGCCATTGGACCCCACAACCCCTGGGGGTACCCCAAATACAAACGAATACTCCTGTGGAGATGGGTTCATGTATGATTCTTCCTTCGATGAAAACTCGTTAAAGAAGAAAGAAGAACCACCAAAGATGACAAGACCCCCAAGCCAGTTCTTGGATGACCTTATTAATGAGGATGTTTAATAGAGAAATAACAAATAACTATCAACCAGAAAGCGATTCTTGGCCTGTTGGTTGGTGGATGTAATATAATCCCAAAGATAGACAACAAGCTTAGTGTAGTCATAGTCAATATACCGTTGCATCAAGTAGTTATTGCAGTTGTAGGAGTGAGATTGCAAAAAAATACTGGTTATATTTTCAGGTTGCAAAATATGCGACATTGCAACCAACAATAAAGACAATAAAGACAAGAGCACGAGTGGGCATAGTAAATCAAGAAGCGGATGGAGGACGAGTGTGATCGTAGAAAGTGGACGTAGTGGATAGCGCACGCTGCTGCTTGGCTCCTTATGACCAAGCCATACGTTTTTGGCTGGCGTGGGTAGAGTGACGAGGTTGGTAATAGATCAATATAAGGAGAAGTGATAACTCACCAACAGAAGCCTGGGTACAAATTGAACTCAAAAGCATAATACTTTCAAGGTGAGGCAGAACCATTGTCATTTATATCCTTGCCACTAGATATCCATTCTAAGGTTCTTATCTTTCTCACTTGAAAACTGGGTTATCGATATTTACTGTGGGGTGATTTGTCTGGTATATTGAGCTCATGGTACCATCTGCTCATAAACTAAGCTGCTCATAAACTAAGCTGCTCATCTTTTTCATCTGTCAATGATAAATACGAGCCAGGTTTAGAACCGGGCATTTTAGCAAGGTTCATTTGAAATACTGCCATAATGAATTTGTCACGAATGTGCACATCTGCACTGGCTTTTGAACTTCACTTACCTGGAACTCGTCTCGTCTCCGTAAGCTACAGAACACTCAACGCTACAGAATCAACTCTGTACCAACACAAACATCAGTTCTGTTGATATTCTATTTCCAAAGCTCTAATCCAGAAAGATCTTTCTGGATTTGTATGGAGAAGCTGAGAAGTAATAATTATCACAACTTTGATAAATCCACTTTCCATTTACATTTATACTATATCAATATACGGTGCCCAAGATAATGCTTTTCGATTATACCACCGTCCCCAGCACCACCGACGTACCGAGGACGAGGCTATAGCACACCACGCCACACTCCGCCACAGACACACAGGCCCCTACCCCGGGTCCCATCCGGATCTCTCGCCAGATCGCTCTTTTTGCACCCAATCATGAGCCTGTTGCACAGTTGGCCCACGGCCACCGCACCAGTCGCCCCACCACCAGCCCTGCCACAACCAACACACACACACACACACACACAAACACACACACAACACAACACATCCTCCTCATACACTACGCAATTACCGCCACCGGGTACTACACACCAACCACCCAGCCATCACAACAACCCGTCTAGTCCACCACCACCTTCTTGTTGGCACCTCCAGCCAATCGGCCCTTATCACATCACCCCCACCGCAGCCCCACACTGGCTGCTATCACATGACCGGGTCTGCGGAGCAACCCCCTTTGTATAGCCCTATCCCGGTCCTTCCCTACCCTTCACCCGACACTTATTCCATCAACAACTTTATTAATCAACAGTAACTGTCATTACTTCAATTTAGTACAACCAACACATTCATATAGTTCATAATTTTCACAAATGTTGAGATCTATCAGAGCCACTGCACCAATTGCTCGTGCTGTTCAATTAAGGGGCCTTCAATCCGCAAGAGTATTGGCAGCTAAGGGAGATTCTTCTACCATTGACTCTTTCAAGTTACCATCACAAACATCAATTCATGAATGGGAATTCAAGTATGACTTCATCCCCAAGACTTCTGAACCAAAGGTTCCTCCTGTGACCAAGGAAGCTGTCAAGCAAGACATTGCTCAAGAAAAAGCCAAACAAGTTGCTACTGAAATGTTTACCAAGGAAAGTAACTCTTCCTTCAAGGTTGAAGCCAATTCGGCCATTGTCATGAGAGGTGGTGAGTCCGTCAGTGATGAACCCGAACTCATCCAAGACCGTGGAAGTAAGCCGGTTGATGTTTCTAGACCTGGTGCCAATCCATCTGCCAAAAACAAGCCTGCCAACAGAGACCAATACGTCCAAACTTCCACCAACCCAAATATCAACAAGAACGATGTGGTTAATTTGGGTAACAACGAGGTGCATCACAAGGTCACTGAAGTCGACAAGCAAACCAAAGTGGTTGACGACTTGGACCACGATGACTTGAACAAGCAAGGTCCAAACGAAGAAGACCCAAACAAGGGCCCAGGTATCAAGGTTCCATTGATCATTTTGGGCCTTGGTGGTGCCGGTTATTACTACTTCAACAAGGATGATGACTTAAGAACCAGAGAATCTGACTTCAAGTACGCCGTTGTTAACGAAAACGCCTAAGTTTATGATGAAAAAGCTTACTAGGAACTACGAATTGAATTGAACAAGTCAATTGCAAAATAAGCAAAAAAAAAAAAAGAAAAGCAGGCAATGACTCGATCTAAATCAATTGGACTCGTATCTCTAGGCAATTGCAATCGAATTGATCAGCATGGACAGTTGTCAGACAACTGGTGCCATTAGCACGCTCGTGTCGAGTGGATGTCGAGTGGATGACTATATATTCAATAAATGATAGAAGGAAAAGAATCAATTTACAGGATAGAGAGTGGATTCCGGTGTAGGAATTGAATAAATCAACTTGATGGAGAGATTAAGGTGGTGATATTGGTATTATTTTGAAACTTATTAGTACGATCAGTGGGTTCATTTATCTCCATAGTTTGGCTGGAAAATTAGAAATTTCCCAAGATGCCCAATGTCATCATAAGCCAAAGTTCAAGCCCTACCATCATTGTAGAGCTACACACCCGTCACAGCATGACAAATGGTAGTTTGGTTCTCTGTAGGAGGTGCTGGTGTGGACTTTTCAGTCCCTGAGAGGTGTCATGAAATGACTGGAACGTCGCGGTGGGCGTAGTGAAAAATATGGCCTAGTGCGTGACCACCACTGGAGTAGCACCAGGAAATTGGCGGGATTTCTGTGACAGCATTTTTTTTTTTTCACCGAGAATTAGTCACCTTCTCTCACAGTCTCTCCCTAATTCTCCCTAACTTCCCGTGCCACGGTGACACGCTCACTAATTACTCTCTACATGTCCATAGTAATACACCCACGACACTTCCGTAACGGATATGGCTGGATCTGAAGGGGGTTTCCTGAATCCCCCGGTTCTTTCCATTCTCTACATTGTCTACAATTTAGTTTCCATAACTCATTTTATTTCATTATACTAGATTTTAGATTTTAGTTCTTTTTTTATATACAGGGCTTAGTATTGACGGGAAGCTTCTTGACAAGCCTTCAATTGTTGCAAGTAAAAGTCACAGATTTGCATGTTACCGTTGTTTTCATCCAAACACTTGGTGAAGGCACGTGCATCACCTTCACATCTGACTGGTTCTTGTTGGTATTGTTGTTGTTGGACTTGTTGTTGTTGTTCAACTGGAGCAGAGGAGGAGGAGCCACCGAACATGGAGGTGATACCAGCACCTAAAGTGTGACCAATGGTGGAACCAACAGCAACACCAGCGGCAGTGGAGGCCATTTGACCGAATAAACCTGGACTTCTAGATTGAGTTTGAGGTTGGGCAGCAGTTGGATGTGCGGATGGGTAGGATTGTGGAGGAGCGTGGTGAGCTGGGGCAGCAGCAGTGTGGGCAGATCTGGTCTGTTGTCTTGGAGCTGGAGCTGATCTTCTTTGTCTAGGCATTTTTGTTTTAGTTAGTTATAATTAACGATGATTTAGTTCACCTGGTACAGTGATGGTTCTTTTATAGAAAATTTTTGAGTGGCGAACGCTCGGGCTGTGTGCAGGCCCGGAAATTGTAGGAACCTAGCGGAACATTGACTGGAAGCCGTGGACAACGGAGAAGCCACTGGAAAAAAGTACCAATATAATTGAGATCTTTCAAGCGTGATTTGTCAAGAAAATGACCATTGGATTCTGCAATTGCAATTACAGAGTCTGTCTGACTTCTTGCTCCCCATGAATTGAGCGATGTATCAGTAAATGGCTCTTGCAACGTGGGATTGATTTCTTCCTAGTGAATCCCTTCTGGATTTTTGTAGTAAGCACGGGTCTGTTAATTAGTGCGGGCCACCTGCACTTCCGATATACCATACTAATTTCTCCATATCTGGGTCATTTAACATCAACACAATTGAAAGAGGCAAACAATTTTACCCTTTGCATCATCATTATTTCCGAAATCATCATGACTGATTATTTTAACCTTAGATCTAATGTATAGATCCGTGCCTTATACCTCAATTTACCTCATTAGTTGATTAGTACATTGCATAATCATGTCAGGTAGCCCGTAAATTTTAGTCCAAGCATAACTACATACTTGGAATTTTGGGGCCAATTTTCTTGTGGTGAAAAGTTTCTAGAAATTTGGATATTGTTGGTCTGTATCTATCTTCTGCCTCATTTCACTATCTTTAGACCTTAATGTGGAGGGGTCAGCCGATCAACCAATCATACCCTTTCAATAGTAAGAGCTTATATGCATGACTCATATCCATCTGATCGCGTGACTGCAGTCACCTGCACCTCTAGACGATAAATAACATAACCATAAACAATAATAGGTGCATTTGGGGCCAGTTTCGGTCTGTTGTTGGTCCTTTCACTTCAAGCGACGGTCCATAATCCCTCCCAGCTTTCCAACCAGCCACTAGCCTCAATTTTTGTTGGCTAACCCTTTCGTATATTCCCTCAATTTCCCCCACCCTCTCTCTTCGGTCTTACGGTTAAGACCTTATCTCTCAAACCTACCTGCAGTACCCAATCTAGGATTGTCCACGTCGGCCCAGATCACACACCTCCTCTCCCCCAATTGACCCAATAGTAGTCATTAACTCACTGTTGATACTCGTGATATTGACCTCTATCCCCTTTTAGTTTCTCCCTCCAATTAATTAACTTCAATTGATATAAACTGGTGGTTTTATCTTTCAGTTTTTTTTTTCTTGAAAATCAACTTGGGTCTTTTTTTTTTTGATTCCAATTAATTAATCCTAACAAAAACTTACCCCCGTTCGTTATGGATTTTGAAGAACAATTGGAAAAGGCTGAAAAACTCCCAGAGCCATCTCTCGTTGGTGCCTCTATGAGATCAGCCGACGATTCTGCTCACAACAACTATATTCATCCTGAAAAGTCTAACAAGAAGAAGTCAGGTAAGGTAAAGAAGACTGCTAAGAAGTCAATTACTGCTTCGTTAGACGATTTGATCAACGAAGGAGCTCTTTTGGGTTCCGAAGAAGATTTTGCTCGTTTCTTAGACGATGATGGTAAAGTCAAAGATGATGCCAAGTTTACCTCCAACACAAGTCCTAAATCTAAAGAAGAATCATTGGCAGAATTCTTAGCCAATAATCCAGGTTTTTCACCTGAAAAGGAATCGCTTGAAGAATTCTTAAAAAACAAGGACAATATTCCAGTCTCTCCTGTCGCATATGAAACCACTTCATTAGATCCTAAACCAACTTTAGATCCAAAACCTTCTTTAGATCCAAAACCAGCTACTTCTTCTTCTTCCTTCTATAAGCAAGAAGATTATTCCACTCCTAACTTGTCTGAATACCAATTGGAAAATCAAATTCAAGACCACAGTGCTTTATTATCTTCTGTCAAGTCATTTGATCCTAACTTATTGCCAAAGTCTGATCGTAATTCTATAAGATCATCGGTTTCTCAAAGAGAAAGGTCCTCTGTTTCTGAAGCTGAAGCTAAAGGAGCCAGATTTGATTCTGAAACTTTTGAACCAACCGGTACTGTTGCCGATAGTATTCATACTCCTTATTTCTATACTGATAGATCCAGATCTAGATCTAGATCTGCTAGACCTGATAGATCCACTTCAAGATCTGCTGTTAGAGCTCACTTGGCTCGTGGTGATTCTTACAAAAGTTCTGATATTGATGGTCCTAACAAGTATGAATTACCTCCTGAACTTTCTGTTGCTGGTGATGTAGAAGAAGAAGAAGATGACGACAGAAGAACCAGACAATCGAAGCCAACTATGGGTGACTCTATTGCAAAGGCTGAAGCAGCTGAAGCAGCTGATCCAGTCGATAGATTAGGTGAAAACTATAAGAATGAAGCATCTTTGGTTACTACTGGTGATTACACCAATTTCAATGTGGATGCTCCTACCAAGGAATTCAAGGCTTCTGATAAGCTTTATTCCATTAGATCGGAATCATCCACCAATTACTTGCGCTCAATCTCTAGATCCAGATCCAGAGCTCCTGTTGAAGTTAGTCATGATAATGAAAAGAATGATGCTAATCCAGAAGAATTGGTTAGAGAAGGTGCTTTCGTCACTGACGATCCATACAGCACCATTGGTGATTTAGATTCTATGGTTGATGAAGTCTTACACAAGGGTGACAAGCATGAACCTAACGAAATAAAAACTCCAAAAAAAAAGACTAGCTTGAAAGAAGTTACTATTTCAACCGAAGCTGAAAAGTCTGAAAAACTTGAAGAAAAATTAGATGACTTGAAGCTTAATAAAGATATTGTCCCCGAGGACAAGAAGGAAGGGATTGCACCTGTGCTTACTTCTAAGGATATCATGGTTGACTCTGGAGATTTGCCTGAAAAGACTGAAAAGGCAGTTACTGAAGCAGAAGTTGAGCCAGTCAAGAAGGAAGATGTTGATAAATTATTAACTGAGAAAATTGAAGCTGATTCAGAAGAGTCTGAACCAGCTGGGCCAGCTTTGACGTCCAACGACATTGAAGTAGAACAATCTGAAAAAGTGAAGAAAGAATTATCTACCAAGCAGCATTTAAACGCTAAGGAAGTAGTAGCTGAAGATGACGATGACGATGAAGATGAATCCAAGGAAACCAAGACCAAATTGACTGAGGACGAACCAAAGTCTATTGAAGCAAAGTCCAAAATTTTAGACTCTGAATTGAGTGAAGATAAGGAAGAACAAGAAGAAGAAGAAGAAGAAGAAGAAGAAGAAGAAGAAGAAGAACATGAGTCTAAAGATGAAGAAAAGCAATTCAAGGAATTAGAAGAACTTGAAGAACCATCTGCCATTGATAACTCTAAATCTACTGCAGACGTCGATGCCTCGAAAGAAGACGAAGAAGAAAAAGAAGAAGAAAAAGAAGAAAAAACAGTTAAAACTAAAGACATCAATGATACTGAATCCAAGGGATTGGAGGAATATGATGATGTCACTGAAACTAAAAAATCTGATGAATTGGCAGAAGCCAAGGAATTGAAAGAAGACCTAACTGAATCTGAAGAAGACAAAGAAAAGGCCAAGGAATTGGAAGAAGAACCTGTTGAAACTAATGGAGATGAACAAGAGCCCATTGACTTCAAAAAAGAAGGAGAAGAAGAAGAAGATGATGATGATGATGAAGAACCAAAGGAATTGAAGAAGGAACTTGCTGAATCCAAGGAAGATGAAGAAGAGGAAGAATCCAAGGAAGATATCAAGGTAGAAGTCAAGGAAAAAGAAGACCTCAACTTGGATGGATCTGTGACTGAAGTTGGAACCGAAGCTGCTTCTGCTGCTGGACTTGCTCTTGCATCCGCCACTGCTGCTGTCAAGTCAATCATTGGTGGCTCTGATGAAAAGGATGAAAAGGATGAAAAGGATGAAAAGGATGAAAAGGAAGAGAAGGAAGAGAAGAAAGAAGTAGTCGAGAAGGAAGTGGCTCCTGCAGCCAATGATGATGACGATGAGCTTGATATCTCCCCAGAAGAGCTTCGTAAACATCTCGAATCTCAACCAATCTACCTTTACACCTCTTTGGCTGGAGGAATGCAAATCATGCCCCGTACCAATAGACTTGCCACTATCTTGACCGCCAACCAAATCAAGTTCGAATACCGTGATTTGGGAACCGATGAAGAAGCCAAGAAGATTTGGAGAAGATATTCTGGTGGTAAGCCTCTTCCTGGTGTGGTTAGAGGGGACGACTTTATTGGTAACTTTAAGGATATCGAAGATGCTAATGAAGAGTATATGCTTAAGGAGCTACTCTATGAAACCTTGTGATTGCACCACCTTCTGCTGAAGCACGCTTGAAATTGCTGTTGCTGGTTGTTTTTCCCCTATTTGTTAAACGTCATTATTCAGTTCTAGATACGTCTGGAGCGGATTCTCAGTCCCTTTTATAGCTTTTGTCTAATCAATAGATCCGTTACTGTTTAAGATTACCAGATTGTAGACACACTCTGAAACACACTCACAGAAACTGAAACTCCCTCTGTAACAGTCACTATATCCCCAGGCACTACCTTACAACACCCACACGTCAAGAATCGCAACATCTCTAAACTTTTCCTCGTTCAACGTTCCTTCCCTCATCCTCAATCACTTTGGTTGGTTGCAAATCCTCGTTGCTCGTTTGGTTCCTCGTTCCACCACGTGACCACCCATTTATCTTTCCTAATCAACTTATCCATACAAAGATACCACACTAGATGACTCCCAAGCCTGGTAAGACCAGGCTCATCCGGTGCCTTCAGACAGTGCGACCACCTACCCTACTGTTGCCAATACCTCGGTTCCCTAGTCGTCCTCCAAATCACTCGTTTTCTCGTCATAACCGTTTGCCACCACCCTCTTCATTGTCATCAAATACATCAGTCATCTGGTTTAGTGACAATGGATCGCCGTCAAAAGACAAGAATATACGAGACCAGAATCGCCGGGCCAATCTTGGCTCTACTATAGAGAAATTGAAAGAGCATGTTCCTGAATTGCTCATCAATTCATTACCTAAAGCATTGATATCTCATGATATAATGTTGAGAATATGTCCTAGTATATTTGATGAGACATACTTGCCTAGCTTGAAAGGACGGGTCTCTTACTATGCCTCTTCGAAGGCAATTCAGCTTGCAATGACATCGTTGGTTCTTAGTCCCAAGGTGAAACTTCATATCCATTCGCTAAGAGTATCTTCAAGCCCTGATCCACAGGCAGTGTATGAAAAATCTACCAAGGTGTACATCAGATGGAGTACATGCAATGAAGGATGCGAGCATTTGGCAAGTGAATCTAACGAGTCACATTCTACTTCAGATGCCAAACTAGGATCCCATAAGTGGTCCAAATTGGATACAATGAAAATCCTCCGAGAAAATTCCACCGTGGATGGACAGAAAATTAAAGCCCTTCCTTCGATTGCTACCATGATAGGCCAGATGTCTGTGTCCTTGGTAGGGCTGGGAAAGGAAAGTAAGAAGGTTGAACGAGTCATGAGTGGTATTTTTATTTTTGAGTTAAATGAAGATAATGATAGTATTATAGTGCATACAGTTGAGAATGTGGATTTAATAGAAAGGGGTGAAACTGAAGGGGTAAATGGGGAGTTAAGAGTGTGTTAAGAGTGTATTAAACATATTTGATACAAAATAGAAGTTTTGAAAGACCAAAGTTGGACTTGCCCAGAATGAAGTGAATGTTATAGAATTACAGACCATTGGACATGGCAGGCCGGCTTGGCTCATAAAAGTTAAAAAATTTTTTGAAATCTTCTAAAGCTATGAGGCCAGCAAAAGAGTTTAGGTGTTTGCATCAAAGCATTCATATAGATTATGATATAATGACTTCTCCCCATTTTTCACCCAGATATCAAATAAATTTATACCTAGCTGGTGAGTTCATGTTTCTTGTTGGCCAACTAAACTTGATGCATCTCATATGTCATGTGCCCAACCAAAATCTTATCCACTTAACTACCTACCTATTCAGTCGCCAACTAACTTGGTTTGTTGGTTTGTTCACTTTATGTAAATAGATACTGGGACAGGTTCCGGTTCATACCGCCATTGTATATATCCCAAAATGGCCACAAATCGAAAGATTAAATGTGAGTAGAAATTCACGTAGTTCTTCTCCGGTAGACATGCTGAAAGGACGAAAGAAACAGTCTTCAGTTATACTTGACATCACGTGACCTGCTTGACAATATTTCGATTGCAAATTTTCAGGTCCAGGGCCTGCCATTACCTTCGACTAGTCGTAGTCGTACTAGGTTTTCGATTACCAGCCATGAAGCTCTCCAGCTCATCGCCACTTCTACCGAAGAGTCAGTAATGGAGCCAAGAGAGAAGTCACGTGATTTTTTCCCTGATCAGACTACCTATGCTTACTACATAACAGCAATACAAGCTATCCTACTGCGCCTGTGAGTAGTGCAGATCTGCAGGGTCTGTTGCGCTGCATAATCAGCAATTTTTTGCAATCCGATTGCAGCATTGCAACCGTTCACTCGATTAAGTAACAGTTGCAACTCCAGCACACCACAACCAGTTATCACCAACCACCACCACACACACCAAGAGGGGGAACAGCTCGCTTATGGTCGCCCTGCCTCTTCGCCGCCCGACCGTCATGGCTTAGCACCTTCGGCGGTCGCTTGCCGTTTGCACATTCCATGCGATGGCCCTATACCTTGGGCTCATACTGATGACTCATGGCTGCAACCATATATTAAGTATTTAGTACCGCAACCAAACTCGCTCTAGTCGTAGCTCCGTCCCCCTATTTCATATACACATAAACTACTTGTCTCTCTCCCCCAATGGTGCAGACTACACGTCCTTTGAACTGGATGGAACGGTACTATACCTGTCGTAATACCCAACATTACTATACTAATTTCAGTCTCATCGCTCAGTACAATCACGATGTGGACCCATTGATCTTATCCAATGCATTGAGATCTATGATCTCCAAGAACCCCTGGCTTACCTATAATCTCTATAAAACCGATGATAGACCGGGTTTAGTGGCTAATGGTCACAATTGGCAGCTTGGTGTGGTGGATCATATCAACTTTGAAGACGTGGTGAGCTTTGAATCTATAGACGCTTTCGACGAAGACGTGTTCTCTAAATTGAATGATTTCGTGTTTCCTGTTAATATTGATAATGCTCCACTCTGGAGGATCAGAGTATTGCAAGATCCTCTGGGAAACCAGTATATCTGTGGCTTATTTGAACACACGCTATTTGATGGGTTATCGGGGGTAGAGTTCCAGAAGGATCTTGTTAAGGAGTTGTCGGGGATTGATGTCGTGAACAGTGAAGTTGCAAACGTACTCTTTGATAAGACAAAGGACCAATTGCCTGATAAACCAATTGCTGCAACCACTGACCGTCTTCCTATCTACATTCCAGGTATTATGGATCACTTGTCTAACTTCATCAAGACCCGGGTTCCTTTCTTGGGTCGCCTATTTGAGTACTTGAAGTCGTTCATCATCAAAGATCCTTGGAGGGCCGATGTAGGAATCAATCCCATCTTCAATACTGGTAAAACATACCCTCACACTCGCCTGAAGGTAGGTCTTATCAACCTCAACCATGATGAAATCCGGAAAATCTACAATTACTGTAAGGCTAACCAGATCACCTTGACCCCTTATTTCCATGCCATTTGCTTACAGACCATGGAGGAGGTTATCTTCCCCAGAATAGACAAAGACACCAGCTTCTCGTCCACTTCAATTACTGCCATCAATGGAAGAAGGTACCTTCCTCCTGATACTCCATATCTCTATGGAGTGGCTATTGCTGCTGACTTCATGACCTTACCACCAATTTTGAACCATACTCTTGAGTTAATGAAGTATATCCAAACAAGATTAAATTCTGGTATAAAATCACAAGCTCCTTTCAGGTACATGAGTTTAATCCAGTATTTGAACTTCTGGAAGCTCTTCGAGCTCTACAATGACCCTAAGGCTAGATCTACCTTGACAGTCTCCAACTTGGGTAAAGTGCACGATTCAGGTACCAAGTACAAAATAACCAATCTCTATTTCGGGCTGTCTCCTGGTGTTATGTATAATTTTATTCTTAACATGACTACAACAGATGAAGGTGGCTTGAACTTGGTCTTGGTGTATGTGGAGGACTACGGTGATTTGTATGACGGAGAGAAGAAGGTGATGGATATTTTTATGGATAGACTCAAGGAAAGATTACTTGAACATGCTACTTAAATTACTGGAGGTTTATCTTATTCGAGATATACTGATTAGCTTTGAAAAAATTCACGGCCACCTCAAGTGGCTAATTGCAATATGGATTAAATTATTAGACTATAAAGTTACCGAAAGAGACACCATGGGTGCAACTGTCATATATTGAGCCAACTAAGAAATGGCCAATTCTAACTAATAATAATATGTTAGAACTATTAAGTACCGTTTTATGACCATAATATGCCTTTTGTTTGATTTTGTATTGATCTGTTTCTTAGTTAGCACGTAATTTACTGTTGTTCTTTGATGTAGCAAGATTATCTGTCTATATTAGGCAGAAATATCAGGTCTTAATTAATGGTGGTTATTCTTTTTATTTTTTGGTCATATCAATTCTCCTATAATATCCTTTAACTCCTCGACATACAATGATCCCTGGTGCCCAAGGCCATTAACCTTTTGCTTGATCTCACTGAATGTGTCTGCTTCCTTTGCTTCTTTTTCTGCTTCACCCTTCTTGATTTCTCCTTTAGAAAGATAATCCAACTGGTAACTAAGGAATTGGATTTTTTCTATACGACTCAATTTCTTGCCGTATTTCTTGTAAACAAAATCCCAAAATTCACTATCTTGATCCTTAAATTGATAACTGTTCTTGGAAATAGTCTTCAACAAATGGCTATTTAATAAAACTTGACTCTTGGCTAATTCATTGGTTTCTTTGATTACACGAAGTAATCTCAAGTGGAAAATTAATAAGAGTCCTAGAATAGATATGAACAAGTAACCAAGAACATAGAAGTTGAGATTGGTTGTGATCCAATCCTTGTCGATCTTTGCTTGGACAACTTCTTGTACTTTTTGTGGAGGAGCTGCAACAACTGGTTTTTTTGGAGCCACTTCCTTTGGTGCTGGTGGTTCAATTGGCTTAATAACTGTTGGTCCATCAACATAATATGTGCTGGATTTGATTTCGTCTTTTAATTCTTTCATTAAGTCATTAGCTACGTCTTTTTGTCCTGTTAAGGCTTGCTTTTCAATGACTCCCTTGATCCACGAACTTGCTGTCCATGTAATAAAGAAAGAAATTGCAAGGTTTGTTTTGCCCTCTTCTGCCCAACTGAAAACGTATCTGGTTTTCACCGAAAATGATTGTCCCAGGGGAACATCTGGTGTCACTGTAGTAGAAACCAACATGATATAATCGGTGAAATTTTGATGGTCAATGATTTCACTGACATCACATTTGGTGGATTTGGGTCCTATAGAATATCCTAAAGCTCTTCTATAAGTATAAGCTCTTTCTAACCGGGTTGGATCTTCTTGCATTGGTAAAAAGGCATCGTACTCGGTGATCTCAGAACCATTGTGGTTTTCAAGAATCCTTCTGTGGAATGTGGTGTTGGAATCTCCAAACATAATATCGAAAACTATACCTAATGGAGCGTCAATCACCTCGTTAATTAATTCCACTTCATTGTCTTCTTTAGTGAATACCTCCAGTGCATCGGTAGGAGCATGAAGGTCTGGACCCATATTTTTATATCCTGATTCAGGCTTAAATTTAAGTATTTTGGTAGAAACCTCTTTCACTCCCAGTGAAAAATCAGTGTGTGCTAACTCGCCTTCACTTATATCATCATCTCCATCGTCGCCATCAATAGACATGATATACGACTCGATCTTTGGAGTATCTATTGGTTCTTCAGGTTCTTCGTTTCTTTGGCTGAGTAATTCTTCCTGAGTCAAACCCTTTGATCCAAAACCATCCCCTCTGGACTGTTCCCATACGTTCATCATAAAATCATAGGTAACATCTCGTGATATAAAACTGGCAAAATTATGCTTTGCATCTTTTGTCTCAATTAAAATACCATTAGGAAATAATCCAGCAGTGGATTTCCTCTCAAATTTTATGATATCATCGAATCTAATCACTAGATTGGTTACCCATCCCAATAAATTCAGATTAAAACAAACATAATGTTCACTAACATATAATCTACCTTGAAGCAAGATTTCCCGGCTCAAAGCACATGAAAAATCATCCAATAATCGATCGGTAAGATCCAAGGATCTGAAGAGCTGGTGGAAATCGGTATTTCTCTTCATAGTAGCATAATGGTAAGAAGTATTCCTAAACGTTTCATCTGTATATAAATTAGGATCTGGAGACTTTGCAGCTACTGACAATACATTTTCTGTTTCACTGATGGACTTCTTGTTTTTCCTATAGGTAATAATCTTGGGAGATTCTGGTTCGTCATTCAAATCTGTAACAGCGGTGGTGGAATTATGCCTATTGTGTAATAAGCTTGATCTTGCTGAATTCTTCAAGTTCTCTGTTTGAGGTTTCTTCTCCTTGGACATAATCGAAGATGCATCTTCCTTGGTTGTTAATGGGTTGGCAGGAGTAGCTTTTGGCATAAATGGTGATTGTAAGGAGGCGGTGGAAGAAGAAGCTCTTGATATTGGCGCTAGCCCCAGAAGTCTATTCTTTTTGAATTCAATTGCCCCGTTGCCAGAGGAAGAAGAGGAAGAGTTGGTGGAATTGGAATCATCGCCATCTCGCCGGCGTAGATTACTTACTTGTTCAGCGTAGGTTGTTCCATTTGATAAGGAGCCAGGATTGGCTTTATCTGGGGTTGTAACCAGATCAGACTTGGAACCACTGGATGTGACTCCTTCTGTTAATGGAAGAAATTCTGTGGATGGCGGGAAGGAGTACGACCAAGCGTCTTCTTCGTCTTCCAGCATTATGGTAGTTTCAACTTATTTGGTACAGTATTTGGAATACCTTTCCATAAAGTGTCAATTGGTTAGGGAAAACTACAATCCGGTACGAGCGCTAAAAGGGAACGAGCAATGCAACCCTCCCGCGACAAAATAGCGAGAATAGCGAGGTGGTGCGCCAGGTCCGTCCTAGGAAATATCCCCAGCGAAGTCCCCCCGATACGACCGACGAGCCAAGACAACTAAACGACCAAACGACTAATCGACGAAAGCCCACACGACCAAACCACCAGTAGTAGCTTGCCGGCCGTTTCCCGAAACCACACTTGCACTCGTTACACACCACACTTGGAGCTGTAACCACCTGCTTACCAGCTGCCCCTTCCCTTCTTCTCCCTCATCTCTGTCGCTGGTGAGTTAGTGAGGGGTTACAGCGACTTCTTTGCCCTATTACCTACTACGGCTGGACCTGGAACAGAGAACCCGAAAGTTCCTTGGTGCACCCTAAGCCTTGTCTAAGGAAAACCCAATTCGGTACCTAATTATCCACCATGTTCCGGGTGGTGGTGACTGGTGGGCAGGAACTGCCAGCCCAGCCATTTTCTAGGAAAGCCAGAGAACCACGAGTAGCCATAAATCCTTTTTTTTTTCTTAGATCGCTACTTTTGTCAATTTTGTCGTCTCTCCAAGGCAAACTCGCTCATCCTTCACTGTGCTATACCATCTTCTACACTATGGTATTAGGGGCATTGACACTGGTATACGTCACGTGACCACATGGTTACACACATTCAACGGGGCCACTTTGGAGCAAATGTAGGTTGAAACTCGGTTGGTTCGGAGTTTATGTATCAAATATGGTCCATGGTAAGTTGCAGCACGTTTGGAGCTATTTAGCGCATAAAATCAAGTCTTCGTTTGTTGGATAGATGGCTGCGAAATTTTGTACATCAGGAATAGAGACTGGTGAAAGATTCAAGTAGGTCAATGCAATTTAGGCTTTGCCAAAGTGTGGAAGTCCCTTATCTATAACAGTCAAGAGGTACATCTGTTACTCAGAAGCCTACCTGCAATATTGGCACTTATCCGCTCCATTTGTTGCCTTTCACTATAGACCATACCCTATAGAGAAATGATGGTAAAAAGCTAATACCTAGAGCTATATCTTCTATCGACGATGATCAGCATAAGGATGTGGAGTACTTGACCCGGTTCCAGAGCAGTTAATTGAAGGGTTTCTAATACTACGATCAATATCAGGTCAGTACTCACTTCTTCACAGTGACAAAAAAGAAAACCTCTCTTTTGGTGGACCATTCCAAGGTCAATTGGTCTTACCCCCCCCCCACCAACACTGGACCACCAACATTACCATCTAGACTGCTACTAATACTACATTAAGCATAGACTTAGTTCTTATTTTTCAATCATTTATTACATTACACCCGCGTCAAGACGCACTAAAATACACTCCATAACGGATTAAACAGTTTCCAAAACAACATCCTTGAAACCAGAAGAAACCTTCTTACCCTTTTCTTCGGAAGCTTCACCGTGTAAGGATAACAAAGCACCTAAATCGAACTTTGGTTGTTTCAAGACCTTAACCTTTCTAACATGAATGTTTTGTAATGGTAAGATGGTTTGAGTAGACTTTTCAATTTCACGGCCAATAACTTCAGGGATCAACTTGGAGGTTAATTGAGCTAAAGTGACATTGGAGACTTCTCTTTGCATGATTTCAATCATCTTTTTTCTGACTTCTCTCAACTTAGAGGATTGAGCATAAGTGGTCTTTCTGACTTGGTTTGGTTGTCTCTTGGTGAAAGCAATAGCGAAAACTCTTAAAACGTAATCATCAGCAGTCTTGACAGTAACGTTAGCTTCAACCAAAGATTGCCACTTTCTAACTAAAGATCTTAATTTATCAGAAGTGAAATCTAAACCGTGGAAGTTGGTTAATAAGTTCTTACCTTGGACTTCATCAACTCTCAACTTAACCTTTCTGTAAGAGTGATCTTCAGAACCTTGTAAATCAGCTAAACTGACTTCAACAACACGACCCTTTAATCCATCGGCAGCATTCTTTAAACCGGTAGACTTATTGATCAAAGTCTTACCAACGTTTCTGTTTTCAAAAGTAGATGGGGCCTTGATGTCAAACCATTCCTTTCTGGTGAATGGGTCAACGACCTTCTTCTTCAATCCCTTCTTTCCCTTGGATAATCTCTTGTTTTTACCAACAGCCATTTTTACGGATTTAGTATATTAGTAGAAGAAAAGAGGTTAAAAAATGGTTATGTCGAGGGATGATTTTTCAAGTGAAAACTTTTATTGGACTTCCGAGGGTGCGTGTGTATGAGGGTGCTCACGTTTCTATTCCTTTATCTAGCCGGTCGGATCTCCGGTGCAAGACCGGGTCCAGGTCACGTGTGTTGCACGAGCCTCTGGTTAGGGCTCTGTGACTGGCAACTGCTGACCTACGCACTATGAGCAATGGATGACAGAAACAACACTAAATATATGGTAAAATACTGATTACTCGTTGTATAGTATATCAAGATGAAAGGTAATGCCAAGACCATGAGATTTTTGGACGGATTTTATGACTCTTTGGTCTCTGATCACCTGAAATGTACCACATAAATTATTCTTTTAGTATTTATCCTCACTCCGATTCATCTAAATATTGTAGAGGAACCTTTGAGTCTCTGTGATCTGGCCATAAAGATATCAATAAGCGAATATACAAGCAATACTTCAGAGTAGCATATCAGTTTGTTACATTTCCATTGCCAGGGAAGTGCCTGTTGTATGTTCATCTAGTATCTCCGTGAGTCATACTCCGTAGTAATGTGTCAAAATATTTTTTAGCCTTACAAGAACAGTGATTGAATTGACAAACGATATCATTTGACACAGATGGTCCAATAGCAAGCTGGCACTGGAGTGAAAAGCGCTCGGAATGAGTCACTATATAATACCCCTTATGACTCACAGTGAACTTCAATACCTTGATACTTTTACCAATTTCAGTACCATCATAATAATTTCTTTATTTTTATTACCATGGTGACTCTTTTTGCATAGTTTTAATATTTTATGGTATTTGGACTAGCTGCCTTGGGGTATGAGTCATAGATTTTAATTATAGCTAATCACCTAACAACATGCCCTTTCAGTTGCTGAATTTTCTGTATAAATACGAGTGCAGATTTCCCGTAATTTTAATTTTGCAACCACTAAAAAGTCTTATACATTCAAAGTTTCTAATAATATGAAGTTGGCAGAGGCTCTTCGACTCAAGGTCGACTACACTAAGAAGTTGCGCCAGATATATGAAAGATTGGAAGTAAATGCACAGGTTCGGGAAGGTGAGAACCCTACAGAAGATCCTAAGGATTTGTTTAAAGAGTATGCTCTAACTGATTTCGAGCTTCTTAAATTGAATGGTAGAATCCAGATTGCAAATGCTACCAACACTCTCACTTATCCATCCTATTACGCAAATATTGAAAATGCTAATGCAGTAGGATCCTTTACGGATGTTACCTCCAACCAAAACCTTGTCATGAAAACTGTTTCATTATCTGAAGCATTAGCTGAAAGAGACCAGTTGACAACTAAGATCAAGTTATACAGAAATGCAGTATTAGAATCAAAGATCTCTAATTTTAGACCAACTAAAGATGACATCAAAATAGTCGCTGTCATGGATGTGATTGAATTGCATAAGCATATCGACATAATGTCAAAATACCTACGTTTAGTAGATTCCAAGATTCAAGAATCAAATTGGTTAACAGATGTATGATTAGCAACATTAAAAAAAAAAAAAAAAAAGATAGCATCACACTTTTTTGTGACTATGCTTGAACGTTTATGAACTACCACTACTATTTATTTCTTCAGGGTATTATCCGGACCATATTCATATGGTTCATTTTTGTATAACAAGAAGGTATTGCAGCTAATATTTTCGGTATCTATCGATGAAAAGTGACCAGAACCCCATGGAATGAATTATTATCCAGCATAACTTATACCATATAAGGTTTGTTCGATATAATGATTTCTAAACAATTTTGCATTGTATTCTTTTAATTAATTCTCAATTCCAGTCATTAATTACATATGCTTCAATCACTTTTTTACCTATATTTTTACCAGCTGGTAGTTTTGTCGATAGAGAGGGTGGGATAGGGGAAAATATAAATTAATATAAATTTATTACCTAATTTACCAAATAGAAGTGAGCCATTTTGTAGATTGTGGTGTCCTTAAAAGACCTAGGATTTGTGCAAGAACAAACCTGGATAAATATAAGTTGTAGGAGTACTTTGACCATCCGAATTTTAAAGGCTTAAATGGTGTTATGTTGGCCCTAATTTGTACAATTTTGCAGCTATTTCAGCTGGTTATTTTTGACTAGTAATTACATCAACTGAGCACCACTCATTTCCGACCTTGATCTCCTGAAAATATTATGTTGTGGCGAGGAGACTAACCATTCAACCAGAAAGATTTCTTTTATACTCTTTTAATTCGTTCGCTACATTAGTATTATAAATAATTTGTTTTATTATTAGAACATGTTTATTCAACAAACTTAAGTTCTTATGCAATATTTTTTTATATAAACCTAACCATTAAAAATGATACAAAAAAAAAGAATTGAAATCGTGATATCCAGGTCATTCAGTTGTTAGACCATTAGATGAATATATGATATAAGAGGCTTTAAAAAGCTTATTGGTTTTCTGGACGCAACTTTCTAACTTCCTTACCAACTCTCCAGATTTCCATACCTCTGATAACCTTTAATTCTTCTTCCAACTTTTCACGGTAATCCTTTTGAGAGTTGAATTCTAAAGATCTCTTGGTTTCGGAACCGTTTCTGACAGATTCGTACAAGTCTTCAAAGACTGGCTTCAAAGCATCCTTGAATCTTGGGTACCAGTCAAGAGCACCTCTTCTGGCAGTAGTAGAACAAGCATCGTACATGTAGTCCATACCGTACTTACCGATCAATGGGTATAAGGATTGAGTGGCTTCTTCAACAGTTTCATTGAAAGCTTCAGATGGAGTGTGACCGTTTTCTCTCAAGACTTCGTATTGAGCCAAGAACATACCGTGGATACCACCCATTAAACAACCTCTTTCTCCGTATAAATCAGAGTTAACTTCTCTTTCGAAAGTGGTTTGGTAAACGTAACCGGAACCAATGGCAACGGCCAAGGCAATAGCCTTTTCTTCAGCCTTACCAGTAACATCGTTCCATACAGCGTAAGAAGAGTTGATACCTCTACCTTCCTTAAACAAGGATCTGACGGTTCTACCAGAACCCTTTGGAGCAGCCAAGATAACATCAACGTTGGTTGGTGGTTCAACGTGGGTCAAGTCCTTGAAAACTGGAGAGAAACCATGGGAGAAGTATAAAGTCTTACCTTCAGTGATCAAAGGCTTAATATCATTCCAAGTTTCAGATTGAGCAGCATCGGATAACAAGTTCATGATGTAAGTACCCTTACCAATGGCTTCATGGACATCAAACAAGTTTTCACCTGGAACCCAACCATCTTCAATGGCAGCATTCCAAGAAGCGCCGTCTCTTCTAACACCAATGATAACATTTAAACCATTGTCTCTCAAGTTCAAACCTTGACCATAACCTTGAGAACCGTAACCAATCAAGGCCAAAGTGTCGTTCTTAAAGTATTCCAACAACTTTTCTCTTGGCCAGTCAGCACGTTCATGAACAACTTCTTCAGTACCACCAAAGTTAATGCTCTTAACACCACGGACAGCAGCAGGAGCCATGGATTGCTTGGAGATAACTGGACGAGCAGCAGCAGCCAATGCTGTTAAAGCTCTCTTGGAAGCAATTTGCTTAGAAGCACCAGAGGCGGCGATTCTAGCCATACGAATACTGTTGTTTCTAATGGACATTATTGATGTATGTTCTTTTTTGTCTCTGTTTTATTGAGTGAATAAAATCTGTTGATGATTTCCCCAACTGTGGAATTTTTCACCCCATTATATAGTGATTGACGTAGCCCCCCGCTATGAGTAATAATGTCGACGGCTGAGTGCAGGAGTCGGTGGGTGCAATCGTGGGATAAGGTGTCTACCGATTCAGGCCCGGTTGCGGAACCACCTTCGGGCTTACGGCAACACCTGTGAAGAGTGAAGCCAGAGGATGGGCTGCTTATGTAACCAGCATCCAATGATGATCTAGTTTTTACCAATAAAGTGAACTATTAACATAATTAGGAAGGGGAAAAAAAAACCGGTAATGGGTGTGCAATTGGATTGAGTACCAAGTACCAAGGTAGCCGCTACTTCTTGTTACTTTGGGCTATGCTTTCTTACCTCTTAACCCACTTTTCACTAGGCTATTGATGGACTTTTCAGTGGTGGCCGGGTCCGGGCCTATGTCGCACCGGCCCTGCGCCGATTCAGCACCGCTCTCTCTCACCGTTTGCTTCCATCGCTATCGTGGTGTTCACAGACGTTGTGACTCTTCAGCATGACTCAACCTTATCGTGCGGGCGCAAGATAATCGCCCATACGCTGAAGCCACTCACGTCAATCGAACCTTCTATCCAGAAGTTATGAGCCTGATGGGTCACGTGGATTGGTATGATTTCGCCAAGGCCTGCCTGCTACGGCCATTATCGACATGGAACTTGTGCAACATGGAGTTTCCCGTGAGTTCCATATCGGAGGCATCTACACCTATAACTGTCCTTGACCTTCAGGGCCTGTTTATCATCTATAGACTTGGGCCCTATTGCTGCTTACGTAATCACCATAACCACCATCGATTTTATTAGAATTATTTTATGTCATTTCCCCACATCGGTACAAATAAACTGAGCTACAGGTTTTGATTGTTTAAATAAAAAAAAATGTTATTATTATTTCTTCATGCTCTATTCATTTCATCATGTATTCATCTAAGTACTGATTCAGTCAAACCAGTTAATTACTCTAGCGTTGTTCATCGAAAGTTCATGTTCGAAAATACGAACCTCATCTTCAGGTGACATTGACTTCGTAAAAGGTGTGACATCACGCTGAACCTTGGTTTCATTATTATTATTGTTATTAGCCCCATTATCATCTAAATGTAAATTATCGACAATAACACTAATATCAGTTTCTAAAGCCCAATCTTCTTCATCTAAATCACACCATGAAACAGAGGATTTCATGGACGATTCAACCAAAGATGGAAGCTTCATGCTTTGTTGAGTTGGTTGAACTGGCTGAGCTTTTTGAGGAGAAGTGATTGGAATATTTTCCGATACAGCATTATAATCAATCAAATCGTATTCCTCTTCAAAAAACTCATCTTCATCTTCAATAGATGAAGGTTTAGTTTCAACCGATGAAAATTGTAAATCATCATGATCCATATCAAAGACATCATGACCATGAACTTCACTGTTAACCTGCAGTGGGAAATCGCATTCATAGTCATCTTCAATAGTTAAACCATAAGACCATTTGGAATTCAATTCCAGAAGGAATCCTTCAATATCCCTTGAACGGGCCTTAGCAGTAAATGCTTGTGCATCATCTTCATCACTACCAACTTTCAATAAATTCATAAAAATATCAAAACAATTGGAGTTCATGGATGGGTAAATATCATACATAATGTATGGGTTGTTGAAGAACACAAAGTTCTTAAAGTTGTAATCAGCTTCCACTGATTTGGTATTAGAAGGTTGTTTGAAAGGAGAAGTTCCAAACACAGTTGTTAATAAAGTGATGCCATAGGACCAGTAATCAGAATATTTACAATCATACTTACCGTCCATGGTTCTATCTTTAAGAAGACATTCAGGGGCCATATACTTCTCAGTACCAACATTAAATTCATCACTGAACTGAGTAGTAGTAGCTAAACCCCAATCACAAAGTTTAAAATTAAACTCATCATCAATCAAGATGTTTTCCGGTTTTAAATCACGATGATAAACAGAAACCTCATGAGCAAATTGCATGGCATTGTTCAATTGTTTGGCCAATTTTAAAATTTCACTAATGGACATCGATCTTTCGTGAATCAAGTCATAAAGATCACCATTGGAACAATATTCAAGAACTAGAACAATGTAATTTTTGGTTTCAAAAGAGTCCAACAATTTACAAATGTTGGAGTTATCGTATTTAGATGACAGATTGTGATTGAGTTTCTGAAGAATGGAGATCTCACTATGGGCTATTTCTTGTAAACTTCTTTCGCCTGGAAGTTGTTTAACTGGAGATACTTTAGGAATAGCCTTGATGCTAACGTGAGATTTGGACATAGTGTCCAATGCAAGGGAGACCTTACCAAAGGCACCCTTTTGGATGTTTTTCTGAAAACGGTAACGACTGTTTAAGAGGAGGTCGCCTGATTCGTATTCGCTGTATTCGTTCAAAGTCATTATGATGCAGTCGTAGGAGGAGAAGGAGTAGTAGTAGTAGTAGTGGTCGTTGTAGTCGTTATGTACAATTATAAGATAAAGGTAAAAAATAAATCAAGCAAAGACAAAAGCACCAGATTGTAATAAATATGGGTGTAGGATAGGAGGAATTAAAGGAACTAAAGTTGAAACATAAACTGGAATTGGAAGATCAAAGTAGGGTCAGATTAGACTAGTGACTAGTGACGGTGGTGTTAAAGGTAGATGGACTGGTAGATGGACTGGTAGATGGACTGGTAGATGGACTGGTAGACAGATAAGTAGATAGGGTGTGGATGAAATGGAATGGAATGGAGATAAGGCCACACGACAACTATACTGGCGATTAAACAGTACTTTTGGTTGGTAACCACGAAACCCAGACGGTACTTGCCTTGATGCTATATACTAAATCAATAGTAACTGACGTGGATACTTCTTTCAAATTCCTTGAGGTTCTATAAGAGTGGGAGTCCAGGAGATAGGGGATAGGGTGTTATATATGGAATTCTATGGAACCAAAAAGAAAGGGGTCGTGAGTGAGTACAGTGAGTGAGTGAGTGAGATTCGAGGGGTCGTGTGCCGTTTACAGCCGGCCCGCCCAGCCACTGTTAGGCCACAGTTAGGCACTCCCTGTACCTAATCAGTGCGCCTGTCCCGGGCATCTTTTCCACGATAGATACGCCAAGGGTGGGGCAAGCCTTTTTCCCCCACACAAACAGAAAGAAAGTAGGTACAGAGGGAGTTCTAGATGCGGCTCCGGTTGCCTGTGCCCTATTGGCTTATTTTACCCAACACGCAAAAAAGAAGGGGGAGGGTTTTAAGAAATGAAAATTGGAAAATAAAGGGGTTTTCACGTGAGCCCAATAAAGGGGTTTTTCTTTATTACCAAACTTGGTGAATGGGTGTTTTCTGGTATATGTAGTCTATACAACAGGATGCATTAAGTTGGGAAACATTCGCTATTGAATTTTCACGATATTCAGCTTGATGGTGAGCCAAAAAGGGTGGGGGTTTGGGGGGAAGCACCACGAGAGCCGAGGATCGTTCAGGGTACTGAGTGGCTGTGTCCTCGGTGCCTATCGAATCCCAGCGACCAGATCGATCTAGATCGTTGGAGGCCCCAGAGTGGACATTGGTTGGTGGTGGTGGACGGGAGGGATGCGATGAGATGCTGGCGTACGGCACACTCTTGGTTTGGTGGTGGTTGGTCGCTCTTGGCTACAGGCCAGATCAAATCAAATTTCTTTTAGTGTATTGTCTCCCATTAGTAGTCGACAATAGGTTCTCTAATAGTCAATTAAGAAGTGGCACTGGTAAACCACCGATAGGTACGAGACGTAGAACTGTCATCTGGTGATGAAAAACCAGACCAGGTACTTCTGCTCCTGCTGCTGCTTCTTCTTCTTCTTCTTCTTCTTCTTCTTCTTCTTCTTCTTCTTCTTCTTCTTCTGCATCACATGGTGAGATGCTTATTGACATTGCGCTTCTGTGCTTCTGTGGTTCTGTGCATCTTGTCATCTGTGCGTTTTCATGTCTACTGCCTAACTCCATCTCCTGATCCAATATACCCTTCACAGAGCAACAAATGCTCCCGTCCTTCCTGGGCACAATAATTGGGGAGGGAGGGGGCCTTCACAATTGGCACATTTTCTGCTATCCCTAATAATTATTCTAGCTTCTATTGTAGTGTAACGATCTATTGTCTGATTAGAGGTAATGCGCAATGCTTGAACGCACAACCCACTGAGCCACATAATGCTCTTACTTTGGAGCCAGTCCAACCACCGCCATTCCAGAATCAGTTCTTCTCACAACTGCCATCCAACTGCCCATTACCGTGTCAGCGTGTTCCCTGTGTGACAGTGGCCGTTCCGTAACCGTATTTTAGGGTGTTTTGTGTGAGTATTTGTATTATGTTTTGTGTGAATATTTTGGATGAGTATGGGGTAATGGACCCAATTGAGTTACTCCATTACAAGCCCAAGCACCAATGCCCCAACCTCCCCTGAAAGACAATAAAAGTCCTTGAAATTGCAGCTCGGAAATGTTTAATTAGTGGCTCTTTTTGTGATCTCTCTATTGGTAAAGTGTTAGCGTAATTGGTAAACTTAAATAGTTAAATAACCCCCATTATTTCGAAAACAATACAATTGCCGTACTTCTAAATCCTACGAATCAATTGTTCACTATCTCATTAATTAAATTAAAATAAATACAAAAACGAACATATCTTTGGTTAATTAATCGATGATGATCAACCATAAGAAACTCAAGCTATATACCGTTCGTTGACTATTAGACTGACCACTCAGTTATATTAAAAAATTGGAGTTGATGATTGTTCGTTGGTGTTGATTAGGCCATAGATTCATAGGAATATTATTATAATATTTGTGATGTTGTTTTGCTATAATTCTGTTGAACTTACAACAAAGCATCGATCTTTGGACCAATAGAAGATGGCTTGGTAAGGGAAGAGAATCTTTCAACAACCTTACCGTTCTTGTCAATCAAGAACTTTTCGAAGTTCCACTTGATTCTGTTTAAACCCAAAAGACCAGACTTTTCAGCCTTCAAGTACTTGTAAACAGCATCTTCATTGCTACCGTTAACATCAATCTTACCTAAAACTGGGAAAGTGACACCGTAGTTCAAAGAACAGAAAGAAGCAATGTCTTCAGCAGAACCTGGTTCTTGACCTCCGAATTGGTTACATGGGAAACCCAAGATTTGAACATCCTTTCCTTCGTATTTCTTGTTTAATTCTTCCAATTCCTTGTATTGAGGAGTGAACCCACACTTAGAGGCAACGTTAACAATCAAAACAACCTTACCCTTAAGGTCGGCGAATTCGTATTCCTTACCTTGAGCATCAAGAGGCTTTAAGTTGTAGAAGTTAGACATTATTGATATTTGAGTTTGAATTGGGTTGTGTTGCTTTGATATAAGACAATAATCCTTATTCTAAAAAAATCCATGTGGCATGGGGTTATCACCTATTTATACTGTGGCATGCAGGAGGAGTGAGTATCTCCATCTCACACACACACAGGGCTGGATGCAACGATCAACACGAGGTTGAGCAGGCAAATCTCGGCTATAGAAACCACAGATCTCGGAAATGAGGACCAGAACGGAAATAGCGGTGTAGGACCTCGGGTTATGATGACTTTGGTGTCACTCAATGGTACTAGTGAACAGGGGGCACAGTCAACTAGGTGTTCTATTCGATTAGTGAGATGAGGTTTGGATTACAAATTACATAATCTAGACCTTTTTGTCCAACACTTGATGCCATTTCTAGAACCGCTTTTTAACCTGTTGCATATTTCACCACAGTCGTTGCCGTACACTGATCTGGTAACCGGCCTATGGATGCCATCTCATCCGAAAATATGCACTTGCTGACTAACTGGCATCGTATACTTTGGAACACCGAACGTTTGTTTCCTGTTTGGGGACCGAACCAAGAAGGCTGTGCCTTTCTCCAGCCCCACCTACGCAATCTACATCATGCGTTGGTGTCTTGGTTCCTTGGTTCCTTGGTTCCTTGGTTCCTTGGCTACTTGGTTCCTTGGCTACTTGGTCAGTAAGTAGGCTCAGTTACCACCCTCGCATTCTTTTAGGCACAGCTCCTCGTAAAACTCATCGCATACCGCCATAGTGATCCTCGGTAGATCTAAAAAGCCTAAGTTCGATTGTCTGAAAAATTGACATGCTGAAAGGAACTGGAACACAAAAATTTCGGCTCTTCTGCAGATGCTGCCCACTCTCTTCCGTCAACATCCTGGCCTTGTCGTACTTCGTGAATTTGTCAGTGGTGTGTTTCTAGACTCGTATTCTTGGCATGTATTTATCAAAGCTATTTATTAATGTTAATAAGCATCTCCTTCTGGCCTGCCAGGTGCGGCCATCTCGCAAAATATCGCAGTATTCACACTAATATCGGATCCTGTTTATGTGCCTGATCACTGGCTGGTTTATCGCTATGTGGTGTGGTGTTTCTTGAGTCGTTATCTTGTTAACTGCATTTTGCGATAAGCCTGACTGGTTTCGTATTTTTCACATTTTGCAAAATTTTGCAATTTCTTAAAATTTGACCAATTAATCCCAAGCCCTTCTTGTATGTTCAACTATCTGATCACTCGATAGATAAACTAGAAACTGCTTACAAAATTCCAACTACTCTTTATTGGTTTAAACTATTTACACGATTTTATTAAGTACTATGTATTTCGTACAACGACCAATTGATCCTGACTCGATGTACACATGTGAGCGAATGGTATGTTATACGCCGAAATTCAATTAGCTTGAAGTATTTAATTCTGCTGTTGTAGAGTTTTCATTTTTTTTTTTTTAATTTTAATTTATGTGAAGTGCACAACATGGTACACTTGCTTACCAACTCTAACCAACATCAATTTATCATCAATTAAGTGGTTCTTTCTATCGAACAAAATGACATCTTCAGGGTCTTCCAATTGGTCTCTTTCCAAACCCAAGTAAATACCACCAGACTTGATTAATGTCTTGGTTTCTCTCTTAGACTTACCCGTAATATGAGCCAATAAAGTACTCAACTTCAAGTCTTCGGTATTAAAGTCATCAAACTTTAAGTTCACCAAAATTCCCGATCTGCTAAAATTTTGAATCAACTTATCAGCTGAAATCTCATCATCAAATGGTTGATCTGGAGTAGGGAATAAAAATCCAGTAATGTAGGCCATTTCTTCACCTACTCCATTTCCATGGACCAAGTCTACCACTTCTCTGGCCAAGATTCTTTGAGCCACTCTGAGTCCTGGATCAGATTCGTGGTTGGCCACAATTTGCTCAATTTCACTTAATGGTAATAAAGTGAAGATTTTCAAAAGTCTTGCAACCATTTCGTCAGGAGTATTGATAAAGTATTGGTATAATTGGTATGGACTGGTAAGTTTGGTATCGATGAAAACCGCATTTCCAGCACTCTTTCCGAATTTCTCACCAGTTGGAGTGGTTAATAAAGGAACTGTCATACCATAAGTCGATTCTTCTTTGATTTTGAAATGCTTTTGTAATCTAGAGATCAAATCAGTACCAGCAGTGATATTACCCCATTGATCATTACCACCAATTTGCATGTTTACACCCTGGTTTTTATATAAATGCCAGAAATCATATGCTTGTAAGATTTGGTAGGTAAACTCATTAAAACCTAAACCTTGTTGAGACTTTAATCTGGATTGAATAGAGTCTCTTCCCAACATGGAAGAAATACGGATATATCTACCAAAAGTGGCCAAGAAGTCCAACATCTTAATGGACTCCCACCAGGTAGCGTTATTGGCACTAAGAATTTGGCCTTGAGACTTGATAGGATAGTTACGAGACTTGGCATATTCAACACCACCTTTCAAAAACGATTCCATTTGTTTTTGAATCCGCAGCACATTATTTTCTCTTTCTTGATCTTCAATTTGGGCTCTTTCGGTGGTTCTTCCACTTGGATCTCCCACAGCACCAGTGGCTCCCCCAATTAATCCCACCACATCATGACCTCGCAAGTTAAAGTGTAACAACACCATGAGCGGCAACAAGTTACCCAAATGAAGGGATTGTGCAGTGGGATCGGCTCCACAGTATGCCTTGAATTTCTTATTGCTGGTAGCGAGAGAAAGCTCAAATAACTCGTCGCTAGTGATAGACTCCACCAAGTACCGTGATTGTAAGTGGCCCACCAAAGAAGCCTTCAAATCCACAGCGTGGCCACTGGCGTTGGCGAGTTTATCTACTGCTGGGATGATAGTGACAGTACTGGTAGAATTGTACCTTACCAATAATCGGGGCAAAACAGAACCCACACGGAACTTCAACATTGTGGAGATTTATATAGTTAGATTGGGCTGAGAAACGAATGCAATTGGCCAGGTAAGTCGAGATAAATGTCCAATTTACAGGGCACCGACAAACAAGAATGGAAACAGTAGGCGATCTGGATGGTAGTAGTGAGGTCTGTGTCTTTTCAGCACCGGATCAGAAGGTTTAAGGGTTGAAAGGATGGGATTGAGTGTGTCTTGAATGCGATGTTGGAGTCACCAGTTTTATGTCGCGGCATGGATTGAATACTTGGAACTCAGATCCGCGACATTATCTTTTTCTTCACTAATAAGTCTATATTCCAGTTTACAGCCCCACGACAACATACGATGTCGGGAGTTGGACCTTCTAATGCCAGCAATGTGACCCACGGGAACGCCGGAGATGGGGCCGGTGCCAAAAAGAGAAAAAGAAAGAGAAACCACGGGCCAAAGCCGGCGGTAATCAGCGATGAGCATCGCATCCAAGAACCACTCAGAGACACAGAGAAGGTCAGAAGCAACAAGAAGATCAAGTTCGACGAGGACGAAAAAGCCCCAATAGAGAAAGAACCAAAATTACCAGCTGGCGAAGTCCCAGAGCCAAAAGAGCCCGTTTACCAACCAGTAGAAACCAAAAAGATAGAGTCAGAACCTCAAGAACAACCAGAGGAGGCAAAAGAAGCCAAAGAAGCCAAAGAGACAAAGAGAATTGAAAAGAGTGAGTCATCAGACGCCGCAAAAAAACCAGCAAAGCCAAAGAACAGACTCCAGGTGGCCACCAAGACCGTCACTTTTGATAGTGAAGACGAAGACTACACTGCTAATTCATTTCATTCAGGCAAACATGTTGATAGAACCAAGCTTATTGAAAAAGCCAAAGAGTTACTCGAAGTCAGACAGCAATTACCTATTTATCAGCACAAGGAAAAGATCGTGGATTACGTCACCCGTAATCAAGTCACCGTGGTTATTGGTGAGACAGGTTCTGGTAAATCTACTCAAATTCCTCAATTCTTAATGCCTTTGAACAAGAAACAAATAGCAGTCACCCAACCTCGTAGAGTTGCTGCTGCTTCCTTAGCATCAAGAGTCAGTGAAGAATACGGATGCCAATTGGGTCAAGAAGTTGGTTACCAAGTGCGTTTCTCCAACTTGACTCATCCTCATAAGACCAAGCTTAAATACTTAACCGATGGTATGTTGCTTAGGGAATTGATGATAGACGGTAAATTGTCCAAGTACTCCACCATTATCTTGGATGAAGCCCACGAAAGAACGGTCTTGACCGATTTAATCATGGGTTTCTTGAAACAATTGATTGTTACCAAGCAAAGAACCGACCTTAAAGTCATCATTATGTCGGCAACATTGAATGCTGAATTATTCAGTAAATTCTTCAACGATGCTCCTATTTTATTCGTGGAAGGTAAGATGTACCCAGTTCACCACTACTACTTAACTGACTCTAACGAAGATATTGTTGATACAATGATCAGAACTGTGATACAGGTCAACAGAGCCGAACCAGAAGGTGATATTTTATGTTTCTTACCAGGTCAAGAAGAAATTGATAATTGTGTTCAGGTGCTTAACCAATTAGCACCATTGCTTCCTAAAGATTCTCCATTAATTGTACCATTACCATTATATGCTCAATTATCACCAAACCAACAAGCTAAGATCTTCGAGACCTTACCCAAGAGAAGAAGAAAGGTTATTCTTGCCACAAATATTGCTGAAACCTCTATTACTGTTTCTGGTGTCAAGTACGTTATTGATTCTGGTTTAAGAAAGGTTAAAGTATGGAAGCATCAATTAGGATTATCCACATTATTAACCACACCAATTTCTAAGGCTTCTGCTAAACAAAGAGCTGGTAGAGCTGGTAGAGAAAGTGAAGGTAAAGTGTTCAGACTTTTCCTGGAAAAGGTGTTTGACCAATTTCCAAAGCAACAAGAATCCGAAATTATTAGAAACGATATCATTTTACCAATTTTAACCTTGAAGAAACTTAATGTTGACGATTTATTAAACTGGTCATGGTTAGAACATCCAGGACAAGAAGCTATTCTAAGTGCTCTCAACACCCTTTATTCTTTAGGGGCCTTGAATGATGCAGGTAAGATCACTTCTTTGGGATACAAAATGGCTGTTTTACCATTACCACCACAATTATCGGTTGTTTTAATCACCGCCATTGAATACGGAGCATTGAATGCTGTTATTGATATTGTTGCATGTCTTTCTGTGGATAATTTAATCTTAAATGTTGGAAGCAGTAACGGTGAAATCAGAGATGAAGTTAATTATAAGAGAAGACAATATTGTCCACTTGGAGCCAGATTTGGAGATTTAATTGCATTAAAAGAATACTTCAACTACTTCCAAGAGATAGGACTGGCAGAAGCCAAATCCTGGTGTAAGGAATTGCATTTCAGTTATAAGGGTTTCAAGAACGTCATGAAGGTCAGACACCAACTCAGAGAGTACATGGTTGCAACCGTTAAACAAGATGATAGTATGAAGCAACATGAGAAGGACTCTTTACTCAGAAGAGTCAAATTACAATTGGATGACGAGGAACAAGGAGGAGACTTGAATATTCCTAATATTTTGAAATCTTTCTTAAAGGGTTTCATCACTAATACTGCTGTTGGTATGCCTGACAGATCATACAGAACATTTAGCACTGGTCAACTTATCAGTATCCATCCTTCATCCAACTTGTTTGGTAAAGTCAACCTTGACTGTATTATGTATATTGAATATGTCTATACTGCCAAAGGGTACGGTAGAAACTGTTCCTTGATAGAGTTAGCATGGTTACAAGAGGTAGCACCACAAATGTTGGGTGCTTCAAAGGTCAGTATAGAAGAGTAGAAATCTTTCTGATTGCTAATAGATAGTTACAGTTATATAGAAAATAGAGTAAGAACCAGTTTCGTATATTCTTTAATGCACATAGAAGTAGCACATAAAAGCATTAAGACAGTGGTCTCTTTTATTGTTCTACTTAATATTTTATATGTAGATGGCTATTCAATAGTTGCAAAATGGCTGCGAAATTGCAAACTTAGTTCCCACGATATTCCAAATACCCACACAATGTGTAGTAACAGAGATCTTGAAAAATCAAAGACCAATGGAATGTTTCTACAAGTGATCTGAATCGGGTTCAGCTAATCGGGCCCTAATATTGTAATTTCTATATGATAATTTTACAGACAATATACTGAGACTTCTTTTGTTCCAAGAAAATTCATTCCGGGCAAAAGAACTAACCATTTAGAAAATATGACACTGCATGTTATCGATTTCTTTAGTCACAGACTAAGTTATCGGATACAAAAACTAAGAGAGGCATTTTTAGCTATAACTTTTCGTTTACCAACTTCCTAGTTGCTGGACTTCAGTTTAAAACTTCCTTGACAGCGTTGATGACATCATCAAAAATAGCTTTGCTTCCAGCAATGACACCCTTAGAATTCAAGGTTCTACCGTAACCAAAATCTAATGCATTACCAGTAATGTCACCAACTTGACCACCACTTTCATATATCAAGACATTACCAGCAGCATGATCCCAGATCTTTTCTCTATAGCTATCACTAATTGGCAATCTGAGGTAAATATCAGCTTGACCCTTGGCCAAAAGACAGTATTTAACCTGAGAGTCCAAGTTGATAGTTTGTTTCTTGACGGTTTCTTCTTTGAATCCCAATAAAGTTTTGATTTTAGATTGAGTGGAGTGAGAAGAATGGCCCTTTTCCACACCTTCAGCAACCTTTAATTGGTTAACATTTGTAGATTGTTTCATTTGAATACGTTCTTGGTTTTCTAATGGAACAAATCCAGGCTTAAATAATTCAGTATAGTAAGAACCATGACCTTTAATGGCAGAATAAAGACCACCAACAACTCCAGAATGTTCTTCGTTAGAGATAACATATTCTGGTAAGTTAGGACACCCAATAACACCCAACACAACCTTACCATCTTCGATCAATGCCAAACACACGGCAAATTGATCACCACGGAGGAAACCTTTGGTACCATCAATAGGGTCCAAGGCCCAGAATCTACCTTTAGAGCCACCTTCTGAATTACCAAGATCAATACTAGTATAAATTGATTGGATATCTTCAAGAGTACCTATCTTATCACTTGAATCGGTGGTTTCCTTTTGAACATTTTGGATGATTTCCAAGATCTTGGAGCTCAATTGCTTGGATTCTTCGGTATCTTCTTGAAGAGTATTGGAGTCTTCTTCACCAACAATTTCATCCTTTGGAAAGTTTAATTTGATGGCATGGTTGATAATGGCTTGAGCAGAGTAATCTCCCACAGTAACAGGAGACTTATCATCTTTGGTGATGGTACCAGACTTTTGAGTAGATGCAATCGTATCACTAAGTTTCTTAGTCAAAATGGAAGCTCTTTTAACGGCCAAAGTGGCTATTTCAAGCTCTTTTGAGTATGGATGGCTCATTGGGGTACGGAATAATGAAAAGAGGTTGAATCGAGGAATTGTGAATAGAATAGCGATACCGACGATGAGAATGGGGAAACCATATCGAGATCTCATGATGATGGTGCACGTGAGGTAACGAATCAAAGTAAGAATCAGTTAGAAGAGATGGTTGGGCTACTGACGAGTCAATGGTGACAGGGGGACGGTGTGGTAGTTGTCGCTATAGAGATAGGATTTTGGTGCTAACTCTAGTGGACCAGTTGGGTGGGACTGTTCAGTGATTAGTCGAGCCGTGGTGGTTGCTGCGGGGGCTACTTGGTCCTGGGGTACTGAGACTCACCAGTTGGTGCGACTCGCTAGGGACGATAGTAGGAGATAGTGGGTATAAATAGCGGGCATTTGAAGTTGAGGGAGGAGCATCGGAGACACCAGGGGGTAAGAAATAGGCACTAGAAATAAGTTACCCCGGTGTGTTGGGAACCGGCGTTTGGCATGGTGTACGCTTTGACTGTCGCTCATCTCTCTAGAGAGAGGTCTACCAGGAGGTCTAGCGAGAGGTCTAGCGAGACTACATCTAACACTCTTACTTTATACCAGTTGATCAGCACAGTTTTACCCTGTGCCAATCCTGGTGAGCATCCAAGCCCCTAATGGACTATCAGTTGACCGCCAGCGCATTTCTAGACCATTTACAGCCTAATCAAAGGACAACCAGAGCGCTGGTATCATGGAATGTCACTTGGTGCAAGATTCCTTCAAATCCCACTTCCATCCTTCGCACTGATATAATTCTCACTAGCATCACATCACTCAGTACCCCACTACCATCGTTCCTATTACCACCGTGACCTCTACACAAAACTAACCTTTTACATCTACAACCAACCATCTTTCAAAGAGACAAACACCACAATAAACCGCTTCCGCTTCCGCTCCCGCTCCTACCCACACATTACCACCTGCTTGTTCCTATGATACGAAATGGCAAATAAAGAACTAATCGTGCTAGCGATTCTCAACTCATTCTGTCTAGTGGTCCAACTCCTTCCTGTGATCTCTGTTCCTATCACTTCAGCATCCAGTCATTTCTACCTATGCAAATACCAATCGTACAGTTTCGGGGTTTTTGGTATCTGTGATCTTCAAACTTCATACTGTTCTCGTCCTCGTATTGGGTACCCACCAGTTAATAGTACTTTCTATGAGCTTTCAAGTGCCCTGTCACCAGACATAGGAGGTATATCCCTTCCTTCAAATGCTACATTCACCATCTCTAAGCTTTTGGTGGTCCATGTGGTGGCGTTTGGATTTTCATCTCTCTTGTTCCTGGTGGTGATGTTCTTGATATCCCAAGAATACTACGAAAAGTTGGATGGAAGATTCTTCTTCCTGAAACTCATCCGGAAACCAAGAGCACATGACGATGACTTTCTTCCTCCTGAAGAATCAGAGATAAAAGTTCCAGTCCGTGATATTAGAAAATATATCAATATCATGCTTGTGTTCTCATTATTATCATTCATTTGTACTTTGTTGGGATTACTAGCGGACATTTTATTATTTATTCCTAATTTAAGTTACGTGGGATGGCTCCAGTTATTTCCCGTTATTGTCCTTACATTAATTTCTGCCATGTTATGTTTTGTTAAAAGAACTATTTCATCTAGAAGGTACTTTGAATTGGCCAAAAAAAACGATAATGACGATATGAGATTAAGACATAACTTCTTTGACCGATGGAGTGATGATGCAAGTGACGACGGCTTTATCGTTTACACCAACGGGTTCTACAGTACCCAAAACCGTCCCGGTGAAGGACCTGCGGGCAGGGCCAATAGCTTGGATAGTGGCTGGATCCATCATTCATATAGAAACAGTGCCGAGGACTTATCGATTAATTCAATGAGATCAGAAATCGAGCTTGACTTAATCCGAACAAACGACCAAACAGACGAAATTCATTAGAAACATTGAAAAACATCAAAATTTTTATCACACAACAAGCAAAAAGAACCAGTTGTGAATTTCCCAGCAAGACAAAAACAGAAAGCTTGATACCGGACCATAATATTGTATATAGTTAAAACTCCCTACAATCTGGCATCTAAGCATCATCAGTGATGGCTATATTAATCACTATTTGTCGTTGTTTAATTAGTTAATATTACACTGAATAAACCAGTATCAAACTCTGGAGACAATGCTGTTTTTACAAACAGAATCATCACTACATAAGTATGCTCATCTGTCTATAAATCACAAACCACATCCACATTCTTCTTATTATTGTATTCTTTTTCTAACAATGCCTTTGACTTCTCACTAAAGTCAATGCCTTCATTTATGAACCACCTGACCAATTGAGTGATCTGGATATCTCTACCCAATTTACTTAAAGAATGGCTCTGGATTTTGACTGCCTTTTCAATGATTTCGTACTGATACTTTTTAAGTAATTTCTTGTTGACCAACCTCAAGAAATGGTTCAAATCATGGACATCTGTAACTGTTTGGAGCAATACTTCAAACATCACAGGGGTCGTTTGATTATGGAAAATCGCAGGCTTCAAAACATTTAATTGTTCAAGGATATTCTTAGCATCGTTCAGGTGTCTTTGGACTTGATTGAAGTAGGTATCGAGTGTGGTTGTAGAGGGACTGTTTCTGTGTTTTTGGATCAACCAACTAAGCACTTCTTTGGCACTGTCGGTGTCTCTAGTGGAGGCCAAGATGAATGATAATTTATCGAGATGGACCGGGTCCAACGAAGTTATGATTGCTGGGAAAACGTCCAGGAGATTGGCATAGAAGGTGGACACAACCTCGTTGTTTCCTGTGTCAATGTAAGCTTTCAATATTTCTGATGAGCCTTGTAATGAAACTATATCCAAGTTGGCTTCGATGAATCTGGTCAATTCTGGTAATCTTTCATTTTCTAATTCATTGATAAGGAATATTGATACTGCTTCAAAAGTGATCTTGTTTCCTTGACCCATAAAATCTTGAGGTGTCACCAAGGACTCGTAAAACTGGTCCAATTCGATCTTGGGGTGGAACTTTTCCTTGATGGTATCATTATTTACCGAGAGTTTCAATCCGTCCTCCACGGCTGTTATATCTGTAAGTGGAATGATTTGTCCATTGAAGATCTCTACCCAGCTTCTAGCCATGTTACCATAATGTAAACTTATACTTTGGTTATCTTCACCTTTGATAGCGAACTTATGGCTTGGATCCAACAAAGTGGCATTCTGAGACAACGAAGAAACCAAGTAGTCATTGAACAGGAACCTGGTGACCACGTCCTCCACATCTTCTGGGTTCTTCATATCATGATGGTACTTGACATTAGGGACAATGATTGGTTTGGAAGGAATGGCAGCGTCGTTTTGTTCAGGAGTCAACTTTTCATTTTCAAAGACGTGTTTTTCCTCATTGGGAATGAACAGAAACGGAGTCTTGGAGTAGTGGCGGGTGAGAACGGCCACGTTTCTAGGGACTCTAATCATGGATAGTGGTGATGAGTTAATGGTTAATGACTACTGGAAAGAGCGAACTTAGACTGAGATGGTAAAAATTGAGTGTACACCAGTACCAGCACGAGTGCCAGTACCAGAGTCTCCTGCAACAGTGGGAAAAAAAAGCTAGTGGGAGGCTGTAGCGAGAGCTGGTGGATTGGCTGCAACACCATACACCAGGGATGGACCAAGGGCAACTGGTGGATCTTAATGGGAAGTAAAGTAGTGTTGATATACCCATACACATTCTGCTGCCCATAAATAGGTCATCTTTGAACTTTTCGGCCGCAAGCTGACTGACTCGTTGTTGGTTTCAGCAATGTTTCATATCCACCTATATAGATGGTGCACTGCGCTGTTTCTCAGTGCTAACATACGTTTCTGTTGTTAATGAAGTTTCTAGCTTATCTTGTTGTCGCTTCCATGGCATCTTCTCTATTGCCAGCCCGATCGTCGTGTGTCCAGGACTCGATAGCAGGCATTATTCCAGGGTGTGTTTCTTCTGGAGTAGAATCTCTAGACCCACGGCTGCGAAAAATCCTGGCTGTGAAACTTTCCATCTGTGAGTTTGAGAACACCGGTATCCGGTACCCCAACCAGTGCCATGATCTAGCCCGCTACTTGGATGAGTGTATCCGAGAATTGGAGACTTCTCCTCAGTACTGGACAACGTTTAGCGGGAACTACCGAGAAATCCAATCGATTTGCTATGAGGAGTCGTTGCCCTATGAGAAAGACCAAATCATCTCGCTATTTTCCAACATCACCCAAGTCTATGAGGAGTTTTATGAGAATATCAAAACATCAAATGACTACAGCGCAAAAGCACACGAAGATCTAGAACTCCAATTCACCGGCCTTCGTGAATTGGTACTACAACATATGGATATTCAAACTGAAAGTCTGCAAAGAGCAACAGAAGAGTTTATACACTACAGCTCAGAAGTGAAACTGATGCTTTCAAACATAATAAAAGTCATGGTAGAATCCTACTCCGATTTCCATCTTTCTTTTGAGGATATCAACCTTGATTTGGCCACAACTGCTGAAGAAATCAGAAAGCTATCTGAGATCATTGATGCCACAGACTTTGGGGTCATGGTGCAACGGGTACAGCAGCAAGTCGATTCTTGGTCCGATGAAGCAGAAACCACACTAAGTCGAATTCTAGCCCAAATGAAGGGGATAGATTTTGTTACTTTGAACGAAACAGCTTTGGAGATCACTCTGCAGCTACAAAATGCCAACGAGCTAGCAGTACAAGTTGAAAGCCAAATATCCAATAACAACAAAGATCTCTTATCTCAAAGAGATATCATCAAGGACCGATTAGAAAGCGTGCTTCTCGATATTGGAATCTCTCTTGAAGACCATTTGGACACTTTGGTTGCATCGTCTTCTAAAACAATAGAAAATTTCGCAGCCAATATAATGCAGCATATAGAAAACAAAGTGAACAAGACAGAACAAAGAATAGGCGACTTAGACGCCAAAATGGAACTTTTTGCGGGAGGTATATCCAATTTCACCGATATGATAAACGATGGAATCAGTAGACTTCGTTCGATCAGGCTAATGCCCAGATTGGACGGTTTGAATCCTTTCGCAGCCATAAAGAGAGGTGCGAAGATGCTAGCAATAGTGGTGACCGTATCGTGTGTTGTGACGGCTTTGTTGTCACTAAGACTAGTCAAAAAAAGTGTCTTTATACTTCTCATAAGAGTCATTAGTCTAGCCAAAGACATGGCCATCGCGTTGCTGGTGGTGAGTGGACTTCTCATGATATTGGTCATGGTGCGACTCATCATCATATGAAAGGCACCATCATCCTCTCAGACTCGGTCCACTGAATCAACCTTTCAATATCTCCATACATTACCTATATTGTCTAGTTGTCTGATCCGTCATTTGTTGTGTCGTCACGCG
This sequence comes from Suhomyces maxii, assembly GCA_030574995.1. Classification (NCBI taxonomy): domain Eukaryota; kingdom Fungi; phylum Ascomycota; class Pichiomycetes; order Serinales; family Debaryomycetaceae; genus Suhomyces; species Suhomyces maxii. The sequence goes on from JAJMGC010000006.1 coordinate 429,698, forward strand.
AAGTTTCCATTTGAGTGTACCATCACAAGAGACAAGAGCGGGGTTGAAACACAGTCCAACAAAGTACACTCCGAGGCCATGCTCCCTCTTTCCTTCTATATAGCAGCCAAATAACCAAATACTATGAACCACACCACTCTAACTTCGTGTAATCAATCCTCCATACTCAGGGTCCTCTTTGGGCTTTACCTGTCCTATATTCACTCCAAGGGCCCATCACCTTATTGTCCTGCACCAAAATTTTCAGTTCGTGATCTACCCCAGATTTCGCACTGATTTATTCCAACATTTGCGCTTTTTGCAATGACCACAATGAGACTTCCACTCTTCTTTCTTAACTGGTGGCCCATCTTTGGGAACCCATCCATGATACCCGGAGGTGGTCCCGATGTGCCTTCCTTCGTGGCTCCTCTCGATCCAGAAATCCATTCCAACCTTTATACTTATGCCCATTTGGCTGATATCTCATATTGCATCTCCAAAACAAACCATATCTCGGAACCATTCAAATGTGACTTGAACTGTGAACTGAGGTTCCCTAACATGACCTTGGTTCACCAGTGGTACTTTGATGATACCGTTAGTGGCTACGTTGCTGTGACCGAAAGAGATGTTTTTCACAAGAAAGGGTCCTCGTCTTCTTCTTCTTCTGGTACCAAGCAGATCATCGTATCGATAAGAGGAACCAGAACGCTTTACGATGGATATACCGACGTCAAGGTGGATATGGTACGGTACAATAACCTTATGTTCAATTTACCTACATGTGTGGACTGTAAAGTCCACCAGGGGTTTCATGAATCGTTCAGAAAGACCCTTAATATCATCCATGATATAGTTGAAGATGAGATTACAGATGACTACGAACTTATCTTTGTGGGTCACTCCTTAGGGGGTAGTGTTGCCATGCTATTGGGGTTACATTACCTCGATTTGGGTTATGATAAAATGACTGTGGTCACTTTTGGCCAGCCTATGACTGGGAATGAGAACTTTGTTACTTGGGCTGATAAGGCTCTTGGAAGCCTGGAAACTGCTAGTCACGGCTCTTTTAATAGGAAGTACCTTCGAGTGGTACATAAAAACGATATAGTTACCACCATTCCTCGTTCCAAAAACCCCCTTGAACCATATTACCAATCGGACAACCAGATTTATGTTAACTGCTCATCAAGCGATGCATCTCCAGCACCAGATAAGGTGGTGGACTGCATGACTTCTGTGAACCCGAAGTGTATTGCTGGGGACTTTTCAGACCGATTAGGGGGTATTTGGGATGTTAATAAGAACTACTACAAGAGTCATAACACCTACTTTAGGTCCATAGGGTTATGTGGACTAAACCCCATACCAAGTGAGTGGAATGGATTGGAAAAATGGGACTGACTTGACTTCAATCTGACAAAATTACAGACAATCAGCGGCATTTTAAGACATAGTATAGGATAACAATTCTCAGGGATCGTATCATATCATAAAAAGACATTATTAATGTATATATTATTGGCATACATGTCAAAATAAAAAGTTTTTGAATTGCATCATCTTCTTTTCTTTCTAAACCCGAACTTTGGTTGTTTATCATCATCGTCATCATCGTCATCATCATCATGAAAATCAACCATTTCTTCTTGGCCTTTCTCAGGTCTAGATTGTATTTCTCTAAAACTAGGTTGAGATTCTTCGTCAACAAACAAACCAGGCTCTTGTTTTACTTCAATTCTTTTTATTTCACTCATTTGACCTTGGAAATCCTGTTTCAAATGGTCTTCAACATCACCGGGCTCATTATAGTCACCATTAGTAAACTTTATTTCATTATCAACCAGAACAGTATCAAGACCAACAAACGACCTGGTAACATTGGACTTTAAAGGCATATTTTTCCTGAATTTTTTAAAGTTTTTTCCTGATTTACTAACAGGTATTGGGTCATTAGTTCTAGAAGGCGGTACTCTTAACACAATCTCCACTTCTTCTACTATGGCAAGGTTGGACAAATTTGTATCAAGATCAACGCTTTCTTTTTCTTCAATACCAAACTCAATATTTGCCGACTTAGCAACACTTTCTTTAGTTTTTATAATTGCATCAACAAGTGATACCTTTGCCCTAATCTTGGGAGCTTTTGTAGACCTTTCAAGATCATCAGTAGCTTTTCTTTTAACAGAATCATCAACATCTGAAGCTTTTTTCTTACTAGACTCTTCAACATCAACTGTATTGGAAGATTCTGAGTCTACTGGACTACTAGACTTCACATCACCACCGTTTGTATCGTCAATGTCCCCTTTTTCTTGCTTACTTGATTCCAAGCTTTTATCATTAGCTTGAGTTTCTATTGTTTCAAATGTAGTATCTTTCACAGGTGTTTCAACAGCTGGGGATTGTTCGAAAGGATTGCTTACAAGACTTTGTTTAGATGTTGATACATCACTGTCTTTGGATGCTATTGGCTCTACTATGGCTTTGACTTCGGTTTCTTCTTGGTCTTTGGGGAGACTTTCAGGTTGAGTTTTCAAATCAAAAAAATGCATTTTATCTTTCTTTTCATATTTTCTTCTCTTTCTTTGGGTTGGTTGAGAAACCGGAGCTTGTGTTTGAGTTTCAAAATGTGCTTGGGTCTCAGGTTCCTGTTTAATAGCATCTTCTAATTTTCTTTTTATTCCTCCTGTTTTCATTAATGATATGTTTTCCAAGCTGACGATCTTCACCGCTTCAAGCAAAGACCTTTCATCGTATAGTTTGGAATTATGAGATTGTAATGTCTTTTCAAGTAGCTCTATAGGGTACTTTTCACTTTTATTGGGGTTCAATACAAAAAATTGTGATTCTCCGATTTTTTTCCGAATGGCTTCGAATAGTTCTAATTCTTCAATTGAATCAAGTCCAAGATACTTGTCGAGTTCTAGTGTTACAAGTTTTCCTCCTAGAGCTTGAACCCATTTGGAGAGTTTGGAAGAATCTCCACCAAAGACAATTACAGCAACCTCTTGAAGTAAAGTCTTTCTTGCTGGATTTGGCAATAAATATTGTAGATTTTGAGGGAGAAATTTCTCAAGATCAATGTTGAGGAGCCAGGAATCAACATTTCCAGGACTATTGTCAATGAGTTCGTACCAATCATTATTGAGTATGGGTAATGCTCTCAGCAATGCTATTTTGAACGTGTTTGTAGGCTGATCCAGCACTGTATAGTAGTGAGTAGCCAAAGATGACTTGTTGGTTATTCTTAAATCAATTCCTTTAGTGTATAACTTAACAAGTTTCTCGAGTAATGGACTATCTTCTACCACGCCATTGGTCTCCATTGGACCTGGATAAGTCATTACATTGAATTGGTGCCATTTTATCACCGTCGATACTTCTTCTTCCTTGTCTTTGGAGTCTAATCTGAACTTGATCTCTATGGAATCTTCATTGGTCACTTCTACTTCCATAGGCAGCTTTTCAGACTTTCCAAGCTTATACACCTGGCCATTGATCACAGATCTGGCTCTCGAGAGAACCTTGACAATAAGTGGAGTTCTTGTCTCTGGTTGGTAGACAGCATCGATCAGACCCACCACTAGTTCCAATTGCTGACGGGATACCAAGGTACTGTTAAGGATATAATCAGCCAGAGAATCACGGCCCACAATATAGCTCTTTCCAGGCTTTAAAAAGGATATCACTATGGTTAGTATTTGTGGCCAAGACTCAGGGCATGTTCATTGATACTTACGCTCCCCTGATAGATGTTTATGGGTGACGATCCACATCTGGCCTATGGGTGGAGTGGGAGTTGAGTTGATGATGACTGCAGATAGATGCAATCTCAGTTCCAAGACTTTTGCAACAAGGAAAGGAAAGGAAAGGAAAGGAAAGGAAAGGAAAGGAAAGATCAACAGGTGGAACACAAGGCAAAAAAAAGGGTTGCGAGACAGAGCAGAGATTCAGCCAGTCGGAGTGGAAATCTGGCACTTGCTCAGGAGCTGTGCATTCAGTTTTTACTGGAGCTCCGCGAGAAGGTGGTCTAGCAAAGGGAACTATCAGAATAACAGTAATAGATTTCACACCCTAAGATTCACGTACTATCAACATTAACAACACTATCATACACTATTACCTGTCTGTTAGACTACGACGCAAACTAAACCTATGTTGCTCCAAACTATTCTACCCACTCTCGCCTTTGTTCTTATCACTTCTAATGATCTTACTGGTTATTTATTGATACTATACATTACTTGACCTTTTGCTTTTGCTTAGGCTTTTGAACCTTGTAGGCCTTCTTTTCCTTTTCTTCACTGATAATCTTAGCAACTTCTTCAGCTTCACCCAATTCCAATAATCCCTTTTCAAAGACAGACATTTCTTCTGGTTCATCAACCTTCTTGGTGATAACTTCGTCAGTAATATCAGCTTCATCATGTAACTTTTCAGTATAATATAATGGTAAAGAAGGAGAAGTAACGGTTCTAATCATAACACTCTTAAGAGAATCCTTATCAAAAGTGCTCAATGCATCTTGTAAGTTTTGGACCAATTCAGATTGTTCAAATTTATCATTAATAGCACCAATCTTTATGGAAATATTAACCCCAGTTGGTGGTAAGTACACGGTACTTGCCAATGCCTTTTCTAATTGATTTTTAAGGGTGGTTATGGAAAGTTCTTTAATACTATTGGTAGAAGTGACTCTAATTGGTAAAGGAATCTTTCTACTACCATTACCATAAAAGGTCTTACCAAGAAGGGTTGGCATCAAGTTAAAAACAGCATCATCAACGATGAAAACATCATAAGCATCATGTAATTCACGACGCTTTTCAAAACTCTTGTAAGTGGTCTTTAACTCATTAACTGGAAGAATTTGAGTAACATTCGGTAAACTTTCATTTTCAAGCGCTTCTAATTGTTCAGTAGTCTTAACGAGTTGATCACGAATAATCAAACATGCTTTGGTTTCTGGAGTGTAGATGGAATGAGATAATTTGATGAATTTTGGCTTGAATTGTGGCTTGGATGCAGCAAACTTCTTGGTGTTTAATTGTAAGAATAAAGTTCTACTCTTATCATCTTCATCATCAAATAATTTGGTCTTAGAATCCTTTTCACTTTCACGTTCTAAATATTTAGCTAATTCAGAAATGGCCTTGGCGGCAACTTTCTCAGGAACGATGCTTATGGATGCTTTTTCTTGATGTTTAGTTTCTGGTTCAGTGGTTTCAACTGATTTTTCTGGTTCTGGGCTCTTCTTCTTGATTTGCTTCTTCTTGGTCTTTTTGACGGATGGAGAAGCTTGTGGAGAGCCTGCAGCAACAGATCCGACTTTCTTGGTCTTGGCTGATTGTGGAGTCTTTGGAGATGTGGCAGGCTGGGATCTGGTTCTAGCCATTTTTGGTGGGATATTTGGTGATGGGGGTTAGAGTAAATTTACTAGATGTATATTTTTCATCATCGCGATGCCTTGAAAATCGTGCACATAGTGCCGGTTACGAGCAGGCGCACGCTTCCATCTAATATAAGCTGAGATGCCATCTTGCGATATAGATATAGAGATACGAGCTAGATACGGGCTAGTTATAGTGAAAACTAGGTTTAACAGTCTTGGACGTTTATTAAGATAGTAAAAACATATTTCTGTTTGATTATGTGATCACATCGTGATTACTAATAATTTATTTCCGTCCTATAAACCAGGACTATACTATATAAACCTCAGCCAGGGGCCTATGGGGTATAATTCTTTTGTGTGGTTAGTTATTTGTTTATCACTACCATTGGGCTGGTGTTTATGCTGGTGTTTGATATACTTGTGGGGACTTAATGCAAAGGATTTTCTGACCAATCTTTTTCTTTCGGTCGAATAAAATGAATCAACCAGTAGAAGTTGAATATTAATGATAAATATTAAATGATCTCGATATTTTTTAGACATTTTATCCATCAATCTCTCCTGGGATTGAAACTTCAACTAGTTAGATGTGCAGATACCTAATTATATTGGTATATTGAGTGGAAAGTATGGTCAATACGTGATAAGAACATCAGTTTTTGACAAATACAGGTCCATAATTCCTCTTTCCTATCCAATTAATTTATGGAGGCATTGCTGTTTTTGCTATCACTCTTGGTGCGGTCAGTTTTCCAGCATGTTTAACACTATCCAAAACTATTGCCGGAGCACCATTATCTATATTTTCAAAAAGAATCTCGGGTTTTGACTCGATATCTATTTGCTCTCCAGTATTCTCTTCTCCTATGTTTTGTAAATCTTCATCATCATCTTCTTCTTCTTCTTGGTAATGACGAACAGTAGTACTATCGAAACCTCCTAAACGTTCCCACAATAAATGAGACAAATCTTGAGGTGAATAGACTGCTTTTTGATTAGGACCATCCTCTACTTTATCCCAATGATCCCATTCTGCTGGTGGTGATAATGGTGGAGAAATAAGGAACCGACGGGTATGAACATCGTCTGGAAGCTCTAAGTACCCATGTTCACTATACTGTTCAGCCGATTCTTGAGTAGGACGAGACCCAGAAAATCCATTGTCCTTGATACTAAAAGTGATTTGTAAGTGTTGCCATTCCAGAGACTGCTTTAAAATGTTATGAACCAGAATTGCAGCTTCGGGACTTTGGCATATAATGATGATTCGTTCGAATTTCTTGAGGGCAACTAATTCAATTGTATGATTTGACTCGGTTAAGAAGGCCGCCAACTTTGCAGGCTCGCGTAGGACTTCCTTGGGGACATTTGTGACTATTAGTGAGTTTGTAGGGGTTCTAACGGGGTTTGTCATGGCTAATGGATAATTTGATCATTTGGTTCTTTAGATTAGTATAGCCTCGATAAGACATCACGTGTATAGAAATGTAGAGAAAGGAGTTATTTTGAGACAAGTTAAAGATCATGCGACTTTTTTATGTTGTAAATTATCCGATATAGTGTAACGGCTAGCACGGTTCGCTTTCACCGAGCAGACCCGGGTTCGACTCCCGGTATCGGAATTTTCTTTTTTTTTGAAATTCTCTTTGCACCCAAACCCAAGAAGCTCAGGGAACCAAGATCACCAACCGCTGGACTGGTATTTTTGAACAAATATAGTCCGGAGTCTGTTGAACAAATTTTCTTACAAGTTTTCATTTGAAAACATTCAGACAGCAAGTTTTTGGAACTATGATCGCAGCCAACACCTGTTTTGCAATTGTAACCAACCAATTCACAATCTTGATTAAACTTGTACTTGAGAAATTTGATAAAACACAAAATAAGGGGATAAATTCAGTTGTACTGTTGTATTGCATTTGATTCTAGGTCTTTTAAGCCAACCCTTAAAGAGGTCATAGTTTGGCTTTTATTGCAGCTGATTGAAATACTATCTACAAAAGTTCCTTACAAATATATTAAAAGAAAAGCCATGATGATAGAATTTGACTTGGATGATATCGAGATATTGAGACATCAAGAAGAATTTTTCAAAGATAGAAAAATAGATTTACTGATATCACTATTTAGTGTTTTTTGAGATTAATGATTTAGCGACTAAACTTCTTCAAGAAAATAAAACAATAGCTCATATTTGTAACGATACACATGGGAAAAGTTTTTCAGGGGAAATGGACATACAAGATAGAAGAGAATCTTATTAACTTATGCAAGATGTTCCTGGACTCAATAGTTTTTGGTTTCCAACTCCTCTTTGGTCAATAATTAAAATTCAAATAGGAGGAGAGTTTAATTGTGCACATTTTACTTCTAAAACGTTATAACAGCTAAAATAACAAGAACAATATACGAAAGGTGGAAAAGAATAAGGTGACATAGTATCTAAGAAGGAGAAAACTATTACTTTGTTTAATGATCGTAGCCTTCAAATAGCAATGAGTATACAAAGTATTGCAATTGCGAAGATCAACAACGGATATGCTGACAGGCTACTAAAGAAGATCATTTAATTGGAGAATTCTTCAATAAGAGTTTGCTATATGACTATAAAATTATTTGATAAACTGACATTGTAAATGTCGTACCCTTTCTCTCTGAATTCTTGAATCTTTTTTTTTTATTGGATGAACATAAATATGATCATCGATTACAAGAAAGAAAAACTATGCTGGAACTTCAGTATATTCCCTGTCCATTACTTAATTGTATTAGCATTTCGGTTTTTTTTTTAAAAATGACTAACACTTGTTTGAATTTATGTTTCTTCTTACATTAATTGTTCTTATTATTTGATATCACCAGGTTTCCTTTGAATTACTTTGTTAGAGTTACATTTTTCATAAATTTCGATGTTTTCTAATTATTTATTAATTCCAGAACTGTATCTTCTTCCGTTTATATATTGGATTAGAAGAGTCATTGATAATACTCTAGAAGTTTATTACTTTTTTATTCTTTTCTCTAAATAATAAAAATCATTTCATCAAGATTTGATTATCTAATATGCATCATCTTTTTAATACTCTTGGTATCATCATTATTAATTAAGTTTTCGTCTTCATCATCATTAAGTCTATCACCTTCTCTTCTACCCTTGTATAAATCAAATAAGGACCAAAATTTCAAATTTTCGTCCCCTGCAACTGTTGCCAAAGTTAAATTATCAGGACTTAAACAACCACTTAAAATTCTAGAATCATGAGCACCCAAGATTTCTCCAGTTTTTTGTAAAGTAGGATAATTAAATAAAGAAATATTATTAGTTGGGAAACCATGGGTTGCAACAATCTCCATTCCAGTTCCTGAAGCATAACCCCAATTTAATGAACTAATTTGTGATCCAGTTTCAATGGTATTAATTCGTGCTCCTGTAGTTGTATTCCAAAAATTAATGGTTTTATCAGATGATCCACCACCAGTAGCTAATAATGACGGTTGGTAAGGACACCAAGATAATGCTTTAATTGCAGCTTTATGATTTGAACGAGTAAATAAAGGAGTACTTAAAGTATTGGCAGTATGACATTGTCTAACATCCCAAATACATACTAAATTATCATTCCCACCAGATACAAATTGTTGACCATCTGGTTTATATTCTAATCCACAAATTTCAGCAGTATGAGAATTTTCAAGTTTATTTACCACATGAGATGCTATTCTAACATCTGAATGATAAATGTTACCAAATCTAGATCCACTAGTTAACATATGTTGATACCAAGATTGGGATGCTATTCTTGTTTGATGATTATCACAATTAAGAGTTCTTAATTTAGTATTAGTTTCGATATCCCAAATTTCTAAAAATCCATCATCTTTACCAATAGAAATATAAGAACCATCTTCTGACCATCTGAGTGAAGTCACAAGAGTTTTTTGAGGTAATTCACATAAAAGTCCAACTGATCCAGTAGAAGCATTCCATACATATACTGAATCTTCTAACCCAATGGCAAGTAAATTTGTCAGAGACCATGCAAGTAAATTAAGATAAAAATCATCTATAAGTCCAGGAGCATCAAGGACTCTTTCTGGAGCTGTTGGGATTTTTTTAGCTCTTGCAGAAGCTATAGCAGGTCTTAAAGAAGATTTTGATAATCTTTTAGGAGCACCACTATTGAATTGACTAAATAAATTGACTGGTTTTTTACGTTCTGGTGGTAAAGGTTGATAAAGAAGAACTCTCAGGTTCACATCTAAACCACAAGCTTCAGCCACATGATGTTGATAAATTTTTGAAGTTTGAGCTCTAATATGAGTTTCAGGAGATGCATTAGGATGAGGATTAATTGCCGAAGCTTGAAGCTTTCCTGATGTTGAATTATGACGAGAAGGTATAAATCTATCAGATGAAGTGGTGGAGGATTGATGTTGATTATCGGAAGAAGAAGAAGAGCCACCTTGAGAAATTAATGAATGAGTCCGTCTTAATTTATGCTTTGGAGAAACTGACCTTGAAGGTAAATGAATTGAAGATTTTGATCTTGGATTAGATACTGGAGGTTTTAATAAAGGAGGGCGACGATTGTAACTATTAGTGATGTTGGTGGTGGTGGTGGTGGTGGTATTAGCAGTAGTTTCAGATGGATCTCTTCTAAAACTATGATCAATTGGTTGACTTAATAATTGACGACGAGTCTCGGAATCCCTTCTAAAACTATGTTCTATATTATTAGGTTGACTTGGAGGGTTTAGATAAATGGTCTTTCGAGACACATTAGGACTCATGCTATGCAAATATAATCTTTTATTGGGAGAAGTGGGATCGGCTGCAGCTGGAGAGCTCATATAAGATCTCTTCTTTGTGTTGGAGGACTTCATTAGATCTGGTAGAAGGTTTGTTCGAACACCTTCATTCTCTATAGATGATCTTACCTTTGCTGGAGACTTTTGAGCCAGAGCCACAGGTGATTTTTGAGCCGTTGGAGATTCAAAAAATACCGATGATGACATTATAAAGACCAATTCCGTACTATCAAATTGAAATTTATTACTATGATTATGATGATGATTCTCAAAATAGATATATGCTATGGAGATGAGGATGATAAATAATAATTATTGATTAATTGTTTATTGATTATTGGTTAGGATTATGATGATGACGGAAGGTTGGTAGGTACGTGGTGGGTGATGGAAGGACGATTAGAAAAGTCAAAAGACTGACTAAAGAGATTGAATACTAAAAAGATGTCGATAACTAACCTCTTTCACCGTTTGACCCTTGGGGAATATTCCATGTGGGATGACACAAAAAAAATTAAACGAGAAGCGGTGTTTGTTTATGATCCCAATGGGTGTATATATTAGAAGAATGTCTCTTGAAATTAAGTCTCCAGACACTTTTTGCCGTAATGGTCGAAAATTAATGGAGGTATGATGTTTACAAAGTGGCCAGATCGGGAACTAATTGCCTGGGCCTGCAGACAGGCCCGGTTATGGTGCCAAAAAAACCAGATCCTTCGTCAATGACATCAGATACAAAGGTGGGGGAAGAAACAGTCTACCAGCCATATTTGCCAAGTTGGGCAAATTGGGCAAATTGGTCCTTCCCTCCTTCCTCACCCATCCACCAGTCCACCAGTTCACTAGTCCATAGCCAGTCTACAAAGAACAAGCACACAAAAGAAAAGTGCCTCGCTCTGTATATAACCCCAGTTTATTACTGGATCTGGTGGGTGAGCCTAACAAGAACTAGTAAAGTTGCGCAGCAATCACTAACTGAGACATTAACATAACCAAAAACCATCCAGTAGTAAACAGTAACAGACTGATAGAAATAATACATAGAATTAATGGTGATGGTGGGTGATCGTGGGTGATCGTGGGGAACCAAATGTCCAGGTGTTGCGTTCGTATCTTGTATCTCCGAAGGTAAATTGTGTGCTAAAATGGGTTGTCTTTCACCAGACTTATTTCTTTCCTTTCAGCATAACCAGGCACAGTTAATTATAACTTCGTTCCAGTACAGTTGTGTAGGGGCAGTTTGAGGTTTGGCCAGTGTATTCCGTCCGTGCTACGGTGGGGTGTGTCGTGTGGTCGACTGAAACGTTGCTGACTGCCCAACTCATGTCGTATGTAATTCGCAACCTTTCCTTCAGATAAGTGTGGCTGTCTGGTACTAGATGTTTTTTTTAAATTTTTGTAAAATCACACAATAACCCCAAATGCATCCCAGAACCATGCCCACCTACCAGACTCTCCCAAAACCCCGGTGAATGTGCCTTCAATAGCCATGGACCTAGTAGTGTTGGCCGGCTTGGTGTCACAAGACACCAAGTCACGTGATCTGTCACCTTATCTACGATTTCCATCTATGGCAGGACCATGATTTGACATTCTTTCCGGCCCCAGATCACGCTACCCAGCCAGTCCACTAGTAGTGATCTGCATTAACTCTCCCGCCAGCTCCTACTCGAATCACGCCCCCTCCTGCTTGCATACCTCCCCCAGTTTTCGCCATGGGCCAACAGTCATCATCCCCCAAAATAACTGCCCAAGATAGAGCCATCTTTCAACTCAAGCAACAGCGTGACAAGCTCAAACAGTACCAGAAGCGTCTCAGCGTAGTGGTGGACCGGCAATCAGAATTGGCCAAGGAAGCCATTAGAAACAAGCAGCTTGAGCGAGCCAAGTTCTACCTCAAATCCAAGAAGCAACAAGAAGCCACCATCAACAAAACGTATGGGCAATTGGATAACCTTGAGGGTCTTATTGGAACCATTGAGTTCAAGTTGATTGAAAAGGATGTTATCTATGGATTACAACAAGGTAACGAAGTGTTGAAGAAGTTGAATAATGAAATGAGTGTGGATAAGATCGATAAGGTTCTTGATGAATTGGAAGAAGAAAAGATGAAGGTAGATGAAGTGAGTGATGCTCTTGGTATGGGATCAGGATTGACTGCTGGAGAAGAACAAGAGGTGGATGAAGAGTTTGAACAGTTACAAAGAGAACTCAATCCTGAGCCAGTCAAACAAAAGGATCCAGAATTACCTGAAGTTCCAAAGGAACCAATATTACCTGAAGTACCTAAGGAAGAAATTGTTCCTCAAACTCCGGCTATTGTGCCCGATAAGGCCAAGACTGCTAATGAACCATTGACTGGATAAATTAGTTGAAATTTCTAGAACTATTCAAATTGTTACTAGTCACCAGTATAGATATCGATAATATGGGACAATTGACCATTAACCATTATAGAGTAAATACCGAATACACGATTAATGAACAAAAGTATGACATGATGGCTTTATACTCAATTCTCTTTATATCAATAGACTTATCTTTTACATCAACCTTTATTCTATCAATTCCATTTATTCCGAGTTTCGTGATTCATAACTATACAATAAATAAAAAGAACTTAATACATACATGCAACCTAAGACGATGACGATGAAGATGAAGATGAGAATTGACTTCACGTAGCAATCATAATACAATTGTAGCATTTAAATGCCACCTGAAATGTGAACGGTGATGATAATAACAATATCAAAACATTATCTCTATTTTATCAAATTGAGGGTTTTTTTTTTTTTTTTGAGTACCCAAAAACGATTATTGACTTGTTATTCTTATTAATAATGAAAGTTTGAATTTTTTTTTCTTTCTTTACAGTTGTTTAGTGGTGATTAGTCAATTATGTTAATTATTGATCTAACCAGTCCAAGAATTCGGGAGTGAAGTAACTGATGATAAGTCTTGCACCAGCTCTCAAGAAACCCTGGTGCGATTCGAATGCAATACCCTTCAAGTCTGTTATACCCTTCTCAGCAGCTGCATGTAACATAGCATATTCACCACTGACATGGTAAGCACAAATAGGATAATCCTTGGCAATCTTGGAAGCATCACTGATGATATCCAAATAGAAGGTGGAAGGTTTAACAATAAGAGCATCAGCACCTTCTTGAATATCTCTAAGAAGAGCTCTATGAGCCAAACCAGCACCACCTGGAGGTAATTGATAACTCTTTCTATCACCATGACCAGGAGCACTACCAGCAGCATCTCTAAAAGGACCATATAAATTACCACTGAATTTAGCAGAATAAGACATGACCAAGGTTTTATGAGCCAAACCAGCATCAATTAAACCTCTTTTGATATCTTTAATACGACCATCCATCATATCAGAAGGAGCAACACAATTAGCACCAGCTTTAGCATAATTGACGGCAATTTTTCCAATTCTTAAAACCGATTGTTCTCGATTAATAGTACCATCGTCATATAATACACCACAATGACCATGGTCAGTGTATTCACACATACAAACATCACAAAGAATGTATAAATCAGGGAAAGCGTTTCTCAAAGCCTTAATACTTTGAATGACAGGACCTTCTGGATCATCCGCAGCAGTTCCTACGGAATCTTTAATGCCAGGACTTAAAGGAACACCAAAAAGAATCACGGATTTAAGACCTTTAGCCACTAACGATTCAACATAAGGAATAAGTTTATTTAAACCAAATCTTTTGATATTTGGCAAAGAAGGAATTTCGGTTTCTTCATTAGGTTGGTCGGAAACAAAGAGTGGGAATATAAACATATTCTTGGTTAATTGTCTTTCTTGTTGCCATTCTCTTGACAAAGGATGATTATAACCACCTTGTAAAATGGAGGAGATATCGGTCCCAGTTGGAGGTAAGTATTCAGCAGTATGGACCATTTTCAGAAGGATCAAGGCTTTTCAGAATAGAACAATAGAAAAGAAAAGCTAAGGAAGAAGTTGAACAATCTACCACAGAATCACAATGGGGGGTGGGTTGTAGATTTGATCTTATACACCCAAAAAAAAAAAACCACCCGTGGCGTCACGTGCGGCCAGTGAGGATCATGCGATGGTGAAGCTGAAGACTTGGTTCGCTAAAAAGGATTGAAAAAGCGCAAAACCAAGTGAGGCCGGGAGAGAATGCGATGTTCCAGCCAAGGATCAGTACCAGATCGGGGGAGTTTGGGCGTGACAGGTCAATGGCCCCGGGTATTTAGGTGTTCGGCGTGTGAGGTGTCAGTGGTAGAATTACAGGACCAAAGGTTTCGTATGCAGGGCCAATTAGCCAATAGGCCAATAAGCCAATTACGGATGTCACAGAACAGATTTTCCTTAGTGGTGAGCAAATGTATAGAAGATGTAACGAGGGTAGAAACTCAACAGGGCCTGGGGTTTCAAACCAGCAGGTGTTCGTAGAATCCACTAAAAGTGGTATTTAGTCATGTGAGACTAGGCCAAGTGGCTGCGAGAAGTCTGAATAGGTTTAATTAAGTGCAGGGATTCATGGCATATGACATAATCTTGGCTTGACAGGTAAGGTAGTCAATCATTTGGCTGGTTCACCTTGATGCTTAATTGAGCAGTTTCGCCTGTACAAAATAAGGACCGTCGAGAGGGTAAATTAAGGTGTGCCTTCCTTTCTGCTGGTGAAATTGACCAAGGCTTTTTTGAGTAATTTGTTTTCTTCTTTGCATGGCGAAGATTGCAGCCATATTGTTCACTTTGACACCAACGCAGAGAACACAGCAAGAGAAGGGGATCGATAATACCGGTCGAGATCCTTCTGTGACTATCAAGTCGCCTTGCATGTGTGATCCCAGCAACACCACGGCTCTGGGTGCTGGAATCACGGGTAATTGCTGGTTGGTAGTTCTTCTAAATGACAGTGCACTATGAGACTATTCGCCTGTTTCACAAACAACGGGGAAACGAGATACGTGATGCAACCACGGAATTTGGGTGGAAGGGAAAAACCCCTGAACCTTTGGAGGCCAGGCTTATACCCGTTTCAACATTGATACTGGCTTGTATTTCACCCCGGCATCTACATTGCTGCAACCAAACAACCCATGCCTTGTTAAGCGAATTACACTACTGTTGGTTCCAAGTTGGAGATACAAACGAGTCTGTGTAGCGTGCTACTGACAGGATGTGGTCTCGGGAGCACCTGGAAGCACCAAACCAAAAAAGGATATCAAGGGCCGC
The DNA here is from genome assembly GCA_030574995.1 of Suhomyces maxii. Taxonomy (NCBI): domain Eukaryota; kingdom Fungi; phylum Ascomycota; class Pichiomycetes; order Serinales; family Debaryomycetaceae; genus Suhomyces; species Suhomyces maxii. The sequence continues at coordinate 445,129 of JAJMGC010000006.1, forward strand.
GGTTAAAAGCAAAAAAGTTACCAGTTTTCCAATTTAGTTGTTGCAAAATTGTGGGTTTGGCACTATGAGTATACGAATTTTTTTGCAATTTGGTATAAGTATGTTAATTTTTCAAAATTTTTTTGAAGGGTGATCAGAAACATGAATAACAGGTTCTTTCGACATATTCTACTGTTTCCACACAATAGGCATATAATGGATATGAGGAGCATATACCTGTAATTTCTATGTTCACATTCCCTTATGTCTAAAAACGCCCTATATTCATTCATTGTCTACAATTGGCACTGAGTTGGTTACGTGCACCCTGTGAAATTTAGTTTCTTGTTTGTTGTTTGAAATTTGATAGTTAATATTTATTCATTGATTTATGGTGCTTATATTAAAATCTGGAAGATTTTCTAATCCTTCTTGGTTTCCTTTTCTTCCTTGGAGTTCTTGTACTTGATAGATTGTCCAACCAAAATAGCATTCATTGCCAAACTAGCAGAGTAACCAGCCACCAAGATCTTATCATTGGCAGTACTTCTCTTTCTTTGAGCCTTAGTCTTGTAATCTTGAATAGAAGTAAACACTCTGAAAGCAGAACCCAAAAGATTGGCTCTAAGAGTAACATTAGATAAACTACTAGTAGATTTAAGAGCAGCATTGGTTTGAATTTGAGGAATCTTGGAAATAATAGAAATTGGAATACCAACAACTTGGAAAGCCAGAACCAAACCAGTTGGGGCAATCTTGGTGAAAAATACTGAAGCACCAACAACAGCAGCAACAGTTGGTAATAATTGACGACCAACCATATCAATCTTTTCCTTACAAGTTAAGTATTGAAGATTATCAATTTCTCCAATTTCTACCAATCTGTAGAATTTAATAAGGAGGATCAAAACAATGTTTTGAATCCCTAAAAGCAAACTTTCACCATAAGATGTGAAAGCACTCTTGTTTTGTTGGTTGAAAACCACATGGATCAATTGGTTGAAGGATTCCAAACCAATGGACTTTAAAGATAACCCATTGACCACCTTGATTTTATCCTTGGTTTCAACCGGTTTAAGGATTTTACGGATTTGAGGTATTCTAATGAATGAAGATACACCAACAATACCCGCACCAATAAGAGCAGCAAGAACCTTGGCGACTCCAATGGCCTTGATTTGGCCGTATGCGATGTTAAGAATCATCTTCTTGTTGACATCAGGGTCAAGAAGCATCTTGAACAAGAGGAAAATTGGTGGGCCCATGATTGGTTATAGTAGTGAGATTTATAAGGAGACTTGGAAAGGGTAGTGATAGTTGAATCGCTTGTTCTTGTTGTTGATGTTGGCAGATTCGGATCCTTTGGTTGATGCTATTGACTCGTTAGAAGCTGTTAACCGTGTAGTTATCAAGTTGACGTTGGTTGTCTAGTTATAATTCACTGGTTAATTGGCTTGTGATAGTGACAGTTTCCAGCTTTTATATGCGCGGCTGGCAAGGGTGGGGAATGCCCCAAATTTACATCTGATATTGTGAGCATAAAACCCATCAAAATTTCACTACTCGCAGACAGGAACTCGATGCAACACTATATCCAAAAGGGGCAAAAAGGCAAACCAGGAACTCCATACGAATCTGGGGTAGCGGAGCATGAAGTTGATGTAATTTTCTTCTTTTTTTTTCTTAATTTTTTTTTGATTTTTCAGGGTGGGTTTTACTACGAGATGGTGTAATAGGAACCAGTGAGTCCTAATGATGCAAAGAATATAACAAGCAACAGGCCAATAGTACCATGGAAAATGGACCGAACCCCCCAGTAGCCGGACATTCCAAGATAATTTACCCTCTCTGTCTGGTACTCTTCATCATTGCAATGGGCTTTAACAAATGCCCATTGGTCAGACTTTAACTCGCAGGGTAATAAGTAGATGTTACCTTAGACCAGGAGGTGACAGCTCTGGTACAATAAAACCGAGGAAAGAGAGGCACTGTGGTATTGGTATTGAGGAATATCCAGCTTGCATTTCCATCTGGGTTGCTTTGGAAGCTCCTCAATCTGGTGATGCTATGTACTCATTGGTCCAGTTGGTGATTTTTGGCTCTTTGGTTTGTTGCCTGTGACTGTAATTTGTAATTTGTTACTTGTGCTTGGTTTGACGTGAGATCTCATGATTAACCTTTTTGGGACGAAAAGTGGAGAAGAGAGATTGAAACCGTGGTCCAACCTTAGGTCTTTGTTCTTCACTGCTACAACTTGGTACTATATCGGATATATATTACATTGATGAACTATATAGTGGAAGCAATGGTGGTTGCATGGTAAGAGGGCGGCCCTAACGAGTATACTCTTTCTTTTGAATCTTGTATCATGAATAATCTGAAAAAGATAATCTAAAAATCTCCTGTTTTCGTAGCTGGTGATGATCCAGGATGATTCTGGTCCACTATCATATAAATTATATGCAAATTGAAATTTGAAAAATTTACTGTTGTTCTCATTTTGTTTTTCTATTCTAAACAACAACAACAACAACAATAATAATAAAAACAACAACAACTAGTCACTCACCATTATTTCAATTAAAGCTGGAATGTTTCTGAACTATGGGATTTCGTAACGTTTAATTAATTTTTAAGCTCGATGTAGACATTTCACTTTCTTACAACTGAAAGCTTTTGCTTCAATTTTTGTTCAGAATCTTCAATGTATTTCAAGTTCTCCAAATGCAAGTTCAATAATTTAACAATTTCTTCCACTGGATTTTCATTTGGTTTATCATGAGAGTCTTTTGATTCAGTAGAATCTCCTTGAGCAAGATCATTAATAAGGTTTTTGTTGAAAACATCACTAACAGAATTAATTTCACTGATTAAAGTACCCAAGTTTTCTCCCAATGTATCTAATCTTTCATCCAATAATTCAGCACTATGATATGCCTTTTCACGTAACTTGTCAGTAACAGTTAATGTATTGTTGGTAGCAGAATTGTTCCCACTATCACCACTACCATCACCTGCCGTTATACTCTTATTAGAAAGTTCAATATTATTAAGTAGAATATCAGCTTGTTGTTCATAATTATCCAATAATTGATCTAATTCATCTTGTTGCTTTTCCACAAATAATAAGTTCTGATCAATACGAGATTGTAAAGCTTCTGCATCAAGAGAATCTTGATTTAATTTCATTATTTGATCTCCACTCTTACCAAGTTGTTGATCCCATTCATTAACCTTACTGGTGTAACCACCAAAAATCTTGGATGTAGTGGATAACTGCTTAGACCATTTCATAACAAGATCATCTAAGGTATTATTATCTATAGAAACAACCTTTGGTTCTATTTGAGTAGGTCTTAAAGTAGTTTCAACATTAGTGGTAGCTTTGGTAGTATCCTTTGAATCCTTCTTGGCTTCTTCAGTTTTAGCACCACCACCAAGTGAAAATCCAGAGGAGGCTGGTTTATCATCTTTTTTATCGTCAGTTTTATTACCAAAAGAAAATCCAGATGCAGCTGGTTTATTATCTTTCTTTTCATCAGTCTTAGCTCCAAAGGAAAATCCAGATGCAGCTGGTTTATTATCTTTCTTTTCATCAGTCTTAGCTCCAAAGGAAAATCCAGATGCAGCTGGTTTATTATCTTTCTTTTCATCAGTCTTAGCTCCAAAGGAAAATCCAGATGCAGCTGGTTTATTATCTTTCTTTTCATCAGTCTTAGCTCCAAAGGAAAATCCAGATGCAGCTGGTTTATTATCTTTCTTTTCATCAGTCTTAGCTCCAAAGGAAAATCCAGATGCAGCTGGTTTATTATCTTTCTTTTCATCAGTCTTAGCTCCAAATGAGAATCCAGATGCAGCTGGTTTATTATCTTTCTTTTCATCAGCCTTAGCTCCAAATGAGAATCCAGATGCAGCTGGTTTATTATCTTTCTTTTCATCAGTCTTAGCTCCAAATGAGAATCCAGATGCAGCTGGTTTATTATCTTTCTTTTCATCAGCCTTAGCTCCAAATGAGAATCCAGATGCAGCTGGTTTATTATCTTTCTTTTCATCAGTCTTAGCTCCAAATGAGAATCCAGATGCAGCTGGTTTATTATCTTTCTTTTCATCAGCCTTAGCTCCAAATGAGAATCCAGATGCAGCTGGTTTATTATCTTTCTTTTCATCAGTCTTAGCTCCAAATGAGAATCCAGATGCAGCTGGTTTATTATCTTTCTTTTCATCAGCCTTAGCTCCAAATGAGAATCCAGATGCAGCTGGTTTATTATCTTTCTTTTCATCAGTCTTAGCTCCAAATGAGAATCCAGATGCAGCTGGTTTATTATCTTTCTTTTCATCAGCCTTAGCTCCAAATGAGAATCCAGATGCAGCTGGTTTATTATCTTTCTTTTCATCAGCCTTAGCTCCAAATGAGAATCCAGATGTAGCTGGTTTATCATCTTTCTTTTCATCAGGCTTGGCACCGAATAAACCACCAGATGCTGGTTTAGCATCGGCAGTCTTAGCCCCAAATAAGCCACCAGGAGCTGCGGTAGCTGGAGCAGAAGAGTCAGTCTTTTGTCCGAACAATCCCCCAGTAGTAGCAGGAGCAGGAGCTGGAGAATTAGCCTTTGGAGCACCGAATAAACCACCTGCAGCTGGAGCAGTAGTAGATGTGCCAGATTTAGAGCCGAATAAACCTCCAGTGCCAGCAGCAGGAGCTGGGGAAGTAGTACCGGTCTTTTGGCCAAACAAGCCACCAGTAGAAGCTGCAGGTTTAGCATCCGAGGTCTTAGCACCAAACAAACCACCAGTAGCAGGGGCAGAAGGAGCAGCAGGAGCAGCAGGAGCAGCAGCAGCAGGAGCAGCAGAGTCGGTCGTGGTACCGAATAAACCCCCCGAAGCTGGGGCTGGGGTAGATGATGGAGAGTCGGTTTTTTGGCCGAATAAACCACCAGTAGCACCAGTAGAGGCAGCAGAATTGGATCCGAATAAACCACCAGTAGTAGCAGCTGGAGCTGGAGATGCAGGCTTTGAAGCACCACCAAACAACCCACTAGCAGACCCAGGGGCTGGGGAAGCAGGTTTTGGAGCACTACCGAATAAACCACCGCTGGTGGCTGGAGCATTAGTACTTTCTGTTGGTTTAGCACCAAAAGAAAAGTTTGTTTTGGCTTGGGCCAGGCCGCCAAATGGGGTGGAAGTACCTGAGTTTGAAGCTGAATTATTTTGAGAACCAAACAAACCGCCGGTAGCGGTGTTGGAACCAGTAGTAGTATTATTACCACCAAACAATCCAGAGGATTGGGTGTTCGATTGAGTATTGGATTGAGTGGTTGAACCAAAGAGACCGCCCGAAGCGGCTGGCTTGGTGCCGAATGGAGTGGCACCAGGGGTGGAAGATGAGGCTGGGGCGCCAAAGGCAGGAGCACCGCCAGTCAGTGCTTGTTGTTGTTGTTGTTGTTGATTCGATTGGCCAAACAATCCACCAGAAGAGCCAGTGTTACTGCCAGAATTGTTTCCAAACAAGCCGCCTGGAGCAGCGCCGGTATTAGAGTTGGTATTGCTGGCACTGGTGCCGAAAGGGGTGGAGCCAGAATTGTTGTTATTGGAGCCAAAGAGTCCACCACCAGTAGATGATGATCCTGAGGAGGCATTGTTAGCACCAAAGGTAAAGCCAGCGTTCCCGGAGTTGAAGGACATGATGAATCAAAGTAGTCGAGGTACTTGTGGAGAGTGTCTCACGTGAGGACCAGGAGGGAATTGGATGGACGCTATAAAAGAACCTTTGATGGGATGGAATTGATGGTGAAGTTTGTAGATGTTTTATTTGATTTTCGTGGGTACTGTGCAGGGCGAGAAGGTAGTCGCAAAATGGTTGCGACATGGTTGTGAGAAGTGACAAAAAGAAGCCCATGAGCTGTAGAAGTACCAGTACAACAGGGCAAGAGATGGGTACAATGAAGTGTGAGTAGTTGTGGGGGAAATTGTGGGAGCTGGACTGGTTGTGCTGTATTTCTTTTTATTTTTTCTTGCTTTAGTTGGACCATTAACCTGGTGGTAGTGGATCGAGACTGGCTGGTTCATAGAGAGTGAAAAATAGGCCTTTAAGACCCGCAAAAAAGCCCAAAACAGTCAAGAAAACTGGCCTATACTTCATATGGTGTATCCATGGCCAAAAGCCAATTTTCCCGCTGTTTTGTGCTGCCTGGAGCCAGATCGGTGCCAATTATCGCCATCTGTCAAAACCAGACTATTAGCTACATGCAGTACACACCCATCAGTATCCACCAAACTCTACACGGTAATTCATTCAATTGACGTACATAATTGTCAATGGTGTTATATATTCATCTATACTGTTCAACAGATCGAAGCACCCAATTTCCTGGACCATATCACCTGTAAAGAAACGATCCATATCGGAACGAATTGAGGACCAATCACCTACTGAACTAGTTTATGGTAATTTTTCAAAAGTTGTTCGTAAAAAAAGGATTACTTCTTAGAACCTTGAGCAGCAACAGCAGCAGCACCGGCAGCAGCAGCTTCTGGGTCCAAGTAGTAAGCTGGCTTGGTTGGTTGTAACTTTTCATCCAATTCGTAAACCAATGGAATACCAGTTGGGATGTTTAAACCAGCGATTTCTTCATCAGAAATGTTGTCCAAGTGCTTAACCAAGGCTCTTAAAGAGTTACCGTGAGCAGCAATCATGACGGTCTTTCCAGCCAATAAATCACCGGAAATTTCATCTTGCCAGTATGGTAATAATCTGTCAATAACCAACTTCAAAGATTCAGTCTTTGGTAAAACAGCTGGGTCAATTCCTTCATATCTGACATCACCAGTTTGAGAGAATTCAGAATCATCTTCAATGACTGGAGGTGGAACATCAAAAGATCTTCTCCAGATTTGGAATTTTTCTTGTCCATAAGTTTCCAAGGTTTGTGCCTTATCCTTACCTTGTAAAGCACCGTAATGTCTTTCGTTCAATCTCCAAGATCTCTTGACTGGAACGTACAATTGGTCAGCAGTGTCTAAGGCGAGGTTGGCGGTTTGAATAGCTCTAGATAACTTGGAGGTGTGTAAAATATCAACCTTAATACCAGCTTCCTTGATTAATTCACCAGCTCTAGAAGCTTCCTTCTTACCGATGTCAGATAAACGGGCATCAACCCATCCAGTGAACAAGTTCTTTTCGTTCCATTCGGATTGACCGTGTCTAACTAAAACTAACTTTGGCATTTTTTGTACTATTAATGTTGTGTAGTGTAAGGAGGTGAAAAAGAGGAAATCAGAATCTTTAAGTACGCCCAGTTGTCGGTTCTTCGGACTTGACTAGTCCGCACGTGTAGAACATCACGTGATACCCATGTGTCCTACCACCTCTAGTGGAAGGGTTGGTGGCTGTGTATGGTAGGAATAAAGGACGGTGTAGTTGGACAGGAGTGCCGGTGTGTGGGTGTGTGGGTCTTAGGTCTCAGCTGTTCTGTCTGGCTGCTACTTGTGGTGGAGTTTAGTTCCAAGCTCCGGGGCCCACACCACTAGTGAGAAAAGTTGCAACCTGCGAAACCCCGGCGTGGTAGGAAACAACCAGTGCCAGTACCGAAGCACCAATGGTGGAAAAATACCATTGGACCGAAAGCTTGGAGTGTCAATGGCAATAGCAAAGTTTCGGAGGATATAGCAGCTAGCAAGTTTATGTGTTGCCCTAACATTAGACTGTAATTGCAATGTAATTGTTACTGTGACGAGACGTGTATTGTATTTGTACTCCAGAGACTGCTCTAATCTATTGCTATCACATGTCCCTACTGTATATATATATATATATATATAGGAGAAGAAGGAGTGTACATTTTCAACAGCATTCGTGGTATAGCTCGATTTAAAACTACGAAGACCAAGCCAATCAAAATCACTTACTGTACCGTTAAGACATTTTAAAGATATTGCAACCCATACAAAACTGTGGGTAGTGTATTCTTTTTTTTTTTTTTTTTTTTTTTAATTTATTTGGGGCAATTGCAATTAGTCCTTGTTCTGTGCGGCCTTGGAGCCTAACGAGTAGTCTCCACTAATCCAATGGTTGACCATCTCCAAAACCTCCTTGGGCTTATCATGAGGCACCATATGGCCAGCTTCGTAAATTCTCAAAAAGGTAAAACCCTGGTGGTTCTTGATCTCTCCTGCAGCCTTTCCATCAACATACCATGGGTGCAAAATTTCCTTTGCATACTGTTCATGCGATGAATAGGGCAACTTATTGGTCCATTGGTGATTACCATACCAATTGCAACGGTAATCCTTGTCACCAGCGTAAATCAACACTGGCACTCCATTGTCCAAAAGCTCGGCCACGTATTGCTGATGGGGGAACACTTTATCGGCATTCAAACTAAAAGCCAACCCAATATCTTCACTACATGAACTAAAGTTATCAACCTTAGAAGAAGCACCAGCAGCCTTTCTCACATAATCGAGGTCCAAATACTGCTCAATATAGCTCATTTCCTTGTAACAGAGACCCATTGGATCACTACACTCTTCCCTGACATCGTATGGGTTTTTGGAAGTCTTTTTAATTCCTTCAAACAATTTGGATTCACAGTAGTAGAATGCTGGAAGACAAGTAAGAACATGAGGAGATTCGTAACATATATCAAGCAATTCGGTACATTTTGGAATGTACTCTTCTTCCATATTTCTACAGTCTTCATCAGTAATAAATTGTGGGTGACCAGCTTCCCCACAAGCCATCGGTTTAAACGAAGCATATTGAATCACCGAGTCAGTAAATCCATTTCCAATAAGCACAGACTTCAACAGGAACGATTTATGCTCTTGATTAATAATATCACTAGCAAACTTGGGAATATAATGTCCAGCATAAGATTCTCCAGACATATGGAAATCGTTCTTCTGGAGGTGATTGAATTTAGTAAAGAACAACTCTAAGAATGCCACTACGTCCGGAGAAGATGAAGTGGTGGTATTAGGGACATTGCCTGCGTTATCAGTATAGGAAAAACCAACATTTACCGGTTGGTCCAAGAATATAACCGAAGCATTGGAGTTCCAGGCATGAGGATTGAATTCTGGCAAGATCGAGGCATTGATGAAAGAGGGTCCTAATTCAAAAAAGAGCCCTGTTGTAGAAGAACAACCAGGTCCTCCATTCAACCAGAGGATAATAGGATCGTTAACAGGGTCGTTTCTGGACTCAAAGAACCAGAAGAAAAGGTGGTTCTCTTTGGTTGTGTCCAAGTATCCACTGTACTGTTTAACTGAGTCCAAATTCAAAGAACTGGGGTCATTGAGCTTTACCCTGAGTTTCTGGTCAAACCGTGGATGGGAGACGGTTTCATATGACTCATCATCATGGGTAAATGAATTGGCTATAGTTTGAGCTGTATCATCACCTTTGGTACCCATCCAGTTATCAATGAGCTTATCAGCGGCCAAGGGTCCAATCTCGTTCACAAGGAGGTTCCAAGCGTGATGTACTCTTGCATCATGGGAAGCTTCAATATCTCCCACCAACCTTCTGGTCACACCAAGGAACAGTTCTACTGGATCAAAGATATGTTGTGATGCTGCTGTGGCACCCGCTACCAACGACAACCAGGCTAGTGGCAGAAAGAAGGGCTTCATAGTGGTTGAAAAAGTATCTGCTCTATCTTTGATAGTACCAACAATACATATAGTAGAGATTGTCCTAGCAAAGTACGAAAACAGAGCCAGCTATAATGCGGATAAGAAGGCTTAAGTTGAATGACGGGAATGGTGTAGAGAAGGCAGCGAGGAGGGATGGTAGGAATTGATGCGGCTACGATAATGATGAAAGCGGTAGAGAGGAACCAGTAGATGGGGTCTTTTGGTGGCCAATGGTGCCTACGGAGGTGTTCCTAGATCATCAACTACTGGCGATGATAAGCAACAGGGTGAGACTCAATTGAACAATAGGGTACAGGCGAGACAGCTAGTCAGAACTCCATTAGCCAGATGCTCCAATAAGAGAGGACATCTTGTGCTAGCTGGCTCTCTTATAAGCTCTGTATGCTGGTACATCTTATTGTTCTGTGTCTACTGTTCGTTTTGTTGCTATATAATTAACCTATTAAACCAAGCACCTGATGGCTCAGTGATGAGCATCTTAGAGGATGAACCATGGGGTCAACCCGTTCATCTTGGTCGCCCGTCAGCACATCGACCCACCGTTTCATCCAATATTTCAACGAGTGAATATTATTGGATCTTCTGGTAGAAAGTTTCCTTCAATTCTTATGGGATCTTTCTTTGTTGTGATCAGTTGAACAGGAAGTTCCTGGACTCTTCTGCCACGATGTTCTTGTGATCCGCTGGATTGGCAGCACTTTCATAGAGGGTGATTACGGGATCCTTGGACAACTCGGTGAACTCTCCTCTCAACTCAAGGTAAGTCAAGTGACTCTCACCGTCGTCATCACCTTCGCCATCTTCATCGTAAACGTCCTTGATAAATATGGTCAATTGTTGTACACCAGTAAAGGCATGGCGAGGCAAAAAGTGTTCTACAAAGTCGCCTTCATCTTCAATGCTATCAGGAATATCGTCATCATCGTATTTGGCACCAATATGAGGATGGTTCAATTCAAGAGTGGCTTTCTTACTGTCCACATTATCGAAATCAATCTGTTTATCGTTCTTGAACAATCTGATGGTCTTTGGACAGTGATCCTCACCATTGGTTCTGAGGATAAGCGAAAAGAGCTTTACGGACGAATTGAGGAATGGAATATTGAGAATAAGCTGGGAATCACTGTCGGACTTAAGGATCGGATCAAGACTATATTTGTCTTCTGGTTTACGGAATACTTTGCTTATTTCGTCTGGTGGGTTGGATACATTAAGGGCAGTAACGTGGGGTAGATCAATCTTTGCAAAGAGGGATTGAGCCGAGGATGTGGGGATTGGGGGAACATGGGAGTGGTCATGGCCATGGTCGTGGTCGTCATCACCATGCCCATGCCCGTGACTGTGGCTATGGATATGTTCCTGTTCACAAGACATGGTTATTGGTGGTTCTTCTACAAATGTCATTCGCCTTTATATACGGGTCGTGGCGGAACCAGGTTCTCATCTTTCCCATTACTGGGTGCAAAATGCAACTATACCAGGGTGTTGTACGTGGTCCAGTTGCCAGAGAGGGTACAAGCATACCGGCTAGTGCACAGGGGAGTCACAAGTACGTGCCTCGTTCTTACTGGTGGAAATAATCCTCACCAATTGAGGATTTCTACGTAGATATATCAACATTATCAACATTATCTCATTCTATTAAACAAACCAATGGGGGAAGATGTAGAAGGAGCCAGGGATGTTTAAAGCAAGTTTCTTTAGTTGGAAATTTCTGGCATTTTCTAAAGTGATAATAATTAGCAAATTTTCATTATTTTCATTGCTCTAGTATTGTGTGATAGGAGTAGTCATTAGCCAATGAATTCTATGGTAGTGTTAAGAAAGTGAAAGTGGAAGTTTCATGATATATTGGTCATTAGAAGACAACAGTACTGTAAAGACAAACAACCATGACTGCAAAACCCCAAATGACCAATCCCAAGGAAAGGTTTCTAAATATAATTTCTAAAACCGAAGGATCATCCAGCTCGGAACCAATTAGTTTATAGCCAAATAAACCAGGCAAAATAAAAGAAATGGCAGTGGAACCAGTAGCACCAACTATAGCAAGAACAAAAGCAAATGATGTGATGGAAATAGCAAGAACATATGCCGCTGCCAAAAGGATCAGGGTGATTATAACAAAGGTCTTGTGAGGAAATGGGACAACAAGACTTTGTGGTTTTGAAGATTGTTGTTCTTGAGAATCTTGAAGTAAAGCGGTTGATTCAGTAGATTCACTGAAAGTAGTAGAAATTGTTTCCAGTCTGTTGGAGGCAATATTAATTTGGAACCAATATACGATATTGTTGACAGAGATTCTAGCTGGGTGAAACATCAATGGGAAGGAGAAGATCACCATGAAAACAATACAAAGACGTCCTAAAGTAGTGGTTAAAGCTCCTGGGTACAGTAAAATGACATTACCAGCTACTAAATCACCGAAAGTAAGGTAACCACAGACCCCTACCACGAGGAATAAACCCGAGGAGATGGAGACGGCAAAATTGACCACTTTAGTCAAGTTTGAAAGGGATTTATCTTGGGATTCATTGACAATAGAAAACATATTTTGGTGACCAGTGTATGCAAACACAATGATGGAAAAGGTGGAGAATACTCCAGTTGCAGAGACTGGGAAAAAGGAAATATCACCTCTAAGATCACTTGGAACATCCCCAACAAAGTAATGAACCACCACCAAAAGAGTCATATAAGCAATAGCCACCAAACCCATGATAGAAGTATATTTAAGAGAATCCAAATTCTTCAAGAAGGAAAGAGGAACACAGATCAAAGCCGAGGCCAAGACCCAGAAAGTCCGATAATGTTCTTGCTCCAAAAATGGAAGGTTGGTGATGATGGTTGGCATAAGTTCACCTACCAACACCAAATATGATAAGGCGGAACCAAAGCATTGAATAGCAATGGCAAAGTCAAACACCACCGACAACGAAGGATACGTGATGGAACATAAATTGAAGAAGGTGGCATTGCCTTCAGGAACGTACCGGGAAACATAAGCTTGAAGGAAGAGACCGAATCCGGAGGTTAAAGCTGCCAATACAACAATGAATATACCAAAAGCGAGACCATCTGTGGATAAGGCAAAGGGAATCGAAAGAAGGCCCGCACCCACGATGGTCTTGATCAAACTGATTGACGAAGAGGTGGTGGTAGCTCCTTTAGTTAGGGTAGGCATGGCAAGGATAAGGATGGGTAATGGGTAATGGTTGATGGTGAATACTGTTGGTGTTAGGGTTCACGGTGAAGATCAGAGAAATAGGGCCGCTGGCACGTGATGCTAACGGTATGGCGCAACTGAGGCGTAACAGGGAGGTGGGGCAGTGGGTGAAAAAGATCTGTTGTGGTGATGGTGGGTCTGGTTGTGGGGAAGGGTAACACCAGCAAGTGGGTTTGGAGGCTGGGTCTATTAGGAGGGAGCTGGCGAGATGCTATTAGTGAATTAGTGAGTATGTCTGGCTGTGGGTAGTGGTACGAGAATCGCAGTGTGGAGAAATTAGCGAGAAACTAATGGGGCTCTACCGCTAAAATTAGCGAGACTTCAAAGTAGCGAGTCAACAACTAACCAGTTTCAGAAGTTGCACCTCTCTTATCAATGAAAAGCCCAAAATGTCGTGAAAAGAGTAGCATTCACCTTTGGTAAATTATACAAAGGTAATTGAGATGTTCACAGTGAAGTGACTAAAAATGTACAATCTCAAGATTAGAAACTCTATAAGTATAGTGTGGAAAAAAAAAAAGACTAGTAATTACTTCTCAATTGGAGCTTCTAGCATGTCTAGAGTTTGCAATATTCAAGAGGTAGTTCCAATTAATATAAAATTTATTAATAAAATATTTTATGATTCGAGAAAAACCATAGATATTTGTCTATTTTATATGAATCTAGGTGATTCAAACATAATCCTAGCTCAAATGATACGAGAGTTTATTTGAACAGGAATGAGCTTTAGGTGATTTCAGCTTATACAGATCCTTATCAAAACATGCTGTTATTTTCACCATTTTAGCTTTATCAGATAGAGCATTATAAAAAGTAATTGCTGTTATAATTAGTGTTCTTTAAGTAATCAAAGTTGTGTCTATTTCTGATGCTTCCGTAATATACTAGACTCAACTAACTGTATATATTTCCTATTCTTATCAGCAATTGAACTATCGAATTCACCCATAATTCACTTGATAGGAGAGGTGGGTTATTGGTACTGGGGATTTACTGGACAATAATATTTCGGCCATAAGTGCCAGTCACAGGCAGTGGTCTCCAGCTGTGGAACCAGGTCTCGCTAAACGTCACCAGGAAACGATGGTGCACCGTATATTCTCTCGGTACACACTAGTAGATCCCTCAATTATATCGGGGAGGGCTACCCTGGAACAAACGTGAATGATGGATCCCCAACCCCGTTGAAACCGCCTTGACTGTGACTCTACCCACTTAGGCTCGTCTGAATCAGGGTTCTTCGCTCGAAACAGTTTGGGACTTTTTTGGCGGGTCTGTGCCGCTCCTGCATCCAGCCTGAGATCTTTCCTAGCTACCTTCGGCCCGGCCCAAACACGACCATCTGGTATTGAGGCCTCCTTGACATGATCCCTGAAATAGCCCACCTACCTTCCCTCCAGAACATAGTATTAACCTCTACTCCATCTCCTCCACACACTAAACAACAGCAGACACTTTCCCTGCTAATTGTCTGTCCACATTATTATAAATCACTGAGAAGAGCCCGCCTTTTCTATAGTTTCTGGTTCCCTTTTGGTATTTTGGTATTTTTTGTTGTTTTTGCCACCCCTATATTATTTTTATGTGAACCAAACAAGAAAGAACCCTCATCCTATTGTCTCACGATTACATAATAATCCACCCATTTACCCAAATAGTTCTAACATTGCTGTCGCACAAGATCGTCAACCCTCCTCCATATAGTAGTAGGATCATTTGTTATTAGGATTTTCCATCACCATCTTCTTTGCTACACACCAGTTGAATTAGAAGGAAAAAAAAAAAAAGATATTTTACACGCCCGATATCACCGCATTTCATTTCGATTGGTATCACTTTCTTTCTACCTTCTTCCTTCCTGTGTTACGTACAAGCTTTTGTTACATTACTACCTTCCTACCAGAACAAAAAAAAAAGTTTACAACAAGAGTATTGCTATCAAAAACAATCACTTGTTTCCTTTATAATATCACCAGACATTTTTTCCCCCTAAAATTTTAGGTAAAGAAAAAAAAAAGTATTGATCCCTTATTAATAAGAATATCTTTTCCCTTATTTTCGTCCATTTCAACCACACACTAATATAATGTCCTCCGATGGCGAATTCACAAGAACCCAAATCTTTGGTACCGTGTTCGAAGTAACCAACCGTTACACCGAGCTTAATCCTGTGGGGATGGGTGCCTTCGGTTTGGTATGTTCTGCTATCGATAAACTTACTGGTCAAAACGTGGCCGTCAAGAAAGTCATGAAACCTTTCCTGACTCCTGTTTTAGCCAAGAGAACCTATAGAGAACTTAAGCTTTTAAAGCATTTGAAACACGAAAACTTGATCACTTTAGATGATATCTTTTTATCACCTTTAGAAGATATATACTTTGTTAATGAATTACAAGGTACTGATCTTCATAGATTATTAACTTCTAGACCATTAGAAAAGCAATTCATTCAGTACTTTACTTATCAAATGTTAAGAGGTTTAAAATATATTCATTCTGCTGGTGTTATCCATCGTGATTTAAAACCTTCTAATATTTTGATTAATGAAAATTGTGATTTAAAGATTTGTGATTTTGGTTTAGCAAGAATAAGAGACCCTCAAATGACTGGTTATGTCTCTACAAGATACTATAGAGCTCCTGAAATCATGTTAACTTGGCAAAAATATGATACTGAAGTTGATTTATGGTCTGTTGGATGTATTTTGGCCGAAATCATTGAAGGTAAACCATTATTCCCAGGTAGAGACCATGTTCATCAATTTTCTATTATTACTGAATTACTTGGTTCTCCACCTGATGATGTCATTGGTACTATTCTTTCTGAAAATACCTTAAGATTTGTTCAATCATTACCTCATAGAGACCCAATTCCTTTCAGTGAAAGATTTGCTCAATGTACTCATGTGGAACCAGAAGCTATTGATCTTTTAGAAAAAATGTTGATTTTTGATCCTAAAAAGAGAATTACTGCTGCCGAAGCTTTGGAACATCCATATATGGAACCATTCCATGATCCAACTGATGAACCAGTTTGTGAAACCAAATTTGATTGGAGTTTTAATGATGCTGATTTACCTGTGGATACTTGGAGAGTAATGATGTATAGTGAAATCTTGGATTTCCATCAAATTGTTGGTGTTAATGGATCTACAGACCTACCAGTCTCTCAAGAAGAGCAAATGGCACACATTCAACAAGAAGGTATTCAAGCCCCTACCCCGGTTGTTTATCAACAGAAAGTGGAATAAATTATGCTACCACTCACCACCACCACTCTCACCACCCACCCACTTTAACTACACAAACAAAAAGAAATACCAACAATCACTTCCATCCACAAACACAAACACACATTATCATCATCATCATCAACTTCAGTGTTTGAGCTTTCTGTCTACATGAACATTTGTCGAACAAACGTCATGTAGATAGATATTCGCACCCCAGAGAGAGCTTATGCTCTAAACCGATGAAAATCTTTAGGCCCTAGTTGGTCTACTGGCACTTGTGCCCTGTATAGGTAATGTGTACTATATTAGAAGTACCAATCTACAATCTTACAATTAAATATTATTATTAGCTATAAGGACTAGGTATTTTTAGACCAGTCATCTGTTGGCCTCAACATCCAACCCCTCTAGCTTTGTGCTCTAAAAATAGTTATTAGAGTTGTTTTTGGTAAATCATCCACTATCGTGTCATATAGGTAACTTTTAGCTCCAAAAAATAAGCCACTGTTTCCGGGTTGCATTATAGTGATGTTACAGTGACACTGGAACCGCCCTTCCTCCTAATACCTCTCTTCTCTATGCCTTTATGATAGTAGGCCCTGATCCAGCGACCTGCATACAAGCACATATGAACTGGCATTATCACCAAGCCAAAAAGGCCAACTACCAGAGGAACTAGCGCCAATTAACTCGACAGTCAAGCGCAAAAACCGCCCACTGCATCTGCACGCTACTACATCACCCCAATTGGACAAACTTTTCACCTCATACCAACTCCGCCAGATGTCACTGTTTATCAAACAGGTGAACAAGCACCTTAACGTCTCACTAACCTATTCCACCACTAACCAATCCGAATGTGTGGTGACGCTCCACAACATCCTGGACGAGCCAATTGTGGTGAATCCGCATGAGCCAGAAGAAAAGCAAACGGGCTGGTTTGGATCCATTTTCGGAGGTGCCAAAGAAGACACTTCCAATGGGAAATCCATGAGTGAAATACGCGTATTTCTTGGGTATATTCAGCTCTTTGGGTACGTGGTATTGAACTATAACTTTTCATTGGACAACGGGTCTCGAACCATCGATATGGGGCCCAGAAACCCCCAATTGTGGGACAATTCCGAGTATATCCACCAGTACCAGGAAGAAGAGGAGGATGAAGGAGCCATGGAGATTCAGATAAGTCAAGTCCCATTTATTGCTGAGAACACCAGAAAGCCGTTAGTTTTAGGTGGAAAATTGGGTGGTGTCAACGACTTGATTGTGGAAAAAGAAGAGTTTATTTCTCTTGACAAGAAGTACTTTCTTCATGATCTACTTTATACATTCAATTCTCATAGACCTCCTAAGTCGTTCAATTACCTTGGAGATTCAGAAAAGGAACAGACAAAAATTCCTTTGAATGAAATCACCGACTCGGTATTACCGTTCTATACTACATCGCAATCGTTATTGTTTTCAGACGTTACACTTGCACCATCATCATCCAAATCATTCACAGTAAAATTCCAGCCAAACCAAGACCTTCCACCCTCGTACAATACCAGGCTGACCGGAGCTACCAGGGATCAAGGAATGATCAGTGTGAAGTACTCGTTAATTGTGGGGTTCCTGCAAAGCGAAGGCACCAATATGGTTCCATACACAGTATATTTCCCATATGATGTCAAGGGAGAACGAGTGGGGACCCACGATCGCTGGCTCCAAATTGATTACCTACAAAGAGTTATTGTGGACAAGGCATGGCAGCAATATAGCGAGGAAAAAGTTGAATCGGGTGGTACGGAAGATAGAACTTCATTTCTTGATGATTTGTCGATTTTAATAGACTCCGACTTATACAATATGCCTAAAATATCGTCTCATGAAAGAAGAAAAAGTGTGAATAATCCTGAAGAAATAGAAGAAATTCCTAAGGGACTTATTCCTCAATTACCATCGCATTTAAAGACTCAATATCAGTTAAGAGTCAACAATACCCAATTGTGCAAAATTAGTCTTTCTCGTCCCTACTACCATATTGGAGAAGATATTAACTTTATTTTGGATATTAATCCTGACCACAGTGTACGCACCAAAATCACCGGATTTCTAAGTTATGTGGAGGCTCATGAGATATTTCATAAAGGTAAAGAGACCAAGAAGGAGTCTTTCCAAGGAGAAACGGAAAGAGAGGGAGAAAATGGGAATAATGAACATGAAAGTTCGGGCTATGTTGGCTCCCATACTCATGGTTCTAGCCATGACATTACCAATGTTTATGCATGCACTCCACGAGTTAAATTTAATACATTTGCAACCTCAATAGGAAATGAGACCGACTCCCGCAGTTCTCTTGTGAACGGTTCGCTTCATTTACCAAGACATTTAACCCAACAGTTCCAAGCAACCACCTTAATGAGTTTAAAGTACTATTTAGTGTTTAAATTCAATTTGCTTGAGTTTGAAAAAAAATCTCAAAATAAATTACAAGCCCCAATTGAAACCCAAATCGAAACACAAACAAATACAAGTACCAATGCAAATGCAGACCACAATGATGAAGGGGAAGGGGAACTAGAAGCGGAAGCGGAAGATGCACTCCTAACAAAATCAGATGCCGAGCGTGAGGAACTGCAGCATCTTCCGAAATCAGAAGCCGATTTCGAAACATTACCCTACCGATTTAATAACAATGGTACCGAATTAAGATTTAGGCTCCCCTTGGTATTACTTGCATAACGCCCATGGTTCAGCGAAGTGACAATATCCCAGTTAGGTACAAGACGCGTCACGTGACCGATGTCACCAAGGCCTCGGTCCCAATGGGGAAGTGTTGCAATTTCCTGATTAGGAAATGTAAGTGAGATCACCGATGATTTTTTCATCTCTATACCAAAAACAGTTATAACCGCAGCCAATGTGTTATGGGTACTGTAGCCAATACTGAAAGAAGAAATAAGCAGTATCGAATAGGGTATAGGTACAGCTGAAAACAGTGAGTATATATAATCGTAACCTGTCCCCCCTCTTCTCTTCAAGGAGGAAAAAAAAATACCATTTTCATTTCTATAGTCTCTCGTTGAAAAAGAAAAGCAAAAAGCAAAAAGCAAATAGCAGAAATAAGAAAATGAAATTGTCTGTTTTAGCCACTTCAGTATTAACCGCCGGCACTGTGGTCTCTGCCGCTGCCACTCCTAAAATCGTGGCCACTCCATCATCTGAAGAATATACTGTTGATCTTGCTGAAAGAGGTATTGTATCATCGGTTATTTCCGGAGTTGCTGAAGAAATTCCAAACATTATTTCTAACATTGATTTTGAAGGTGTTGCTGGATTTGCCAACAGATTATTAACTGAAGATGATAACATTAAATTTTTAGATAATATTTTGATTGGTTTAAGAGATACCAATTTAGTTCCAGAGGCTGCTTCTTTCATTATTTCTAATAATTTTACCAGAGAAATTGCTGGCAAGGTTTTGAATGAATTATTAGATATTGCTGGACAAATTAATACCACCACTCTTTTCGTTGCTTTAGATAGGTCTGGTTTAGCATATGGTATCGTTGCTGGTGTCTTGGAAGACCCTCAACTTTTCCCATTCTTATTAGATGTTGTCAAAGAACTCATTGCTTCAGGGGCAATTAACTTTGGCAGTATCCTTCAGACCGCTGAAGGTATTATCACTGGTAATGTCAAGAGAGAAGAAATCAAATTCGTTCCAAGATCTCAAGTTGTTACTCCAATTTCTAAGCAAGAAAAGAGAGATAATGTTGAAGATTTATTAGTCACTATTTTCAGTTCTGTTGAAAGATCTGGTTTACTTGAAGATACCATTTCCCAATTGCTTACTGATGACAGTTTCGAAGATGGTGTTCTTATTATTCTTGAAGGTATTTTTGCCAACTTGGGTGAAACCGTCTCCAACCTCGATTTTTCCACCTTGAGACCTCTCATTGATTCCCTTATTCAATCTGGTTTATTACAAGGTACCATTTCTCGTGCTTTGAACGATAAGGAACTTCTTAATGCTGTTCTTAACAACATTGGTAGCTTATTAGCTGGTGGTAACATTACTGCTACCGACTTGGTTCCAAGAGATGTTGCTGAAAGTTATGGTTTAATTTCTTACAGTGACGTCGTTGCTAGAAGCTTAAACGAAACCATCGGTGTTCCAACTGGTAACAGTACTGTTGGTAACAACTCTACTATTGGTACTAACTCTACTACTGGTCAAGATTCTGGTTCTTCTGGTCCTGGAACTACTCTTCCATCCTCTACCCGTCCTTCTGCATCCAGCTCTGCCAGTTCTTCTGGTTCCAGATCTTCTTCTTCTTCCAGTGCTGCCGCTGGTAGTATTGTTCTTCAAAAGTCCAATGCTGGTATAGTTTCTTCTGTTTTGGGAGCTTCTGCTTTCGCTGCCATTTTCCTTATTTAATTCTAGATTGTACTTTATGATTTTACTTCGGTTATCCGTTAATACCTTTATAATAAAAGAAAAGATAAAAATATCCAACTGGCTGGTATTGTAGAAGTAAATAAGCGAAGACCCTTACATAAACAACTCGGTCAATTGAACTCTACAGTTGGAGGGAATGGAACAAATTACCAGGGCCTTGGGTGTGTTGGAATGGTTGAAAATGGGTGCTATGGGTAATTTTTCACTATAGACCAGGCTCGGATTTTGGCGGATATCGATAGGTGGGGATGTGATATTATGCTTCAACAGGAACCTAACCATTCGAAGATGTAGTTGAATTATTTTTAAGATTAATAACTGCATTGGGCCAGTGGGGGCTTTGTGGAATGTTGACAGCAGTTCGGGTGTTATTTTATGGCACTGTGATACTCATTGAAAATCGGAGTGTTTGATCTGGTTCAGGATGAGGAGAACCAAGTAGTGCCATTTTGGCCCTTTAGGCGTTGTGCGCCTCTTGGTTTACGATTCCAACGCAAGTCTTCTTATTGGTCAATTAATATTAAGGGACACACCTGAAGCCATTATCTTGGTAGTTTTCTACTGGCTAACAATTTACTGAAGCTTTGGGTTTTTGTCCTGGTTTCTTTGGGTTATTTTTGTGAGTTTTGCACCCTTTTTACCTATACTAGAAAAGCTTCAAAGTCTATAGCCTATTGGCCATTCCATTCCTCCATAGCACTGTGATACAACTGGAAGTTGAATGCTTTACGCTTCGGGCTTGGTATCAAAAGAATGTTCATCTATACCCAATTAGGTACTAATTGTAGCCTTAACCATTTATAATGTAGGAAAGTAGCCTTCCTTCCAGATGTGGGTAGGGTTGTACTTCACAAAATTGTCGTGCATGGGGTGAAAAATGAGACTCTGTCCAAGATTCACCTCTACTGCACCAAAAGATTATCAGATCGCCAGAGCCAAACATCCAAACATCAGAACCACCGAACCCCACTTTTCACCCAGGAAAAGTCTTGGTAACTGGCCCCAAACTTCCCCAGCTGTTGTGCTAGTATAGGGTCGGAACTGGCTGACATTGGGGCCGGATTTCTGGCAAATAGCCTGGTTTCTAAAAGACGAATATGCTATTCTCGAAACAGCCTCTAAGACCTCCACTTCTGCTAAGAAGCACCTCTGACATCTCACTAGAAGCCCATACAATAAGGTATACAGGTCGCTAGTTGCCGAAGAATCCGGCCAGCGAGGCTGTCATCAGGAAACCTTAAGTGTCAATGAAAATATCACGTGACCGCACGGCCTACGGCCCATCGCAAGCTTTGATAAGGATGGAGACGTGGATTTACGTTGTTCATTCCTGTTTGTCCATAACAGTAACCAAGCTGAAACGTTTTTCCAGGCAGCATGTCCAAGTTAACATTAAGTTTGAACGAGTCAGCTGACAACACCACCAACCTTTTCGAGAACCATGCGTTCGAGTCTGATCATGAATCTGAATCCCACAATTTCAATCAAGATAGTGATGATGAAGAGCTCTCGAAATCGTATGCTTCAACTCACTTTTCCACTTCGGAAGACAGGTTCATGAAGGACCACGATCTCAAGGCCAAGGCCTTGGAGGCCTTGCATTTCAGTGATCCTAGTGCTCTCAGTAGTCCTGGTAGAACTAACGGAATCCGGAGACGTGATTCCATCATTGAGATGCCTACCCATAAGTTTCTTCCAGGTATGAACTATCATCCACATCCATCCAATGCTGCTCATAATAACAATCATACGCAAAGTGCTACTGCCAGTGCCAATGCGTTGCCAGAAGAATATCCTAGTGAAGAGCTTATGGAGCTTTTCTTGAATGTCAAGGCTAGTATTGAGCTTAGACACAAGTACTTGGATTTGTCTTTACAAAGAGACGATATGGCCAATCCTAAGAACCGCGATGACTGGAACATCTATCCACCTCCTCCAAAGCCTACCTACAAGTCCAAGAACAAGTTCAACCAAATTCCAACTGATCACATTGATCATGAAGAAAAGTTTGATATTTCCAAGGTGGAAATTCCTCAAGGAACCGAAGACTACTCTTGGACTGTGGATGATAACCATGTTTATCAAGTCATTGACAACTGTACACAACAAAAGATTGTCGAGGTTCCAAGCTTGAGAGAATATTATACCGATCTCAATAAAATCATCAAGATTTCTTCTGATGGTCCATCGAAATCGTTTGCTTTCAAGAGATTGCAATACTTAGAAGCAAAGTGGAATTTATACTACTTATTGAATGAATTTGAAGAAACTAAACAATCCAAGAGCAATCCTCATAGAGATTTCTATAACGTCCGTAAGGTCGATACTCACATTCATCATTCTGCTTGTATGAACCAAAAGCACTTGTTAAGATTTATCAAATACAAGTTAAAGACAACCCCTGATGAGCAGGTTATTTTCAGAGATGGTAAGATTTTGACATTAGCCCAAGTATTTGAATCTTTAAAGTTGACTGCTTATGATTTATCTATTGATACTTTAGATATGCATGCTCATACTGATACTTTCCATAGATTTGATAAATTTAACTTGAAATATAATCCAATTGGTGAATCCAGATTGAGAGAAATTTTCTTAAAAACTGATAATTTCATTAATGGTAAATATTTGGCTGAATTAACCAAACAAGTATTTGAAGATCTTGAAAGTTCCAAGTATCAAATGTCTGAATTAAGAATTTCCATCTACGGTAGATCCCTAGATGAGTGGGATAAATTGGCTTCTTGGATTGTTGATAATAAATTGTTCAGTCATAATGTTAGATGGTTAATTCAAGTACCAAGATTATATGATTTGTACAAGAAGAATGGTAATGTTAGAACTTTTGCTGATATTTTAAGAAATCTTTTCCAACCATTATTTGAAGTTTCTGTCAATCCAAAGTCTCATCCGAAATTACACATTTTCCTTCAAAGAGTTGTTGGTTTTGACTCTGTTGATGATGAATCTAAGAGTGAAAAGTCTTCCCAATCAAAGAAGTTCCCACCTGCTCATGAATGGGAATTCTCTGGTAATCCTCCATACTCTTATTGGTTATACTATCTTTACGCCAACTTGGTTCCATTAAACAAGCTTAGACAAAAGTTGGGTTACAATACTTTGGTTCTTAGACCTCATTGTGGTGAAGCTGGTGACCCCGAGCATTTAATTAGTGCCTTCTTGACTTCCCATTCTATTTCCCATGGTATTTTGTTAAGAAAGGTTCCGTTCATGCAATACTTGTACTACTTGGATCAAATTGGTCTTGCTATGTCTCCATTGTCCAACAATGCGTTGTTCTTGACTTATGATAAGAACCCATTCCATAACTTTTTCCAAAAGGGTTTGAATGTCTCCCTTTCTACTGATGATCCATTGCAATTCTCCTACACCAAGGAACCATTGATTGAAGAATATTCTGTTGCTGCCCAAATTTATAAATTATCAGGTGTTGATATGTGTGAATTGGCTTACAATTCATGTAGACAATCTGGTTACGAAGCCATTATCAAGAGACATTGGTTAGGAAAGAACTATTTGCTGGGAGGTGTTGATGGTAATGATATTGAAAAGACCAATGTTCCAAAGATTAGATTAGGTTACAGAGAAGAAACCTTAAAGAGTGAACTTGAATTGATTGAATATTACAACAAGTTAGCCGAAAAGAAGGCCAACTTCGAACTACTTGGTGCTTAATTTTTCTGGCTGATTTTATTTTAGTTGATTCCAGCCCATGCCATGCAAATAGATTTTTTTTTTGCATCTAAATTTCTCATAGTTTCAGCTATTGTGTTGGTTAGAAGTTTAGAATTTCCAGTATTTCTGTGTTTATAAGATGATATAGAGCAAATCACCTTAGATGTATTTGGTGAAATGATAATAAAAAAACAGATTCTTTAATCCAGCTCTATGCAATTGTGGCAAACCATAGAAGTTTCCTATTCTTGCAGCAATAAAGCCTAGATTTGACATTTGCACCCAATAGTTCACGTGAGTGCTCTGTACTTGTGGTTGCTTTAGCTTTTATGGTGATATCCTTTTATTCGCATCAATTATGCGCTAAGCATTCTCCAACAAATGTAACCATGGAAATATATTTACAGAATCACCTTACCGAAATGTAGATCAGTTGTATAATTATAACTAGTCGTGATGTCTGTGGTAACCGTAAAAATCACATCACCAAAATCTTCCACTACTGTGTTACCAGCAGTCCTCACTATTGCTGGCTCAGACAGTTCTGGTGGAGCTGGAATTGAAGCTGATCTCAAGACTTTCACTGCTCATAATGTCTATGGTTTGACCTGTATTGCAGCATTGACTGCCCAAAACACTCAAAGGGTCAAGATCTTTGAGAAGACACCACAGAAATTGGTGGAACTGATTTTAGAGATGAATTTCAACGACTTTCTCTACGGGTATCCCGAAGGTCAAGCACCCTTAAAGGCGATCAAGACAGGAATGTTGACTGTGGAGGCAATTGAGGTATTGACTGGGTATTTGGCCGATCTCGAGGCTAGAGGGGTCAAGTTGGTCATAGATCCCGTCATGATCAGTACCTCTGGGTCCAAGCTCTTTGATGATGAAGGGTTGCAATATTCCATTGATCATTTGATTGGTAAGGCGTATATCGTAACACCCAACTTTGTAGAAGCCAAGGCTTTATATGAAATTTCAACTGGTAGCCCATACCCTCATGAAATCCATTCTAGAGCTGACTTCGTGTCGTTTGTTAGGGCTGTTCAAAGAAGTATCGGTAGTGAAAATTTGTTGGTTAAAGGTGGTCATCTTCCATGGAACTCTGATTCAGATAAGCCAGATTCCAGTATCAGCTCATCAACTATTGTCCTTGATGTTCTTTACCAGTCCAAAACAGACTCGATCACCATTTTTGAATCTAGGTTTATTGACTCTGACGATACCCACGGTACTGGTTGCACGTTGGCATCCTCAATTGCTGCAAATTTGGCTAAAGGTACTTCCCTAGATTATGCAATTCCTTTATCCATTGACTATATTCACAAGGCGATGACTGCAATGGGGAAGAAGTTAGGTTTTGGTAATGGTCCATTGAACCATATCGTCAAGCGAGAACCTCTGTTGGACTCAGTGATTGAAGTCAAATCAAGTGCATTCCCAAAGGACCAGAATGCTTTGGAATATTTAAAGAATCATCCAAAGGTCCAGCCTCACTGGAATCTATATACCAAGCATCCATTTGTGAAGCTTTTGGCTGAGAATAAATTACCATTCAAGAACTTTCTTTACTTCTTGAAACAAGACTACTACTATCTCATCAACTATGCCCAAATCCATGGATTGGCTGCTTCCACAGCTCCAACATACCAGCAAACACATTCTGAAGCATTGGTGATTGGTAATGTGGTCAAGGAGATTGAAAGACACAAGGAAAAGCTCAGCAAGAAATATGATATTGATTATGATAGAGACATAGACATTGATGTTGAGCTTCAACCAGGTCGAGCTTGTATCAATTATTGTGACTACTTGATTGACGCTGCCAAAGAAGAGGACTATTTCGGGATCAAGATAGCATTGGCCCCTTGTTTGTTTGGATACTTTGAAGCTGGTAAATATGGCCAAGATGTTAGAAAGAATGGGGATGTAGACACTCTGTTGGATAGTGAATTGTCTGATGTCTACCAATCTTGGCTTAATGATTATAGTTCGGATTGGTACACCGAAGCATACGAAGAGGGAGACAGGGCATTACAAGACCTCTTTGATACCACTGCCATCACCAAGGAGAAGATGGACCATTTCGTCGATATGTTTGCTGAAGTGACCAAGTTAGAGGTAGCATTCTGGGACGAGTGTATGCCAAGGTCTCAATCCAATGAAACTAAAGAATAGCCAGCAGTTGCACTATACTAGAAAATAGACTCCAAACTCATACCAAAACATTTAAGTAGGATGATTCTTATAGTTTATACTAAATAATATTGTTAGTAGGGCTTCTAAGAACGTAGTTCTATGATATTGGGTGCTAAAGTGTACTTACGTGAATAAAAGTAGCAGATATCATAAGCTAATGCCATCAAGGTGCTTGGTGTGAACTGAGTATGAGGCATTGCTAAGGCCACGGAAGATACGATACCCAGTAATATAATCAAGCTGAAAAGAATCGAAGTTGGGTTTCTACTTTTTCATGTCTTGATCTCCCGTGATCCTTGATAGTTAATTTTGTTACTCAGTAAGTGAAAAACCTGTACCAGGTCTTCTTTCACCAATCAGTACAAAGGCCAAGAAACATATAATTAGATTTGAAGAGTGTTCCGGATAGAACGTCCACTCACTAAGATGGCCCATTGAGCTGCTAGCGGTGAAGGCTATGGCATAGGCTGCGTCCTTAACCTGACCATGGCTATTTTTAGCCTCAGGTTCCAATCCTTTAGCCTAGGCTTGATTTGAACTCTATACTGATGCAGGCACACTGATTGAGCTAGGCCAACAGGTCGGATATACTGTCTCAGCTGGTGAGCTAGCTCTTGCTCCTTTGAAACCTGAAAAGCCTGGTTGGTATGTCTGGGTCTAGTTTATGGGTGGTTCAGGCTGAAACGATCAGGTTGGCAATATTTGCCCCCGTTTTTGCAGCCTAAAAGTTGACAAGGCACCAAAGACTCCAATATGAACACCATCCAGCCGATTAAATACTTAACGGCCCAGATTAGTCTTCTTTTTCTAACGTTTTCTTCACCAAAAGGCTGTTTGGTTGCAAAACTGGGGTGGTGAAACGTGACCCACGATTTGCAGGTTACGACTTACAGGTTTATCGACGCCCCTACTTAACTCCACCATTGCGATATTTCAACATAACTACATGTACAATCCATACCAACAACAGCAACAGCCGCTGCAGGGAGGTTTCAATCCCCAGCAGACGGCTTTTGGTGGTGGTTTTCAAGGCCAAAAAACCCAACAATTTGGACAACCTCAACCGGGATTTTTTCAACAACCCCAACTTCAAGGTCAAGCTACTGGATTCTACCAACCTCAACAACAGCAGCAACAGCAACAACCTCAACAGCTTCAGCAACCTCAACAAACTGGTTTTTATGGTAATCAAGGATTCCAACCTCAGGTTCAACCTGCTCCAACCAGCTTTGGTCAAGCTCCTCAATTGCAACCTCAGGTCACTGGTTATATCCAGACACAGCCCACTGGATTTGGTCAAGTGGGAGCTGGGCCAACTGTGATTGAGAATAGTGATCTTAAGATTCCTGCTATTAGATTATCCTTTATTTCTATCGAGGATCAAAAGAAGTATGAACATTTGTTTAGAACTGCTGTTCCAAAAGGTGAACAGACCATTGGTGGAGATTCTGCTAGTAACATCTTATTAAGATCTGGTTTGGCTCCAGTCACCTTGGCTGAAATTTGGTCTTTATCGGATACCAACAAGTCAGGATCTTTGTTGTTCCCAGAATTTGCTTTGAGTTTACATTTATGTAGTATGGCCAAAAGAGGTGAATCACTCCCTTCAGTGCTTCCACAAAAATGGCAAAATGAAGTTAAAAGCTTTGTGGATGCTATCAATTTCTCGGTTCCTGAAGATCCTTCAAATATCTTGAAGAATACTCCATTTGCTCCAAAAAACACCGAGGATGATTGGATGAAACCTCAAGGAACTGGTTACCAAGCTCCTCCTTCAACTTCCTTTCAAGCTCAACCAACCGGTTTTCCTGGTACCAACACTTTCCCATTACAACAACAACGGACTGGGGGTGCACCAGCTCTTCCATTGCTGCAACAACGGACTGGGGGAGGTTCTTTGATTCCTTTACAACCTCAACAAACTGCTGGTTTAATTCCTGCTCAAAAGACTGGTCCTTTACAAGTTCAAACCACCGGTTACCAAAATCAACCAATGCAATCTCAAGGAACTGGTTACCAACCTCAATTGAATGCCCAAAGAACTGGTCCGTTACAAGCCCAGACTACTGGATATCAACAACAACATCCTCAACCAACGACTTTCCAATCTCAACCAACGGGAGGATTTCAACGTCAACAAACCGGTTTCCAACCTCAACAAACTGGTTTCCAACCTCAACAAACTGGTTTCCAACCTCAACAAACTGGTTTATTACAGTCTCAACCAACTGGTAAGCCAGGTCAATGGGGTTTTGTTTCTACTCCTACTGGTGGAATTCCTGGTATGAATGCCATGCAACAACATTTCTTACCGAATGCTCAACTTTCAAGCAACAATTTGCAGAATGCTATGGGTGGTGCTCAAAAAGAAAACGTTACTTGGGCTATTACTAAGCAAGAAAAGCAAATCTACGATGGTATTTTTGCAGCATGGGATACTTCTAGAAGAGGATTTGTTGATGGTGATGTTGCTTTAGGAATCTTTGGTAAGTCTGGTTTAAGTAGACCTGATTTAGAATCTATTTGGACTTTGGCTGATACCAGTGATAGAGGAAAATTAAATAAAGATGAATTTGCTGTTGCTATGCATCTTGTTTATAGAAGATTGAATGGCTTAGAACTTCCACTTAGATTACCACCTGAGTTGGTTCCTCCTTCCAACAAGTTTTTACAAGACTCTATGGATACTTTGAAGAATTCTCTTAGAGGTGGGAACAATGCCAAGGGTAATAACAATAAGCAATCAAAATCCGATGGTACGAGATTCAAAAATGATGATGAAAATGTTGGTTATGTTTCTGGTGCTCGTCATAGGAAGAAGAGTGAATCTTCTGAATCTTCCAACAACAACAACAACAACAACAACAGCAATGGCAATAGCAATAGAGTTATTTCATCATCTGATCCAGATTTAAGTATTGATGAATTGAAGAGATTAATTCGCCAAAAACAAATTTTATTGGATGCTTCAGATGCTGAAGACCAAGATTTAGCACTTTCGAAGAAGAAGTCTGATATGAGACATAATCAAGATATTGATAACTTGAAGTATAGAATCCAAGAAGTTCAAAAGAAATTAAATCAAGCTGGTTATTCTAGTAACGGTTCTAATGAAAAGAAACAATTACTTGATAAGTTTAACCACCTTACTCGTGATAAGGTTCCATCTTTGATCTCCAACATTCATTCTGTTAACCAAAGTATTGCTCAAGCTAAGATTGAATTGGTTAAATTGAAGTTACTCAAGGAAAACCCTAACTGGAAACCAGATTCATCTGATTCTGAAATTGTTGGTACTGGACCAAACGGTCAAATTACTGATACTGATAGAAGAAAATTTGAATCCAAGCAAAAGTTGAAGCAACGTATGGCTGCATTGACAGGCCGTTCTTCAAGCTCAGGATCTAATTCTGATTTAGATTACAAGTTAAAAGAAGAAGTTGGAAAGGCTAATCAAGAAAACCAAACTCAATCTCAAGCTGTAAATGATATTGAATCCAGTATCAAAGAATTAGAAGAAGGGGTTGTGGTTAACTTACAAACCAGCAACAGAGAAGAAACTGGCAAAGATAAATGGGAAAAAGGAAATGGAATTTCTCAAGAAGTTGCTAACTTTGTTCAACAATTGAAGAGTTTTGAAGCTTCTAGAGCTTCTCCACAAGCTCAACCACAAGCTCAAGCTCAAGCTCCACCAGTTGAACGTCAAGTTTCGTCAAGTTCCATTCAATCAACTTCCAGAAGTGATTCGCCAGCTGACAAGTATAAGACTCCTGAAGAAAGAAGTGCATACATCAAGGCTCAAGCTCAAAAGAGAATGAATGAAAGATTGGCCAAATTAGGTATTTCTAGATCCAGAACTGGATCGGAAGCTGCTCCTGCTGCTGAAGCCCCTGTCAAGCAACCAGAGCCAGTTCTCCAACCAGAACCTTTGAAGCCACAACCAAGACAACCAGAGCCAGTTCTCCAACAACAACCTCAAGATCCTCAGCAACCAGCTTCTCAATCCCCACAAGCGGCTGCATCAGGAGCTCACGCAGAAGAAGAGTCTTCTGATGACGATGATGCAGAGTATGCTGCTTTGATAAAGCAAAAACAAGAAATGGAAGCTCGTGAAAGGGAACGTAAGTTGAAGAAACAGCAACAAAAGGAAGAAAGATTGGCCAGAATCAAGAAGGAAATGGAAGACATGAAGAAGAGAGAAAATGAAGATTCGGATGATGAAGAACCTGTTGTTTCTGTTCCAACTTATGGTCCAAACAAGAATGGCTCAAGTACTCAAGTTGCTAAGGAATCACCAGTCGCTGAAGCACCCGCTTCTCAATCATCTACTCCACAAGTTCTGACACCACAAGCTCAAGCTCCTCTAGTTGGCGGTACCCATGACAGCAACCCATTTGCTAAGATGGGTCAGCAACAAAACTCCAGCTCTTCTGTTTCTCGTGCTACCACCAATCCATTCTTTAAGCCTCAACAGCAAGACACTGGAATTGATGCCAAGAAGGCTGCTGCTCAAAGAGCTTCTCAAAGAGGATTGGCTGATGACAACGATTGGAGTGATGCTGAAGATAACAACTCCAGTGACGAAGAAGATGCACCAAATAGAGCCGGTGCTGCTCAATTAGCAAGTCTTTTGTTTGGAGGTATGCCACAACCACCGCTGGTCTCATCTGATCTTGGTGAGAAGAAGGATAGTGCAACAACTGAAATTCCGGTTCCTGTTGCTGGTCCACCAGCTCCTCAGCAACCACAACAATCGCAAACTTTCGCTGCTGATGTTTCTAGTGATGCTGACTCTTTCAAGTCGGCCAACACTCCACCATATGGTGAAACAAACAGCTTTAGTCCTTCCCCGCCACCAATTCCTGAAGTTCCACCTCCAATTCCTAATGAAGCTCCTCCAGTTCCTGATGTTCCACCACCAGTTCAAACTGAGGTTCCTTCCTTTGCACCACCACCTCCTCCACCGGCTGTGGAGCCAACCTTTAATAGTTCTTCTGAAGTACCACCACCCCCTCCTCCGCCTCCATTACCACCTCAAGGTATCCCAGATGCACCACCTCCACCTGCACCTTTCCCATCTCAAGATGCCCCCAGTGTCCCAACACCACCACCACCTCCTCCTCCCCCTGCTGCTCCAAGCGATGGTTTTAGTTTCGGTGCTCCACCTCCACCTCCACCTCCTGGTCCTCCACCACCTCCAGCTGACTCTGCTCCTGCTGGCGGAGCTCCAAACATTGGAGCTTTACTTGGTCAAATTACCGGTGGTAAATCTTTAAGAAAAGTTGATGAAAGTGAAAAACGTATTGCCGATGGTGCTACCGTAGGCAGAGTTTTGTAGTCATTTTATAGACTAAAATATAAGTTGTTGATTTTTATGAAGTTTCCAAATGGTTCAACCATTACAGTATTGCAATTTTTTATTCAATTAAACCATTATATTACTGTTCTTATATACAGATTAAATTATTTATATACAGTTATTGGCATCTATTAGGAACTATCATCAACAGTCCTATAATTCATTTTTAGTTGGCTTTTCTTCGGCTAAAGAAACATGAGATTCAAATTAACAAGTTATTTGGTTTCTTGACTTGGATTTTCTTCAGAAACATGATTAGGAATGACTCTAATGTCGTCCATTTCAGCAACAACTTGAACAGTTTCAGTTTCTTTAATTTCACCCTTGATCATGAACTTGGCCAATGGGTTCAAAATCTTCTTTTGCAAGACTCTGTTCAATGGTCTGGCACCATAAATAGGATCATATCCCATATCAGAAAGCAAGGTTTTTGCTTCTTCGGTCAATTCCAAGGTAATTCTCTTGTCCAGTAATCTTTCGGAAATTTCAGCCAAACGAATATCCAAAATACTTTTCAATGAAGTTTTGGATAATCTGTTGAAGATCAACACTTCGTCAAGACGGTTAAGGAATTCTGGTGGGTAGTAATGGGTCAATAATTCTTTGATTTCCTTCTTGGTATCATCCTTGATATGTCCATCTTCTCCAGCATCCTTATCTGCCAAAAGGATTTCTTGACCAATGTTGGAAGTCATAACCACAATGGTGTTTCTGAAATCAATATGTTTACCATGAGAGTCAGTTAATGAACCTTCATCAAGAACTTGAAGTAATAATTTGGAAATATCACTATGAGCCTTTTCGAATTCATCAAACAAAACAATAGAATATGGCTTTCTTCTAATGGCTTCAGTTAATTCACCGCTGTCTTCATAACCAACATAACCTGGAGGAGAACCAATCAATCTTGATAAACTGTGCTTTTCTTGGAATTCAGACATATCAAATCTAATCACTGAAGATTTATCATTGAATAAAAATTCAGCTAATGATTTGGTTAATTCAGTCTTACCTGTACCAGTCGGACCTAAAAACATAAATGAAGCAATTGGTCTCTTGTCACTCGTCAAGCCAGCTCTTTGTAATCTCACAGCATCGGCAATTGATTGAATAGCTTCATCTTGGCCAACTACTCTTTCCTTCAAGCTGGATTCCATATCTAACAATTTATCAATTTCATTCTTCATAAGGTTGTTAACTGGAATGTTGGTCATCTTGGAGATAACACTAGCAATATCATCAGAAGTAACAGAATCATGCAATAAGCTGGTGGAAACAGATTCCTTTTCAGTCATTTCCTTTAATTTCATTTCAAGTTCTGGAATCGTAGCATATTGTAATTCAGAAGCCTTACCATAACTACCTTCTCTTTGGTGTTGTTCCAAGTCAAATCTGGCTTGCTCCAATTCTACTTTTGCGTTTTTGATATTATCAATCAGTTGTCTTTCAGATTCCCATTGTTCTTGGAATTCTTTTAATTCATCCTTGAGAAGTGTCAATTCATCTTCTAATTTGGTTCTGCGATCAACTGATAATTGATCTTCTTCCTTTCTTAATGATTCCAATTCAATTTCAATGGTCATAACATGACGCTCTAATTGATTAATAGCATCTGGTTTGGATTCATGTTGTAATCTCAAAGTAGAACACGCTTCATCAACCAAATCAATTGCTTTATCTGGTAAGAAACGGTCTCTGATATAACGATTAGAGTAAAGAGCAGCAGTGACCAAAGCACCATCCGTGATACGAACACCATGGTGAGTTTCGTATCTTTCTTTAAGACCACGCAAAATAGAAATGGTATCTTGAACAGTTGGTTCATTGACTTGGACTGGAGAGAATCTTCTGGCTAAAGCAGCATCTTTCTCGACGTATTTACGGTATTCTTCAATAGTAGTAGCACCACAAAGAGAAAGCTTACCTCTAGCAAGAGCAGGCTTCAATAAATTAGAAGCATCAATTGATCCTTCAGCTTTACCTAAACCCATTAAAATATGCAATTCATCAATGAATAAAATGATTTTTCCTTCTTTTTCTTCCACTTCCTTCAAAATATCTTTTAATTTACCTTCGAAATCACCTCTATACTTGGCACCTGATATCAAACCGGCCAAATCCAAAGTGATGATTTGTTTATCTTTCATAGAATCAGGAACTTCACCTCTTAATATTCTTTGAGCTAAACCTTCCATAATCGCGGTTTTACCAGTACCAGCATTACCAATTAATACCGGATTATTCTTGGTTCTCCGGGATAAAATTTGAATTGTTCTTCTGATCTCTTCATCTCTACCAATGACAGGATCTAATTTCCCATCTCTTGCTAAATCAGTTAAATTGGTACCATACTTCTCTAGTGCAGGACGATTATCTTCTTCTTTGTTCATCAGCATTTGTAAGTTCTTGGGCACATTAGCATGGAATGATCTAGAAAGTATTAATGAACCTCGGGTTGCTAATGAAGGTCCTAATTGTTTGAATTGTGTTAATTGTGCATTATTTCCGATAAAAGTTGATCTGATTGGAGATGATTGAAAAGTCGTTGAAGTCTTGATGGCCGAGGTGCTCAATAAAGCTCTGGCCTCTATGGTTTTTATTATATTTCTGCTTGGGATCTTACGTAACATTTGTTGCTTGGGGACCTAAAAATTGGGCAATTGGTCTGATTATATAGTAGTGGCACCATGATCAAAGGTCACAATTTCCAGTTTGTTCTAGAAAATTCTACAATGTGCAGGATCGCGATAAGGTTATGTAGAGGCTGCAAAATAGTCCCAGTAAGCGCCATGTGGTGTGTAGTGGTGGTGGCGGTGGGTAGTACTGTTAATACGGGAAAGATGCAATAGGTGGTACAGTAGGCGGTTTACTGTATGTACTTCATACATCTATGTGTTTGCCATTGACTGTACAGCGAGATTGTTGTGTAGGACATATGATCAAGAGGAATGTAGTGGCATGATTATAGATTGTCAGTAAGTCACCACTCCCCACCCTACCATAAAGGGGGTTGTATGAGACGATACAGTGTGGATATTTTCTTCTACATATAGCGTAATTTACCTGGGTGGGGAGTCCCTGATTATGGGTATGTGACTAGGTTGGTATTTGTTGCAAATCGTATAATATGCACCTTTTCGACACTGCGTCATTTTAGTACAGAACCAAAGTATATTGGACCAGGTATATTGGACCTGAATACATCTTGCTGCAAAATATCATAAGTTTGGCTACCAATATCTGTACTTCTTGAAGTTTTGCATGTTTACTGTACAAACTAAAATGTCTACATAATTATACATGAATTACTTGGTTTAAAGTCATTAATTAAATGTACCTGCCAACTAGTTGGCTTGGTCTCTATAAGTGTCCTTGGTCTATTATTCTTTTCGTGTGGGCCAATAGTCATCACTATTAAACCCTGGGTGGGGCTCAAAAGGTGG
Organism: Suhomyces maxii; assembly: GCA_030574995.1. Taxonomy (NCBI): domain Eukaryota; kingdom Fungi; phylum Ascomycota; class Pichiomycetes; order Serinales; family Debaryomycetaceae; genus Suhomyces; species Suhomyces maxii. The sequence continues at coordinate 480,367 of JAJMGC010000006.1, forward strand.
AGGATCTTGAGACTGGTGTTGTTCGTCTTCATCGTCGTCTTCATCGCCCCAGTCGTAATCAACCACTTCTTCCTCGTCAAAACTCTCATTGTCATCCATGACTTGTGTGGAATTATTATGGACAGTTTCTTCCTGTGGCTGAGACTGTTGTGGTTGTTGTGTGTGCTGCACTTCAGGTGTTTCCTGTGCATTCATTTGAGGTGGTGGCGTTGGCTCCAGTGTTATTCTGGTAGTGCTGCTTGCATGATTTCTTTGCATATTTCTGGTGTCGTCTTCATCTTCATAGATAACTATCTCCAGTGGATGGTCTCCATACTGGTTTTCATGAACTGGGGTCTCATTGTCTGAGTCATACGTAAGAGTCCTGCTCCGGTGTATTTGTAATGAAGATACGGAATCATCAGTGATTTCTTTCTGCAAAGAACCACTTTGATTTGTATCCAATTTAGATCCAGCTGTGGCTTTTCTACTAAGGAAATTGAAAAATCCATTTCTCTTAACTTTCTTTTCGGATGGCTGGTTCAGGTTAATGCTTAGAACATCGTCTAGGCTCATTCTTCTTCCTAAAACACCCACTAGTTCTAGTCTTTTCTCCAAGTACCAGATATTGTGGACCCATTCCCAGATGGTAGTGATCAAAATCACCTCCAATAAGTAAGGAAGTAATTCCAACCAAGTTTTGATAAGCCAGTTATTTTTGAAAGCACTTAGTGCTAGAATATTAAGGACCATACACGATAAAAGTAAGATCCAGTTGAATAATGCTAATGGAAGCAAATTCTTGGAATGACTGATTTTACGGGCATTGGTAACAAAGATGGTATAATGAACCATAATCCCTCCTAACCAACAGATCAATACTAATTTGATACAGATTCTGGCGATTCTCCACTCTGGATATTCCGACTTGATGGTAGAACTGAAGATAGAACTGGTATCGTTGAAGGCTATCTCGTAATAAGTGCATAAAATGGTATAAGCGATGATCAACACCGACCCACAAATGATGGAGTACCGTTTAATCGGGTTCTTGGTGATCAGTATCACGATCTGGAGCCATGCACAATGCGTAAATAGTTGCGATATTATCATGGTTACTCTGAAAACATTATAATGATAGAGTATCCCGTGCAATCGAACAATATCAAGCGTATCGTGGTAATATTCGTCGGATGCACCAGCAGTAATCTTGCTCAACAAGATCGTGGTGACTATGGCATAGAAAATAGTGGCTAGCTGGGCCATAAACGATTTCCGTTTTTGGATGGGTGATAAGTATAATAATAGGGTAAGCATCCAACATGAGACACAGGAAGCACATAACGTAAATAACAACGCAACAAACATATCTCCGTTGTCTCTTTCATTATATGGAGAGCGATATTGCACAGTGTCATTCATATCCAGCTTCATCACCAACTCGATCAAGGATGTAATCAGACAATTAGTGACGTAATAAGCAGGTAAAAACCCTTCATCGATATCAGTGAATCCTTCAGTGCCAAAGACATTCGTTCTCAAGGACCCGGAAGTTAACGAGTATACCGAACAGTTGATAGGTATCGAGTTTTCCTGTAGATACAGAAGAGACTGGTCTCCCATAGCTACTGTTGAGTTTGTCATTTTTTCATGTTCTCCTTCGCTACTAATAAATGGTATGCCCAGAGTTTTGGGTTTTTTGATATATTTCTTGGTGTCACGGGAACAAGAAATTTGGGGGGATCAGCCGCAGTATTACAATAGTTACTACTATTACGGAAGAGGATGCGCAAGTACAATATAGAGTTTTTCTAGGTGGCCCGTGTTGGTTATTGTAACTAGTTTACTGGTGGTTATACTATCTTTGTGAGGCTCGCTCTTTGAGACCCACCTTGACGTTGATGTAGATGCTTAGATGCAGCCAGGCGTATTATGCACAAGGTACACTCGTATAATAATTAGTACTGTGACACTTTTCGCATTCAGAAAAAAAAACTGCCATCAACCAGGGTGCTAATACCAGGCACCAACTTGGCTGCTAAACGGTATAAATAGAGACCAATCGTCCCCAGAACTTCGTTACTTGTTTTTTTTTTTTGCAGCCACTTCGTATAACGGGATTTCCGCTGGAACACCATCCTCTTCGTTATATCTACTTGAAATTGAACCGTTGCCCTCACCTGACCCATGCTTGTGATATTTCTAAGGCAACCCCGTACCAGATAACCAATTTGGCTAAAACTTGTAATAGCCAATGATTAACAAGAAAGTTCCTGGACAAGTATCGGTCTGAGTATCTTCTCCTAGTCACTGCAAAGCTAACAACTTACTTTTCTAGAGATTGGTATCACTAACTAACTACAACCTGTTTGGCAGTGTCGCCCCGACATTTCCAGATCGCGACATACCTGTCTACCTTTTGCGAACATCGATCTACTTCAAAACTTAGATCCTTGTACCAACATGTCTTTTCCGGTTCCTCCCCCAATTGGTGGACAAGCCGGTGCTGCTGTTAACGGCAGTACTGAAGACCTCACTGCTGCAGTCCAAAACCTTGGATTATCTAGTCCCCATACCAAATCAAAGAAAAAGAGACCAGCTAGAGCTTTCCATACCGATCTCAATTCTCCAATACCAAGTGGAGCAGCCACCCCTTCTGCTTCCCATTTTGGAACTTTCTCCAATGGTCCATTCACTCCTCTGGGTCAACAGACTCCAATTCCTCAGAACCAATTTAGTCTGCCTTATCAAGGCCAGTTCCAGGCTCAATTCCCAAATCAAGGCCAACCTCAACAGATGCCTGTTCCTGACATTCACGAACCAAATGCTGCCTACCAACCTATTCCTCAAGATATGTCTCAAGGAGCTAATGGTAATAGAGAACTTTCCTTGTCTGAATACCGTTATTCAAGTAACCACGAATATGTAACTCCACTCGATGGCCAATACAAGACCTTCTTGACTTTCCAAAATGTTAAACCACCAGATGCCACCACTCAATTTCATGTCACTGACCAAGGAACTGCATCTTCCAAATATATCAGATCCAGTATGTACTATGTGCCAGAATCCGAACAGTTGAGACAAGCTACCAAATTGCCAGTCTCTGTAACTATTAGACCATTCGCTCCTTTACTTGAATCTGAAGACCCAGTTCCAACTGTGGATATGAGACGTTTAGATTTCCCATGTGAAGATGCTTTGGATAATGGTCCGATCAGATGTCGTCGTTGTAGAGCCTACATCAATCCATCCATGCAATTCACTCAAGCTGGTAAGTTTGTTTGTAACATTTGTCAATTCCCAAATAACACCGTTCCAAACGATTATGGTTCTGCTTTAGATCATCAAAATCAAAGAGTTGATAAATTTATTAGACCAGAATTACATAAAGGTGTCTACGATTTAATAGTACCAAAAGAGTATAACTTTGGTGGAGCTGAAAAGGAACCAAATTCTTTGCACTATGTATTCTTAATTGATATTAGTGAGCAAAGTAGAAAACAAAATCTTCCCACTTTAATGTCTGAAACTATAGGTGCTTTTATGTATAATTACACAGAAGTCGTTGAACCAAAGTTTTGCTTTATTGCATTTGATAAGAAAATCCACTACTTCAATATGTCTTCTGGTTCTGATACCTCGAAATTCATTATTTCATCTGATCTTGAAGATCCTTTTGTTCCTTTTGTTGATGGGCTTTTTGTAAATATGGAAGAAAGTGGATATGCAGTTGAAGATGCTTTCCATGAATTAGAATCCATGAACTCTTCCGAAACTATTGCTGATTCAGAACCAGCATATTCTGCTGCACTTCGTGCTGCCATGTTATGTCTTGAGACTGTCGGTGGTGGTAAAATCATCTCCATTTTATCTACTTTGCCATCTTGGGGTCCAGGTGGGTTAAAGTATAAGGATAACAAATCTGTGGGTCGTAGTCCTAGTCCAGAAATTGAAAAAAGAGTTTTCCTTCCAGATAATGAATACTATCAATTATTGGCTAAAGATTTTATTGAAAAGAGTGTTGGTTTAGATGTACATGTTATTTCACCAACATCAGTCGATCTTTCCAATATTGGTTGGTTAGCTTCTATTTCTGGTGGTAATGTTACTAGATGGCCAAACTTTGATTATCATCGTGATGGTAGATCTTTCAGTGCATCTATCTTCGCATCTATCATAAAGGATTCTGGTTACCAAGGTCAATTAAAGTTACGTTGTTCCAACGGTTTACAAGTCAGTCAATATTATGGTACATCATCCAGTAATTCAACTGATGTAAAAGATCCAGTCATCCCTATTCTTAATTCAGATCAATCATTTACTGTTTTACTTGAATATGATGGAAAATTATCTACTAAGTTGGATTGTCATTTCCAAGCAGCCATGTTATATACCGACCCACAAGGTGTCAGAAAAGTCAGAGTTATCAATTTGGTATTAGCAGTTAGTGAAAGACTTGAGGATGTATTCAATTTTGCTGATGAAAATGCTATTGTTACCACTATTGTCAAAGACACTTTGAGTTTTTTTGGTAAACAACCATTGACTGAATTACGTGAATCTGTGAATGAAAAATTAGTTGAAATCTTTACACAATACAGAGCTATGAGTGAATTGGGTAATAATAGAAATAGAGTGATGAATAATCAATTATTATTCCCTGATTCCCTCAAACATTTACCACTTTATATTCTTGGTTTCATCAAAACTAGAGCTCTTCGTAGTTCTACTGGTCTTTCTGCTGATACTAGAATGGCTGATAGATTCCAAATATTGACCATGCCAATTGAAAGATTGGCATATCATTTATACCCTGCATTGATAGAACTTCACTCTGTTGAAGAAGATCAAGCCCTATTTGATGAAACCCATGGTTTTATTGATTTACCTGAATTTAAGGAATTGTCCATGAAGCATATGCAACATGGTGTATATATTCTCTTTGAAGGTAACCAGGTTTTCGTATGGGTTGATCCAGAAGCCAATATTCTTCTTATTAAGGATTTGTTTGGGGAGCATGTTGAATCTGCTGCAGAACTTCTGGAAGTTAATGAATTACCTGAATTGGACACTCATATCTCTCTTCAAGCTAGAAATATTGTAAAATACTTCCAAGATATTATTGGCCTTCCATCTAAAGCAAACGCAGGTATCAAGCTTGTTAGACCAGGTATTGATGGTTCAATTCAAGAATTTAAAGATTCATTGATTGAAGATGGTGGTCAAGGTGCTGTTCTCTCTACTAGTGGATTAGGATACCCAGAATACTTGTCTAATTTACATAAAGCTATAAGGGTACGGTTAGAGAACGATAAGTCATCAAATAAGGTAAAGAAGTCTGTGGTAGCTGCTGAGCATGGAAATGAAAGTTTTGCACAAAGGTTAATCAATTTTTAACCCAATCATTATTAGATCTAAAAAATTACTTTTAGTTCTTCAAAAGCACTATAGGAAAAGTCAAAAGATAGAACATTTTGGTTGTATGACTTGATTATAATCAAATATTTAATATGTATTAATCTCAACTGTAAACTATTCAAATATCCCTTTAACCGCTAATTATCTAATAACCTGTAAAACGTTAACCAAAACCTCTATGATATCCCTATTCTTATTTTCATTGATAACTTTGGCAATTGCCTTCTTGAGTTCATCATCCTTAAAATTTTGTAAGCCATTACGATCTTCAGCTGCTGAAAAGACCAAGTTCGTCAAAAGGTAAGCACATCTTAAAATAAGATCATCACTTCCTGTTTGATCAATGAATATTTCACAAATGATTCCCATCAATTCTTGTCTTATATTATCAGCCTTAACTAATATTTGAGGAATTGGCTCAAATTCAGAAGTTGCATTGGCCAATAAACCAGCAATAACTATTTGGAAAGACTCATCTTCTGAGTTGAGTAATTTTACCAATAAGGTCAATCTATTATAGTTATCTTGACTGACTTTGCCTGAAGCATCTGGTTCGATATTAAAGAATTTGACCAATAAACTTGGTTCAACAATCAAATTGGATATTAATTCCCAACTTGCCTTTTGGATTTGTGGACTGTCTGAATCAATAATAAAATTGTTTAAGTAATTATCGAATGATTTTCCTATTATGAGCTTTCTGATTTCAGAATTCTTTTCATCAGAAGAAAGGTTAGTTAATGCTAGTAATGATTCATATTTGTCAAGATTACTCATTTCATATAGATATTGCTCTTCTTGATTGTTTTGTAAACCAGAATATTTGGAGATATCAGGACCAAGCAATTCAATTAAAAATGGTACTGCGGTTCTCACATCGTACTTGGAAAAGGAAACCGATGGATTGACGGACACAAGAATCTTGGCTAAAGCTCTCAATGCAAACAATCTGGTATCAACAATATCAGATCCTATTGGTCTAGTTTCGCCTTTACTTGGACCATCTTTTTTGATGGCACTATGCTTGACCAAATAACTCAAAATGAAGCTTAGAGCACCTTGCTTGACTAGTTCAATACGAACATCTTTCTCTTGATTCATTGAGATCAGGTTAATAATTGTAACAACTTGGTCAACGAGATTGTTCAGCTTTGCACCTTCATCTTTGTATGATTTGACTCTAGTCAATACCTCCACGATCTTGTGGTTGAGAAGCAAGGATCTGTTGAAAAGTTGGATTTCTTGTTGGTTCTCTTGTTCGTTAGTAGCTCCTGGAGTAGTGAATGTTTTTAAATAATTAATGGTCTTTTTGTTTTCAGAGACATCCTTTAATTTGGACAAATTAGAAATAATAGTTATCAAACCAAAAACGGTGGAGTTGTTGGCACCAATCTCGTTTAAGTCTTCCTTCGTCTCGGACTTCTGCTTGAGAATATTGATCAATGCTGTCAACACATCTTCATCGTTTCTCAATAAGGCCTTCACTGATGGAATCAACGACAAATAAGCTAAACCTTCAATGGTATACTCAAGTAATGTTTCGTCTTTGGTGGTGGGATAAGATTTCATATATTCCAACAAATTGTGGGCAAGTTCCAGTAGTGTAACCGACGGCTTTTTCGTCTTGTCGGCTTGGATCAAGGTCCAAATCTTGACAAGATCTAAGGTGGCCAAAAGTTTGATTTCTGTGTTATTCTTGACAGTAGCACCCACTTGAAGTAAGTCAAAGTATTCTTTGGCATTGAAAACCCGACTATTTTCAGAGATACTGGAGCTAGAGACAAGCTTCAAGATCTCAGCGACAATCAACATATGGTTTGGGTAGTCCAAGGAAAAGGAGTTATTCACCAAGACCTGGGAAATCTGGTTAAAAATATGTTTCTTGGTCTTCTCATCTCCATAAATGGGAGTGGTTACTTCAGGAATAATAGGAAAAAGAGTCTCCATGATCTTGATAAAATTAAGAAACTGCGACACATCAAGACTGGAGTCTTCGTTATAAACCTCCAACACTTCGGTAATCACCTCCACAGTCTGGTTCCTCTTTGCTTTCAAGTTATTGATGACTATCAAGAGAATGATAGAGGTAATATCCTTATACTGCTCTTTCAATGGGTTCAACAAAGTAAGAAAATACCCCAAGTGTTTCGGGTGGACATGCTCAAAGTTCGATGTTATGGCAAAATACACCGACAAGTAGAATTTCACGTCCACCTTGGATCCTCCAGAAACCAAGAGCTTGATGGTGTTCAATAAGTTGTCAATAAGATTGTCGTTACTGCCAGCGGAAGATGATCTGATGGTGGCCACAAGCACTGAGGCTCGGGAGTCGCCGATCCGGTAGAGCCCCTTTAAAAAGGTCTCAGCGTTGTCTATCAATACTTCTTTTAGTTCAGCAGGCGATTTCTGAGCAGCTAATACTAGTTCATTCAATAGTTGCGGCTTTTCCGAATCTGGTACGGGACCCTCTTGCTTGAAGACTTGGTTGATTGTGTTTCCGAGTGATAAGGCACCCAATTGGGCCGAGACATCGTTGTTCTGGGCCATGGTGGCGGATAAGTTGGTTTTCTGTCACTATGGGTTTGGATCAAGGTTATAGGGTGCATCTGATTGTATGCAGGCCAAGATGTGGATGGCGATATTTACCAAACAAAGTGCAGTAGAACAAGCAAAAAGGCAGAGAAAGAGCGTCCATCAATCAAGCGCGACCCCAGGCACACATACAGCGACCTGTACAGCACCAGCATCAGCAGGATCAAGAGAAGAGTCAGCACCAGCGTCAACAGCATCAACGTCTCGGCAGTCGCAACAACAACCCATCACAACATGGACACCTCCACCGTTCTAGAAAAGTACACCCAGGACTTGTCCAACCTCCCGTTGGAGGTGAAGCATCTTCTTGAAGAGATGAGAAGCAAAGATATCCAGCTCATAGAGGCAAGAAAACGGTACCAGACCAAAGATAACCAGATCCACAAGTTCATACGAGCCAACGGTACCTTGACCAAGCATCCCAAGGAACAGCAGTTATATGCCAAGATCGAAGAAGATATGAAGAAAGTACAGAAGTTACAACAAGAAAAGATACTTTTGGCCAATACGGCGTTATTTCTAATGTCCAAGCACTTGTTCAACTTCGAAACCGATATAGCTAAGTTGGAGAGAGACGAGTTATTACCTCCAGTGGAGAATGTATGGGAAGACGACGGTCGTGGAGACCTTAACAGTACCTTGAATGGATTATCAGATACCCTTCTGGGAACGGCCACGCCACGGAATGGGTCTTCTGCTGGTGGTGATGTCAAACGTCTACCAAAGAGAAAGCACGTTATGGGAGTAAGAAATGTGGGTACTGGAGGATTAAGCAGACCTGCTAAGAGAATGAGGTCTGAAGATCCAGACGATAGATCGCTTCTGCGGACCCCAGGGCCAGAAAATGTGGGTTCTTTGTCATTCGGTGCTGATCTTGGTGCTCCTCTTGGAATGGTCCATATCGATGGACCCTCCAACAACGGTGAAGATGCCGACAATAACTTGTACTGTTTCTGTCAGAGAGTGTCGTTTGGTGAGATGATTGGGTGTGATAACGACGACTGTAAATACGAGTGGTTTCATTGGAGCTGTGTGGGTATCACCTCTCCACCAAAAGATGATGAGATCTGGTACTGTCCAGACTGTGCTCCAAAGATGGAAAAGAGAAAGAAGAAAAAGAAGACATAGAAGACACAGAAGACTCCGGGTTTAGATCTGATAGAACCTGGTCTTGGTTTTCCTGAATTTATTAAGAGGAAAAAAATCGCATATTTAATTGGAGCCACAAGTGTCTGACATCCTCCTATAGCGTTAATTACTTTAGGGGTTTCGCTGGTTCACTCTGTGGCACATCTTTGGTCAAAACTCATTAGCTGGCCTGGTGTCAGTACTGTTCCCAAAATCACCCATTAGCCAGGTATTGTAATATAGTAACATAGCCACATTCATAGATATAGGGTAATTACATGCTTTACTCTCTCTCATGTGTAGATCTGACTCTTGACCTGATAGCTTCAGCATTAGGACTTTTCGGAATTGATTGGCATTGGACTTCGATGCATTTATAATGCTGTCGAATAATATGCTATGGAATTGGTCTAGGAATTGTGGTATGTATATTATTATTCTCTGTATCACTCGTATTCTATAGTGCACTTCTTGTAAATACGAGCTTAAGCGTCTGCTGGTACAACAGTGCATCAAAGATCAGGAGACCAAGGACTTGCATCTACATCACAATCGCCTTGGTCTTAAGGGTACCTTGCAGCAGCAATTAAGTTTACGGGTTTATTCGAATTGGCTGTACCTGATTGCGTCACTATTTTTGTCATGCACTGATTGTTTTTGTCGTTTAAACAGGAGGGATCTTCAAAACCTAAAAATATGGGCGATCACCGATTTGACAGCCACGTGAAAATAAAATTCTTGGTATCGCCGTTTCACGTTTCTAACCAAAGGTTGGAATAAAAATCTGAAACACTTCCTGGCTCCTCAAGCAATTATCTTATTATCTGCATTCACCTTATGTTTGTTTGTTGGGAGCAATTTTTTTTTTTTGTGCCTTTACATACTTAACTGCACTGCCCCATACTGCATATTCTATCCTGCATGGCGTGTTTGTTGTTCTGGGCTATTTATCACAACTGAACACTGTCAATAACACACGATAAACGAGCCATCTACAACGTTTCCCCATGGGTTCTTTTCGTTACAAGGCTGCAGTAAGTGCGTAAAAGGTTGGAATCAAAAATCAGCCGTCATTGTTTAAACCTTCACCAAATCTCTGCAAATGATAATGTCAGGTCTGTTTAGTAACGCGCAGAATCAAATTCCCCTACATCACCCCGTTATGCATTTTTTTTGGTGGATTGGCCGTTACACGTGATGATCCATCAAAACAATTCCACTAGAACAATTTGACGCAACTCAGACAACTATAACTACCCTCGTTTTACATAACTAGTATCCTATATAATTGAATAGTTATAGGTACTAAGTGAAGATTGTCCATCAATTTCAAAAACCCTCTCACCCCCACCTTTGTGTCTCTCGTGATAGCTCAATTTTTCATCCCGTTTTAATTGTTATTTTCAACCATGAAGTATTCTTTGGTTATGTTGGCTATGGCCGTGACTGTTATGGGGGCTGATCCAGTTGCTGCTCCTGTTGCTGCTGCTGCTGCTCCTGCTAATGCTAATGCTGCAAACACTGATACTGCTGTCACTCCTGCTGCTGCTGCTGCTGCTGGTGCTGCCACTGTTACTACCAACACCAGGGCAGCTGTGGCTGCTGGTGCTGGTGGTGCTGATACTGCTACTGGTGTCACCACTGGTAGGACTACCACCCCAGCTGGCGCTGCTGCCGCTGCTTTGGCTGATACTGACACCGCTGTCACCACCCGTAGGACCACCACCCCAGCTGGTGCTGCTGGTGTTGCTGGTGCTACTACTGACGATGACGATGATACCGATACACGTAGAGCTACTGGTACTGGAACCACCAGAACCGGAAGGACCACCACTGCTATCGACCCAGATGATCCAAATGCTGCTGCCGCTGCTGCTGCCGCTGCTACTACTACCACCCCTCCAGCTCCCGTCGCTGCTCCAGGTGGTGGTGCTCCTCCTCCACAAGCCCCAGATGCTACCGCCCCAGCCCTTTCGATTCCCGATGACAACGACCCAGATGACCCAACCACCAAGACCTTGAGTTTCGTCACCTCTCGTATCCAACCTTCCACTACACAAGCCCAAACTGCTGCTAGAAATGCCGGCGGTAGTGGTGGTGGTAGTGGTGGTGGTAGTGGTGGTGGTTCTAGTAGATCTTCTCAAGGCAGCAGGTCCTCTTCAAACGGTGCTGGTACCCAGCAATTGAGCTACCCTCTAGTTATTTTAGGGTCTATCATGGCTGGATACTGTGGATTATTCTAAAGTTGTTTTTGAAGGTAATAACCATGGCGTCTCTGGTCCCTTTAGTATCTGTGATGTTTGATACTAATGCTCTTCCAGTCTTTCATCCTGGTTTCTGGTTTGTTTTATGGGTTTCTAATTCTGCTCAATCTGTCAACCGCCGTCTCTGGCAGGTGATCTGGTGAGATGATCTTGCTACCTCTTTCGGGGCCTTTAGTATCCTCTTGGAACTGAACTGGCAGTCACCAAAGTACCAGTTGTGATCTTTATTTTGGAGTGCGACACTTTATCCTGATGTGATGGACCTCTGTTTGTTGGTCCTTTTTGTTTGTGACTCCTCACTTCTCTTGATTATCCGCCGTTACCCTGGCTGGCCCTCCACTCACCCCCGCCATGGTGGCTGGTTCCGATACTGTTATTTCTCTCGTATACCCCTTGTTCTTATATCGTTCCTTTCCTGTTTATATATGTTGCAATAAATCTGTTATATACACACCCATACGGGAACCTGCGAATAACTTTTCAATCTCTTACAACAACCAACTTCCTCTACTAATTATGCTTTCAAGAGTGATACGGAACGACCTCCGTCGGCTCGCAAGCCCATGGAACATTCCAGTAAGATTTTCCTCTGGCTTTGCATATATCTCCGACTTCAAGAGCCTTACCAAGAAGGTCCAACAAGAATTACCCAAGTCCACTGATGATGCCCAATCTTTCGATGATTTAGTATTAAACACCTTGGTATCATGTCAACATATACAACAGCACACCTATGCTGGTAATGAACAGCTCAATGAGGTGTCCAAGCCCGTGGTGGAAACCAACCAGGTGGTGGACTTGGTGTTTTCTCAAGATGCCTCCAAGTTCAGTCAAGACTTACTTAAACAAATCTTTTTGATCAAATTACCTACTCTTGTCAACCTTCATATCATTAACCATTACTATATCAAGAACCCGTCTGAAGAAACCATTATTCCTAGGGATGTCGCTCTTATTCCATTAAGATTTTCTCTTTTCAATGGTGATTTTAAACAAGCCATCAAACTTGCCGATGTCACTGTGGGCCATCCACATTATATCCTGAATAATAACAAGATCTTGAAACAAGGTATGATGAGATTGGTAGGATCCTCGATCCTTGTAACCATCTTAACCAAGTTTGGTGTCAATGAAATTGTGGATATGGGAGGTCTTAGTGATGGCTGGAGACATCTTGGATCGATTAACTCCATGTTATTGACCTATTTGATCAACTCCAGTTTCTTCATTACTATTGTCAGATTAGGAAGACAATCTATCACTGCTGGTGGTGATTTTGTCACCTGGCAAAAGGGTACTTTCTATACTAATTGGTTCAGGCATGCTGATGAAATGATGTTTGCATCCAAGATTATCGAAGCTGATAGACAATTAAATGGAGGGGAATCTACCCCTGCAATTATCAATGAATTATGTAGAACCAATGATGATATGTTCACTAATCTGCACACCTTACAACCAGGATATAATCGAGAAGGTGAAAAAATTAGATTATTAGAACAAAAAGACGATTTGGAATCTTTAAAACTCCAAGCCTACTGGATGAGTGGAGGGGATGGGTTTGAATGGGTTGAGCCTGATCAAGACCCTGCTGAAATAATATGGAAGGACCATTTAAAGAGTTTACAACAACTGTCATCAGGCAATGGAGGTGCTAGAGGCTTAAAATGGGCCGATGAATTGATCGAAGAAAAGTGAATACAACAAAGTCCAAAGTCAGAATTATAGAACCGACAAAAAGATTGATTTTACTTGACACACATAAAATAACCCAATCATCAATATTCACATCACCAGTGATAACTAATTCTTTCATATCCTCTTGTAAATACTCATAGCTACATATGTATATATATATATACTATAAATCAACCAGAAAGAAACCAGAAATTGTCTAGAGATAAACCAAAATAATACCAGTAAACTGTAGTACCCAATGTTTCATTATTCTAGTATGTGCCTATCAGTGTATGAGATATTCGGAATACACTTAGTGAATATAACCGTGAAATCATAGAAACTGCAAGAGCATATCTCAGGAAAGCTCGCTTCTTTCCACCAAACTGAAACTAATGATTTCTACACTATCTAAGTCTATCTAAGTCTATATGTTCCATTCATTATGGCTGCGAAATACCAGAGACATGCGGTTGCAGTTCACCAGTGAACACCTTCATAATCACTAAGAGTAGGCCACAACTTCGTTATAGGAGGGTAGACCCGTACCACAGCCCAATTGCATTATTGTGTTGCTTCCTTGCACTTTGCTCCTGTTTCATTGTCTCCTTCAGCTGTTCAGTTCTGGTAAATGTTGAAAAGTTGCAAAAAACAATAAAATAAAAAGACACCCAAACCACCCAAAACTCCAAACCACCGCCAGCCACCTCCATTCATCCACCACCTAGCCCCCAGCAACATGCCAGCCCATCATTCCGCCGTCTCCTGGCATTACTCTTGCCGGCTTACCACTGGCTGGAATGGAAGGGCCATCACGTGACCGCATTGCCATCACTCATTTAAACCTCCCTTCCCAAACCAACCACTACCAACTCATCCACACTATGTCCCGCTTAGCCATACGAAGATTCGTCTCCAACAAGCCGCGTGCCGAGAACGTCATTCTTGCGGATGCGCTCAACCTCCTCTCGCCCTCGGAAATATCCAACCCGCAAACATCCACCTTCAAGCCATCTCTTTTGACCAACTTCACCAAAGGGCCAGCCACAGAACAATACAAGCCTGATGATATCATGAAAGTCAAGATGCCCAGCTCGGGCGGCGTGCGTGACAACACCGAAATGTACGTGAACAACTTGATGATGGGGCTTCAATCGTCCCAAATGTCCAAGACCATGCCCAACTATCAAATCCTTGAAATGACTGGTACAGAACTTGGTAGGTATATCAAATCAATCACATCTGAACAACGGTTATTTGAAGTCATGGAGCTTTTCTACTATCAAAACAGACTTAGTCCTCGAATTTTGACCGATATAATTTTGAATAAGCACTTGGTGAATCTCAATCAAAGTCCCTTAAAGTTAACCAATCTTGAATCCCATAATCTTAACTGGAGACCAATCAATTATACCCAGATAGATATCATTCTTTTAAAGAAATATCATGACTTGAAGAAACCACTCTTGATTTTGAAGAACTTGAAGGAAAAGTTCGCTAGTACTTATTATCCACTAATTGAATCACAAAGATTATCACCATTTTATGAAAGAATCGTCTGGAAATTTAACTTTGAATACGTTAAAAACTTTGATGAGTTCTATTTCATTCGTAACTTGAATTCACTCAAGTCCACTTTCCTTATTTGGGAATCATCATTAAATAATAATTATATTATCAGCAAGTACATTCTTGAAAATGTTAGCGAATTGGCTCAAATTCAAAAACTCTTTATAAGAGTATGTTGCAATGAAATGGTGCAATCCAAAATCAATCAGGAATTGATGCAAAATCAACACTCCAGAATGTTATCAGAATTGAAGAAGCTTTCTATAAAACACAAGATCTATGAACTTAATGATAATCCCGTAAGAGAAGCCAGAATGTCATACTATTCTTTGATCGGAGCTCTTGACGATATCTTGCAAGGTATGGGAGAACAAGGAACTGGTAGTATAATTAAAGATTTGAGAACTTACAAAGAGCTGGTGGTAATGAAATTGGGACAAGAAGAGGAAGAAATGAAATGGTTAAACAACCAGTTTGTTGCATTAGCAAGGACATAAATCAACAAAAAAGAAAAACAAAAAGAAAAAGAAAAAGAAAGAGAAAGAGAAAGAGAAAACTCTGAATAAAATAGATTTCCATGACCAATTAGGAATTAAGGCCACAGTTGTCTCAAACCATATCTTCAGTACCCACCGGCTGGGTCAAATGACTCATAATCTTATAATGAACACCTATCACGAAATATTACACCAAGAACGACAACAAATTTAGCATTGCAAATAGCCACACAATAGTATTAGAATAAGCTACAATAAAAGCAAAAGAAACATATCACGCGATCTACTGTACCAAAAGGATCCCTTACTAACCTCTATACTCTATCGTAAGCATATATACTACTTACCTCGTAAACTGGACACCTCCTTACATTATGTAAAAATGTGTATAATGTGCATAATATGTATAATGTGTATAATGTGTATAATATGTATATTGTTTAGTAAGTATGGTATGCACAATATATTCTTGGCTTGTTAGCCGCGCTGAATCTTGCATCCATAAAATCTATAAATTTGGGCGTTTCCCCATATTTTCCAAAGGCAGTAGAAAACTACTTAACCACTCAATTGTCCTTCACCCTCAATCGCCATGAAGATCATCCGTGATAAGGACGTTAAAGCACATCTTGCCAATCTCACCCAGTACTTAATCCTTCGTGAATTCCGCCCTATTCTTGTCGAAGGGTTGAAGGAGTACCAAAAGAATCCAGACAAGATTGTTCCTCCTCGGATCATCCAAGCATCCAATCGTCCTAACACTGATACGGTCCATGTTTTCATGCCATGTATCTCCCCGGATAATGTCGGGATCAAAATGATTAGCGGAGGGGACTCTAACAATGCCAAAGGGTTGGGGTTCCAGGGAACAGTTATTCTTCTAGATGAAACCACTGGTGCTACCAAGGCGGTTATCAATGGCTCTACATTGACGGCTTTCAGGACCGCATTGGCCAGTATTGCTGGTCTTACTGAGGTTGTGCCTGGAAATATCGTCATCCTTCCAGAGATAACCGTCTTTGGTGTGGGTGAACAGGCCTACTGGCATGTCAAGTTAGCCTTGATATTATATAGAGCACGAATCACTACGGTCAATATCGTCAATAGAACCTTGGCAAATGCTGAGAAATTGGCGGCAAGATTTAACGAGGAGTTTCCAGAAATCCTGTTCCTTTGTTTCCTGTACCAGAATGAAACTCCAGATATGGTCAAACATATCCAAAACAGTTCAATTATATTCGGATGTCTTCCCACAACCGAGGCTTTTATCAAGGGTAAATACATCAACACTGACCCACTGATGCCTACATTTATCTCATTGATTGGTTCCTATAAACCTCATATGGTGGAATTGGAAGTGGACTTCATCAAGACTCACATAAAGGGAAAAGCAAAAATCATTGTAGACTCTAAAGAGCATACATTACATGAAGCAGGTGAATTGATCCAATCTGAGATCGATCAAGATGGCTTGATCGAAATCGCCGATTTGTACAACGGGGTTGAAACTGGTTTCACCACTGAAAGTAATATAACAGTACAAAAATTGGTGGGGTTAGCAATCATGGACATTACTGTAGGTAATTTCTTGTGTCAGAAGATTGAAGGTATAGAAATTGACGATTTTTAATCTGCCAGTGATGTTCATACAGGGCCCAGGAACCATTATTTGACTATCATAAGAATTCTTATGACATTATTTTGAAATATTTTATAAATGCTTTACTAATGGAGTAAAAATAACCATGTGGGTTAAGTTTCTCAATAAATATGTGCTACAATGCCTGACTACTACTTCAACCCCAGAGTAAATGGCTGCAATTCTTGATTTGTATGAGATATTGATGTAAACTAAAAGAGAATTGTAATCTGAAAAGCAACTAAAGTGAACATTACTGACTTTAATGATCAACCTGGATGTAATTGAGTTCTTTTAGCAAGAAACCTTCTACTTTGGATGTTAGAAAAGACAGACAAACCAATACATCAACTCATCTACACCTAAACAGACTGTTGGAAGTTGTCAACAAACATGACTTCGTGGCCAAGTTGGCTAAGGCGTAAGACTGTTAATCTTAAGATCGTGAGTTCGACCCTCACCGAGGTCGCTTGTTTTTTTTGCAAATTTATTGTCTACATTTAATTTTGCTTGGTATAGTTCGAGTTTGTCGACAAATTTTTACATGCATAAATTTGCGTTATTTATCATCTATTACGTAATCAAGTGGAAAGTTTTTCAGTAGCATCAACATCCTAAACCTTGAAGAAATGGTTTTGTGGTCTAGTTGGTTATGGCATCTGCTTAACACGCAGAACGTCCCCAGTTTGATCCTGGGCAAAATCATTCATTTTGTTTTTTACATTTTTCTTTTTACTTTTATCCAACGACTTGTCAACAAGTTATACTTATGTGTGGTCTTCCTTGAATTAGATCCAGGGTCAATCTCACCTCAGTTTATTTTTAGCACAGTGGAATATTTGAAATAAGAGGTACGTTTGAACTCTAGAAGTTTTCTGTCCAGGGTCCAAGCTCAAACATGATAAACTCTCCAGAACTCAAGTTTCAGTAGCTAATACCTGAGCCATGTGCGTGGTACCGGTACATTAGATAACTAGAGACACCCACACCGTTCAAATCACCTTTTATGGCCTCCTCCAAATATAATATTCCAACAAAGGGTTCAACTGGTGGAACTTCCCAAAACGTGCTATGGTCGTGAGACCTATGATCTGCATTAGCGAATGAGCGTGACTTCAAAAGCCACTGTGTCTTCTGATTCCTTAAGCCGCTTGTTCACCGGCAGGGTCATATTGTTGAAGTCAGAAAATTTTTGCAGTTAATGAAAGGCTGCATCGACTCGGGTTTAATATATCCGGAGATTACAGTAGAGTGAGCAGAAGTTGCCATAAAAATTTTCAAAAGTTCATTTTTAGGGTTGTTTCCCTATGTGAGCTTCTAAGACAAAAAGACGGTAACAGAGAAAATCAGTGTAGTATATCGATTGGGATTCAATTATGAGCTGTTTGTGCCTGCTTTTCTGCTCTCTTTGGCGCTTTTGGTGGCTCTCTAGCCCTAGAACTCATCCCAACTGGGCTTCTTGGTGTGGAATCCACGTGATGCCTACAAATTGCAAATTATACCTACCAGTACAATAGTAAAAGCCCAAAAATGGATCCCCTCGCCAGGCTTCTAACCCTAATAGTACCCGGTACCATACAGTCTTTTTTATTATACTTCATACCTCGAGTCGGATATATTCGTACCCTCGGAAATAAATGATTCATACCAGTGACCGGAATTGTTCATACTATATAGTTTATTATTTCAAACCTACTATAGACGAATAACTTATGGTAACTACTTCGACTGCCAGTACGATGGAATTTGGTTTTACTTAGATACTTAATTTCATCTATTTTGTTTGAAGCTCATCCATTTGAGTGGTAAAACACCACCAGAAATTAGTAGATTGTGACCGGAATTCCTGCCTCAATCTATGTGATCAGTATAAATATATGTATATAAGCATAATGGATATTAAGGCCAAGAAGTTTAAAAATGAGTATGTGGATGGTCTTGGGAATCGATTTGATCTAATGCTGGATGAAATGGTACTAGAGTCTGATAGATCTTCCTTAGATTATTGTACTAGTTATAGTGAGTTCAAGAGAATTAACAATTTAGTTGACGATGTGGAAATTGAGACTGATGTAGATATCAGTAGTGTAGAAGATACTAATATGATTTCGAAAATCAAGAGAGGACCTTACAGGTATTACCCTGATGCAGTCAAGGAGCGGGTTTGGCACTTGGTTATTGAAGAGGGATGCTCGGTTTATAGAGCTGCAAAATTAAATGATATCAGCTTACAAACTGCCTATACTTGGAAAAGAAATTGGAACAGAGAAGTGGTAGA